>QNUK01000602.1:0-378700 GCA_013621035.1 Clarias magur
AATTGGAAAAAACATGATTTTGAGTTTTGCGGATTTAATAAAACTTGAGGTGGTGGTTGTTGACATTTTTTGAATTATACTGAGGTGTTGCTCATCAGAGGGTTAAGGCCCTGAGTTACTGATTGAAACGTCGCTGGTTGAAGCCCCAGCTACCCCAGGTTGCTGCTGTTGGGCCCTTGAGCACAGCCCTTAATCAAATATGGCTGACCATGTGCTCTGACCAGAGCTGTGCTGGGGTCTCAGAATATTAAAAAATAATCAGACATTGACTGGTAACGTTTTGAAGGTGTTGCTTAATTAATTAATTGATTTTTGGTATTTCTTTTGTTTTTCAGGTGATAAATTATATGAAGCTTTTGAGATAGAGGCTAATGTTTTATGGGTACATACAGTACAGTTAGACATTTTATATACAGTTATAATATTTTAAAATGATTGTCTTGTTTAAGAATTGAACAAGTATAAGGTTGTAGTTGCAGTATATTTGCATACATTTCCCTGCATTTAAATGGCAATTATATGTTCACTTTCATAATGTCATCTTGCTTTGTAACACTTTGCTGATCGCGCTGCTTTTTCTTTTCAGTACTTTGTCTTTGACTTCCATGTTCCACCTGATGTCGTATTTGATAAGATCCTCAAGCTCTCGGTGAGAACATTGCATTGGCCATAGAATAAGGAAACCATGGAATAAGAAATGTCTGTATAAAGTTGTACGTAAAAGTCTATTTGAAACCTAAGCATTTGATGCTGTTTGTTCGTATGATAATCCCGTAGGTCATTCATTCCAAAAACTTACTGCGAAGTGGAACATTAGTTGGCTCATTTAAAGTAGACATAGGAACAATCTACTCACAACCTGGTAAGTAATAATGGAAGTGATAACAGTGGCAATATTTCTGATGAATAAATAAATTGTTTATTTCGCACTTATTTTGATTACTTTTTGTTGCAGAGCACCAGTTCTACCATAAATGGGCCATGCTCACAGACCCTGATGACATCACAGCAGGCTGCAAAGGCTATGTAAAATGTGACATATCAGTGTTAGGGAAAGGGGACAACATTAAGACCCCACACAAGACCAAAGAAGTAGATGATGATGATATAGAAGGGTAAAACCTCAAGTGACTAAACCATGCAGATTATCTAAATGAGTTTCATTCCAAAGATAACCCATTACAGTTAAAAGTCGAATTGGACATTCAATGGAATTTTAAGGAATGGCTGCATAGCGATTACATAATCACAAACCCCAGATAAAACTATACTTTCTATATTGTTTTTTCCTTTCAGGAATCTTCTGTTGCCTGAGGGAATCCCAACAGAGAGGCAGTGGGCCCGCTACTATGTGAAGATCTTCCGAGCAGAAGGCTTGCCCAAAATGAATGCCAGCATCATGGCTAATGTGAAAAAGGCTTTAATTGGAGAGAACAGAGACCTTGTGGACCCTTATGTTCAAGTGCAGTTTGGCGGACAGAAGGTAAGCCAATTATGCAAAAAACTGTTCAATGCTGTACTGAAGTTGCAGTGTATATGACTTTTATGAAGGTAAAAAAAAAAATCAAAGCAAGAAAGATATTCTACAATATGACATTCCTGAACTGCATCAAGTCACTTTGGCCAGGTTGTAATAGTACCTCACAAACAATCTGTCTGGCATGTGGTTTTTGGATGCACCAGCCAAGCTGGCACAGTCACACATGCAGCTTGTCTGTTTCACTTCATGGGACGTTAATATAATTGTATATTTACATTGCACATACGCCTTAAATAATCAATAATTAGTCAAATGATTACAGGAGAAAGCAGTGTGAATAGAAGTTAAGCTGAATCTGCTTATCACATTGTGGTCGTGTGGAAATTCAATGAACAATCCCCAAGAGTTTGATGGATTTAAAATACTGGGCCCATTGGCTGAATCAGATCACATGGGCTTAGTATAAAAATAATCAGTTTGTTTTATTAATGTGCTCAAATTATAAATTGTAGTTTTTGCATGTAAAAAAAAACTAAAAAAAAAAAAAACTAAATAAGCCACAGAAATTTCTAAGGGATGCTATGGCTTACCTTTGGGTATCTACAGCACCTTGAAGCCCCTCCCTGGCGATGTTTTTGTCCTATACAGTATGGGGCATGTCATATGTAGGGTTTAAAGTTCACACTTTTTTCTTGACCAAGAGTCAAATATAATTGTTGATAGAAAATAATAGTAGGTAGTTTGGGGGTTAATGTATTGTTCTGTTGACCAGGCGGTCCCCGGTTTGAGCACTGAAGCCACCGGGTTACCACTGTTGAATGCTAGAGCAAGGTCTTTCACCCCAAAGTGCTCAGGTAAAACTAAGCGTCGAGCAGGCAGTCCGACCATGTAAATAACTGCCACAGAAACGACAGTTATATATTCGTCACCCGATGTGCTGGGCAGCACGTAGATGGATGTCATGTCCTGTCATGTCATGTCAATGATAAACAGACACACACCTCACTCTCATTTTAAGATTTAATTGATTGTAAACAGGCTGGTGTTGGTGATTTTAAACGGAAGGAATAATGTAGACCCAATGCTTCAAATACGTTATTAGCAAGCATTTAAAGAGCAGCAAGTATTGCCTGACTAGCAAGGATAGCTAAGCTAATATTGGATTGCAGCTTGGTTGTATATTTAAATAAACAATTATATAGTTACAATGATACCTTTTAATCTGTTAAATTCTTAACAGCAATTAATCAATTAATCATTAATCCCTAACATTTCCAGTCAACTATGATGATGGGAGAGGATTCATAACAAAGCAGTCTAGCTTCCTAAAAGAAATGCGGGAATGAAAAGAGAAGAAATAAACATGCAAAGATGGGATAACACAATACACATGAGTCTAAACTGTTAACTACAATACTGTATATGTCTTATGCTTCAATATGTCTCATTGAAGTAGATCTTTATATGTACTGTATGTGTGTGCACAGGGGAAAACCACAGTCCAGAAGGGCACCTATGAACCCAGCTGGAATGAGCAAGTCATCTTCACTGAGATGTTCCCACCACTGTGTAAACGCGTGAAAATTCAGATCCGGGATTCAGACAAGGTTAACGATGTTGCTATAGGAACTCATTTTATTGACCTGCGCAAGATTTCAAATGATGGAGACAAAGGTACAAATAAAGGGCCTGTTGTCTCCACTGTATGAGAACTTTGACATGGAGACAGATTGTAATTATAGAGCACACTGTTTTAGACATGTGCAAGGAAATGTGTGTCTCCTCACAAGCAGAAACATGTTAGCTCACCTCTCTGTATGCTATTCAGGCTTCTTACCCACGCTGGGGCCAGCCTGGGTGAACATGTATGGCTCCACACGCCAGTACACGTTAATGGACGAGCATCAGGACCTAAACGAGGGGATCGGAGAGGGTGTGTCCTTCAGGGCTCGTCTCCTCATTGGTCTTGCTGTGGAGATCTTGGACACATCCACCTCAGATGTAAACATATCCACTGAGGTCCAGGTGGAGCCCATCTCAAATGTTTCAGAAGTAAGATAATAAATGTTGCAGAATATTTTGCAGAATTAAAATACACCAAAGATCAGGCTTAAATTAAATACGGAATTGTTAAACGTTATGCATACTTTTTAAAAGTATGGTAGTGTTCAAAGTGTTGGTCTATATGCGAATTTGTTTACTTTCACATTCATTTCTACTCATCATGCAACTGTGAAATAAATTCAGTATATTAAATATTAGTATTAAATACCATTGGTTACCTTCAAAGGTGAAATGAGAAAATCACTTTTTTGTAACTCTATATTCACAATATAATCTGTTTATGTGAAAACAACATTAGTCCTAGTTTTTAAATCATTTTGTAATAGGCACTGAGTAATTACTGAATAACAACATAATACACATCAGTCTTTGAGTGATCTTTCTTCGCACTAATATCATTGGAGAATCCAAAATTAATTATGCTTTTTTGTAAATACAGTGGAACCTTTGGATTACAAGCATAATTTGTTCCGGAAGTGGGCTCATGTTCCAAAACACTTGTACGCCAAATCAGATTTTTCCATAAGAAATTATGAAAACTCAAATTATTCGTTCCACAGCCCCCAAAAAATAAATACATGAGAATAATTCATACAATATATAAAGTAAAAATACAAATTAACCTGCACTTTACCTTTAAAAAAGGTAAAAATAAATCCCGACAGTTAAGTGTTTGCGTTTATGTGTGCAGGTGTGTGTGCCCAGCATACATGATTTATATGCTGGTCTATGTTGGTTAATACTGGTTAGTGCTGGTTTGATGCTGGTTTAGCTGATGAACAAGCATACTGTAACTTATGGAAACCTTCCCACCAGCATTGGTCTTGCTTCATAGTGATGGTCTGTTGCTGGTTTAAGTTCGCCAACAACGTATAGCTACTTTTACTGGGCCATCAGCAAGGTTTTGGTAGTTAAAATTGGTTACCATTTTAGCTCATTATCTTGTATTTTAATAGCTTGTACTGAAAATAGTGTGTGATGTAAATACATGGAACTTGTTATCTTTAAATGCATTTACATACAAGACACAGAAATAATCCATTTTATAAAAACCTGTAAATACATTATTTTACATTTATTAAATATCTGCTGTGTTGTCTAAACACAACACAAACCTTTTATATAAATGCACTGGCAATAAATGCATATTTTTAAGTAATCAATTTAAATCACTTAAAACAGAAAAAAAAACATCATAGACCAGCAATTATACCAGCATATGTTGTGTTTTGGTGTTGGTATGCTGGGAACCAGCATCAGTAAGGTGACCAGCATTATAGCACCATGATGCTGGTGCTAGTATACTGGTCACACTGCTGATGCTGGTGGAAAAATACAGCATAGACTAGCATTGCTGGTGAAAATGCTTACGTAAAGTATAAATACACTACATTACAATTATACATTACATAGAAAAACAATACATTACAATTCCAGTGACAGAGGAGTTTGCCACTTGTGGGGAGAGCAGGCTTAGATGTCTTTAGGCAGAATAATTGCATTAACTGGAACGGTACATGTATTAAAGTGGCTTGTTACACAACTTGATAATTCCATAGAGATGCCCAAGGGTAGAAACCCTGATTCTGGAGTCTTGGACATTTTAATGTGTTTCCTACTGTCATCACTAGTTCAACTAATCTGCTGATTAACAGCCCTTCCTGAGTGGAAGTGGGTGTGTTCGAGCAGGAACAACATAAAAAATGTGCAGACCGGGGTACTCCAGCACCAAGTTTGGGAATTTTCCAGTATATTAGTATAACCTTTTTAAAAGATTTTGTAATTGTGGAAGTAGACCCCCAGTTCCTGACCAATTAAAAATGAGCTTTTAAGCCTTCAGTATGGATTTAAGTAGGATTTTATTTATTTATTCATTTATTTATTTGTTTATTCATTCATTCATTCATTCATTTTCTCCCCAAGGGGTGAGAAGTTGCTGATCCGCTCGTTTTCATAATGATTCCTGATTCCGGCTCCTGTCTTCTGCTTCAACAGATTCTCTATTAATAATTTCACCTCGATACCGTACATTGGTAGCTTACGCATTAAGAATAAAGATTGTCGTTTTCTCACCTCAGTATTCCTATTCACAATATAATCATATCGAACACCCTTTCAACAGTAATCCTCTACAGTACATGTGTATACTGTGATGGTTTATAATCCCATGATCTATCGTCATTAAGAAGAGGATGGGTTCCGGTTTGAATCTGAGGCATTGGATGTTTAAACTAAATTATAAAGTTGTTCTGATAGCATGGTGCATACGTGCCATAACTGTGGTAAGCACTACAAGAGCGTAATACTACATGCGGTCCTCTACAACGTGACATATACATGGTCAAAGCACAAGGCTAATGAGGTCGTTGCGAGAGCTCCAGTGATAGCGACGAACACAGTGGCACCCTAATGGCAACTCGGTCAGAATCTAATCTTTCCCACCTGCAGCATGCTTGTAGTACTGTATGTTAATTAAGTCCTTAAGAGGTGTTAGTTATGCTGTTAATTGGTCAATGCCGTCACTGTTACAGTATATACTTACGTTCTTTCTGCTTCTTGCTCTGGTCACGTCCTTGCCAGGCTTTTTTTTTTTAATGTCGAAAAAAAAAAAGTGCTGCAGCTTTATATCAAGGGAGAAAATATCACAGACTTATAGGTTTCTACTACATTCCTGCCAAGTTCTACAAGTTCTTACTTTTTTGATGATTTATGATGGTAATTTCTAAGAGTCCACATATTCTCTTTTTGTTCAGGTTTCAACAGGGAAAGTAGAGGAGTTTTTTCTCTTTGGATCCTTCTTAGAGGCCACTATGATTGACAGGAAGATAGGGGACAAGCCAATCAACTTTGAAGTCACTATTGGTAAGTATTGGTATGATATTATCCTGTTGTTATATTATTAGTAAGTATTTTTATGACACTATCCTGAGGAGGTGGCCCAGTGTTGTAGTTGTTAGGATTGTTCAATTCAATTCAATTCAATTCAATGCAATTTTATTTGTATAGCGTTTTTAACTGTTGCCTTGCACCTCCAGGGTCCGGGTTCGATTCCCGGCCAGGTTCGATTCCGGTCCAGTTTGCATGTTCTCCCCGTGCTTGGTGTGTTCCCTCCGGGTACTCCTGTTTCCTCCCACAGCCCAAAGACAAATTAGGCTAACTGGCGTTCCCAAATTACCCATAGTGTGTGAGTGTGTGTGTGCTCTGTGATGGATTGGCACCCCGTCCAGGGTGTGCCCTGCCTCCTGGGATAGGCTCCAGGCCCCTCGACCCTGTATACAGGATGAAGTGGTATAGAATCGTCTATAAGACGAAAGCTATCCTAAGGTTGTTGATTTCATGTTACTGGAATAATCATAATATTAGTGCATAAAAATGATTTCACTGAAGTACACTTAACAACATTTTGAACTAAATAACCTTTCCAATTATGCCTTCCCCTTTCTTAGGTAACTATGGTAACCAGCTCGATGGTGTGAGCAAGCCAGTAAAAAGGAAGAAAAAGGGCAGAGGGGAGGGTGAAGAGGAGGTGTCTGAGCTGATACATAACTCCAGTGATGAAGATCTTGAGGAGGATAGTGATCTGGCGTCTCTGTCCTCTACCCCTCTCATGAAGCCTGTAATAACTGACAGGTCAGTCTCGGGAGAACAGAGTTGATGCTTGTGGGGTGAAAGGGCAACGATTAAGGAAAGTACAGTACTGTATGTAGACGCATCCTTCTGATGTTATTACTTCAATGATATTGTAAGTTTAGTGAAGGGATTTTTTTGCCCAGGATGACATAATAAAATCTTATTGTATTGCTGTTAAACACTGTACATTTTGCTTTTTTTCAGCAATTACTTCCATTTGCCATATTTTGAAAAGAAGCCTTGCATCTACATCAAGAGCTGGTGGCAAGATCACAGACGGCGTTTCTACAACTCGAACATCATCGACAAGATTGCAGATAAACTGGTAAAACAATTTATCCTAGAATGCAGACAGATACATTTGCCATACAGGGTGAAGAATGTTTTTTCCCAGCTCAGGTAACATGTGTGTTTCATAGGAAGAGGGTCTGAATGATGTTCAGGAGATTTTAAAGACAGAAAAGGCTTATCCTGAACGCAGACTGAGGGGTGTCCTGGAGGAGATGAGCACCGGCTGCAAGTAAGTGTGCAGGAACCCAGCCAAAATCCCATTTTAATAGTGCTATACAGTAAGTAATAACAGGTATAACAAGTACACTCAACAAATTGGCAATTGTACTAAAAATAAGTTAAATGTAAATGTATATAAATATTTTTAATAAGAATAACATTACACATACTACTATTTAACTTTAAAAATTTTATCTAGTTAATCACAGTCATAGAATAAAGAAATGGAATAAAGAAATTCATGGCAAACTGGTTAGAGGAAACTGCTTTATAATATCTCCAAAATCAACATTTAACAAATGTTAAATTAAAATCTCTCATATACATATACACTCCATACGCTTAAACGAAACTATAAATGGGGTTGGAAGAGTATAGGGTGATGAGGCATGAAATGTTCTGGTAACAATGACAATGTCTAATTTATTCATTAATGATAAACATTGTAATGGTTCATAGTTATATTTAATGTTTTTGGTTCATTTCTGTTATCAATTATATTAAAGTTGGGATAAACACTAATTCTTCAGCACCAACATCTCTCTCTTTCTCTTTTTCAAGTGTAACCAAGAGTGACAGTTCTAACAAAATAATTTCATAACAAAATTGTTTTATTAAACAACAGTCCATTTTTTATTTTTGTTTATTTTTATTTCTCATTAGGTTTAGTTTAATTAGAGCATCCATTGTACAAGACAAACAACAACAACAATAATACATTAGAATGATGTATGTAAGAATGATGGTATTGTACAAAAATTATGCAAATTTTCTAATTCAAGCATTCAATCACAGTATGAGATAATAATAATAATAATAATAATAATAATAATAATAATAATAATAATACAGAAGATTTATTGGTTCCATATGATCTACTATGATTTATTTATTTTAGAAACATTTAATCTTCTCCTATTTTTCTTCTTATAGTCGATTTCTCACCCTGGCCAATAAGGATCAGAATCAATCTGGTGTAACCAAATTGGATCGGGAAAGGCTGAAGTCCTGTCTAAGAGAAATGGTATCCCATTATATTTACACAATACACATGCCGTATAGAAGTAATAAAAGCTTAAATATGATGACCTCAATATATTTCGTTGTATTTTTCTGGTAGGAGAGCATGGCCCAGCAGGCCAAGACCATGCGCTCACAAGTGAAGAAAAACACTGTGCGAGACAAACTAAAACTGGCTCAGAATTTCCTGCAGAAGCTTCGGTTCATGGCTGATGAGGTCAGTTGACCAACAACTTTTATAGTTTTCCCATTACATCACATTACATCATATTTGAGAAAATATCTGCTTTGTTTTGTTTTTCAGCCGCAACACAGTATTCCTGATGTCTTCATATGGATGATAAGTAACAATAAGCGTATAGCATACGCACGGATTCCTTCAAAAGACATCCTCTACTCAATTGTAGATGAGGAGATGGGGAAAGACTGTGGGAAAGTCAAAGCTGTCTTTCTCCGAGTGAGTCCCTTTGTTTCAGCTTTTTTCACTAAAATATTTATTATCCTGTTTGATTTTTCTTAACAGTCAAGCTCTATAAAGAGTAGACTACATCAAATTAGCGTTCACATAGTATTGACTTTTGTACGATTTATGCTGGTGTTACTGGAACTTCTATATGGTTGTAATAAAAATTTTGATAATATGCAGTTACCTGGAAAGAAGAGCTTTGGCCCAGCTGGCTGGACTGTTCAAGCTAAGATGGAGTTGTACTTGTGGCTTGGTCTGAACAAACAAAGGAAGGACTTCTTGAGCGGCCTGCCCAGTGGCTTTGAGGAAGATAAAGCAGCTAAAAGCTCAGGCCTACAGTCTGTGCCTCCCATTAACCTCATCTATAACAGTAAATATGCAGTCTGATGTTCCTCTGTGTTAAGTCTGAGAGAGAGAGAGAGAGAATAAGAAGCTTTCCCAAATATTATTCTGTTTTAGCAAACCCAAACCAAAGCAAAATGAAGGTTTTTGGGTTGATTGGGTTTTTGAAATTCCAGAGGAAGACAGTTGAAAAGAACTACAGTAACTACTACTGTAGAGTTATATGTTGTATTATTAAATGAAAATAAAAGAAAGTTTAAAAAGTCAGCAATATGTCAGTATATATGTACAGCCATGGGCAAAAGTTTTGAGAAAAAAGTTTTACCATCAATCCTGTGTCATGTAATAAGGCAAAAGTGATAACCAAGTGGCTCAGGGAACAAAAATTCAAAATGTTGGGTCCATGACCAGGAAACTCCCCAGACCTTAATCCCATTCACATCTTGTGGTCAATCCTCCAAATTCTGACAAACTCCAAGCATTGATTATGTACGAATGGGCTGCCATCTGTCAGGATGTGGCCCAGAAGATAATAACAGCATGCCAGACAGAATTGCAGAGGTCTGAAATAAGAAGGATCAACTCCACAAATATTGACTCTTTGTCTAAACTTAATGTAATTGTCAATAAAGGCTTTCGAAACTTATGAAATGCTTGTAATTATACTAGAGTATAAAGTATCATCGTAACATCTGACAAAAAAAAAAATGTCTAAAAGCACTTAAGCAGCAGATTTCAGGAAAACTAATATTTCTGTCATTCTTTAAAAAACTGGCCATGGCTGTAATCATAAAAAGTAACATATGCACTTGCTTTTCATTTAATAGCATTTAAAAGAATACAGCAAAATGGCCAATGTTGAATTACCACCCAGAATTTTATACTAACATCAAAGAGGGTTTTTACATATTGGAATGCAATAACCCCTGATAAATCAGCACTGTTTATAAGTTTATAATAAACTATATAATAACCTTTTTTTTCTTTCCAGTAGCAATCCTTTTTTTATTGCAATGCAGACTAATTTCTTATCATTTTATTTCTGCATTGTTTCCTTGATAAATAAAAAAAGAAAACTCCCAGAACTTTACAAAATATTCCTGTTAATTCACTAATTGTTATCTTATACAATATTATTGCTCTAATAAAGAGATGTTTGATGTGCTTTCTGTAGTATACTTTAGAAATACTTTACATAAAAGCAATTATTATGTAATTTAGTTATTTCCAAAAGATTTTTATTGTTTTATAAGCTTCCATGCCTCTCTTTAGGTATGCAAGTGTTCCAGCTAAGGGCTCACATGTATCAGGCCCGTAGTCTGTTTGCTGCTGATGATAGTGGCCTGTCTGATCCTTTCGCACGGGTCTTCTTTTCCACTTACAGCCAGGTCACGGAGGTGTGTTAATATATCGATCTCTTTTGCTGAATTTTTTTCTACTTCATGCTATACTTTTCACGTTTCTACATTCTACACACAAGCCTTGAACTGTTGGCTTGTTTCAGGTACTCAGTGAAACTCTTTGTCCAACTTGGGACCAGCTGCTGGTGTTTGATAACGTTGAGCTTTACGGTGAAGCCAGTGAACTCCGAGATGACCCTCCGATCATCGTCATAGAAATTTATGACCAGGATACTGTGGTATGGTTTCGATTTAACTCCTTTATTTAACTTCAGCTCTATTGCAGTTTTGTAATGGAAGGAAAATGAGCCCTCGTTTCACTGTGATAGGAGCTTGTTGAAATGTTTGCCATTGTCCTGACTCAGTGTTTGTTCCTGTTTAACTTTGACCTTGCCTTGTTGTTGTATGGCTATTTCTGATGCTAAAGAATTCAGTAGTATAGTTGTTATCCAAATTCAAACCAAAACAAATAAGTTAATTGGAAACTTGAATATTGGTTTGTTTTTAATCAAAGAATTTGAAAACACTTTTTTAGAATTTGTGGGACAAAAATTTGAAAGACGGGGGAAAAAACAGCTCAGATAGCGCAGCTTGTGTAGCTCAGATAGCTCAGATAGCGCAGATATCTAAAATTACGATCATGAGACCCTGTGGAATTTATCTGACTGCATATAGTGTAAGAACTGGTTTACAGAGGTAGTTAACCTTCACAAGGCGGATCATACACTATGTGGACTGAGTAGAGGCTAGTTAGTTAGCCCCTACTCATATAATAGTCTATAGTCTTGTTTTAGGCACCTATTTTTACTGGGGATTTGAAATTGCTGACTCAATTCATGCAACGATTGTTTTCTGCACTGATATACCATAAACTGCAAATGTACAGCACTTTGAGTAGTAGCAGTATGGCAGTGGGAGTAATAGAGGGCTAAGCAAGCATGTAGCACATTAGCACATTTCATAGACACAATAGACTATCAACAAAAACACGTGTGACTTGAGAAAAAAGGAGGCCTGTGCCCCAGTAGAGCTTTATTTCCTGCAATGCCCCAGAGTTTTGTCATTTGTTAGCGATAATTTCACTGGCACAGCCACCCCTAAATTGTTCCTTTTGCCTGACTAACTCGCAATTCCTTTCTTTTTGTGATTAGGTATGACGGTGCTTTAATGAGTGTGCGAGTTGCAATGAAAAGAGCAGCCAGCGTTCTGAGTGCTCATTTGCTTTTGTCTCATGCTTGACAGTTCCTCTTTATAAAACTTCACACAAGTCTCACTGGCAAAACTACTACTGTATTAATGCACTTAACATAATTCCATTTTCATTGCACTTAATCCAGTACATTAGATAAGGTTCATCAGAGCTGTGGAATGTTCAAAGTAAGAAAAAATTCTGTCGCACAAAATGTTTCATTAAATGCTCCAGAAATGCTTCTTGTAGTTGGAAGTACATATCTCTACTGTAGGTTCTAGCACAAGAATCTCTGAAATATCCATGGGTACAGTATGTGCCAACAGCGACCCCCAGTGTTTATGAATGGATCATCATAAGAGTGCATTGTGTGCAGGGAAAAGCCGAGTTCATTGGCCGAACTTTCGCCAAGCCCTTAACTAAGATGGTCGATGAGCATTACGGCCCGCCACGCTTCCCTCCCCAGTTGGAGTACTACCAGATCTTCAGAGGAAACTCCACTGCAGGAGAGCTGCTGGCTGCCTTTGAGCTTTTACAGGTACAAACGTACAAATGGTGACTGCTCACATAAAAAAAAAAGAAAAGAAAAAAAGCTTATGATTCTTTTAAATAATGAAAATAGTTTTATTTATAATATGCATTTAAATAATAGGTTTCATTTTTAATAGTTTGATTATGTCCTTAAAAATCTCAGATTAAGAGGTCTACGGAGATTATTTTGCAATTAAAATACATTTACTGTATCTGGCTCACGGCAAAGGTTTGTGAGCTATTTTAAAGCTTTGCAACCCCTCAAATCAGTTTTTTTAAAGCAGAAAATCAGTTTTTCTCTTTCTTCATACCACTTCTCAGCAATTTTTTGGATGTTTCTCTGCCGTTGACTTTGATTTGATCTGATTTCTGGTTGTTGCACTTGATTGCTAAAGGCATTTAGGTTGTAATTTGATGAGATATTGAGGAGAATTTAATTGGCGGCATTGAACGCTTTCTCATACACAGATCGGACCAGCAGGAGTAAAAGATCTTCCTCCTCTCGATGGGCCAAATGATGAAGACCACGGTCCCATCCTACCAGTGCCTCTGGGAATACGACCTGTCCTCAGCAAATACCGCATAGAGGTAACAATCGAGTTTACACACTGCCGATAATCAGACTAATTGTTGAGAGTGACAATAAGTAAGTAGTTTTTGAGACTGTGCCAGACTGACTATCTTTATCACATTGACATTATAGATCCTGTTCTGGGGTCTGAGGGACATAAAGAGGATTAACCTGACACAGGTGGACAAACCTCGTGTAGATATCGAGTGTGCGGGAAAAGGTGTCCAATCCGCCCTCATTCAAAACTACAAGAAAAATCCAAACTTCAGCACTCTGGTGAAATGGTTTGAAGTGGTGAGTTCTGTCTGATCTAAATAGTCCACATTCCAGCTAACAAACAATTTTAGCTTAGTAGAACGTTTGTACTGTATATAAAAGCAACATTGTGCCTTTATGAAGTTCCAGTTCTCAGAATGTTCAGTTTGTCAGATGTCAGATTTGCTTGGTGAAGAGCTGCCAGGCTGCTACTGTACTGGTGTGTTTAAATTAACTCCATTAAATTAAATTCAAACAAACAAACAAACAAACAAACAAACAAACAACAATATAGCCTACTATTCACAAATCTATCATATTGCCATTTCAAAAATAGCTATTTAAAACAAATACAGTACAATTTAAATGAACATTCATATAAGTACAATTTACAAATGATCAAAAATTTAAAGGCATATGAAATTGACAGAAATTAAGAACCAAATAGAAAACTAAAGTGTACTAAAATACAGTGCTGGCCAAAAGCGTAAAGACAACATATGCCATGTATTATACTGTCATTCTCCCTTTGCACAAAACAGGTGTTTTCACTAATTAGGTTGAGCATATCCAGCTGAATAGATGTGCTAATTAGAATCAGCTGGTTTAGTTAATAGAGGTACAAACATGTGGCAGGAGTTTTAATTTCTGAAGCGAGGGTGTCCACCTCCGCACAAAAATGGTTATTATCGAGTGAATTGCGAACTTCTGCAGCAAATTTATGTAAATGATCTCCAGGAAGCAATCAAGCTGGCTACTACAGATGTCTTTTTGATGCTATGCCCAGCTAGACACAGGAGGTTTTTTGAAGCATAAAAAACTTAATACTAAACACTGAACTTCTTTGCAAAAAAATAAAAATAAAAGAAAGAATAAATAAATAAATAAATAAATAAATATAATTAGTATTATTGTTATTATTATTATCTTGAAACATTTGTGAATGTCATTAAACCACTGAATTTAAATTTTGTCTAAATACTTTTTGGCCAGCACTGAATTTAGGCCTATAAAAGACTCACTGTCTATACCTGGAGCCTATCACAGGAGACTTGGGGTACACCATGGATGGGCATAAACATACACACACGTAATTAACCTTTGGGGAGGAAACCCATCCAGCACAAGGAGAACATGCAAACTCCCTGCATGACGGGAATCGAACCCAGACCTTGGAGGTGCAAGCCGACAGTCCTAACCACTAAGCCTCCATTCCGCCCATAAAAAACACACCAGCCAAAACAGTGTTTTCAATTTTCCTGCTCAGTTTCATTTCTTGTTAAACATTTGGTAGTTTCGCTCTTCCTTGTAGAGAATGTAATTTATTAATTTGCTTTGAAGCACAGCTTAAATATTTGCATTTCACCTTTAATCCGGTAACATTCAAGCTGCCTGCCATGAAACAAATGACCTGAACCTGGCGACATTACATGATAATTATACATATTTGCTTGCGCATGATCTTTTATTTTCCTTCCTTGTAATACCAACGAGAAACAAATGGCTTTTTTTAAATTTTTTTAATAAAATTATCCTTATCAGTCTTAGAAAATATCAAATACATGACTCTGTTAGCATGGATGCTTTGTTGCTTTGACTTGCTTCTTACAGTAGGTGAGTCACGGTGTCTCCAAACGTTACATTGCAGGACCTACCAGAGAATGAGTTACTACATCCGCCTCTGAACATACGAGTGGTAGACTGCAGAGCTTTTGGACGTTACACCTTAGTGGGCTCACATGCTGTCTCCAGCCTTCGCAAGTTCATCTACACACCGCCAGATAAACGGTCCAACAACTGGGCCAATACAGGTACTAGACTCAAGTGTGTCAAAAAACATTTACCAGTGCTTTCAAACTTTCCCTTTTAAACTGTCCTGCTCCTACAACTTTTTATTAAACAGTAGTATTAAAGAAAATCTAAGAAAAATGCTACAGCTACAGTATATTTCGAGGACTACAGTATATCATATTACATGATATATGTAAAATGTTATTAAACATTTAGAAAACTGAACAGACTAAGCATGGGAACAACTAAAGGTTCCTAGAACTATGATGTTTAGAAAACAATTGAATTCAATTCAATTTTCATGTGTATAATGCTTCTAACAATGGTCATTGTCGCAACACAGCTTTACAGAATCAAAAGGAAATTACGGAAATGAGTATTAAATGTGTGAGAAAATATATATAAATCGAAATGATCACATTGTCCCTGATGAGCAATCTGAAGGCGACAGTGGCAAGTCTCCCTGAGATGGCAATAGGAGGAAACCTTGAGAGGAACCAGACTTAACAGGGAACACCATCACCAGGAATTGTTTCGCAGTCATACTGAGTATTAGGCTGAGTGAAGGTCAATATAACAGGTGATGTGTTTTAAGTAAAATGGAGTCTATTTGGTTATTGGAGGCTCAGGTACAAAACTGTAGAAACATTCTGCTAAACCATGATGGTTAGCTGGACTGCATTTTTCTTACAGTGCATGCAAATTTGATCAGTTTCTCTTTCATTTACTCTGCTAATTTCAATTCTTCGCTTCTTTTTCCACTGTGTGCTCTTTCTGAACTGTATTGGTGGCACTTTCCTGTCCTCTTTACTGGTTTTTGGCATTTGGGTGCTCATTTACACCTGAAACTGCCCACTACAGCAAGACTGGCCAATGGTCTCATGGCTCTTACCAATGGCACATCCCGTTCCCACCCCTGCTCTCGTCCCTTCTCTCACTCCTCAGGTGACATTGTGGTCAACATGAACCCTGAGGCTGGTTTTAAGAAGATGGACACTGTGGTCAAACTGGATCCTGTGAGTCTTTCCATGACGGCTTTTCTAAAATCGACATAAATAGTAATTGTAACATGACAAGCCTTATTTGTGTACTACATAAGCATGTAAATTCCATAAGCAAGTTTGCATGTCCAGGTTAGTACTAGATACTGTACATTATTTAATTGTAATGCTGGTGTGAAATTGTTTTTTTTGTTTAGAAGTTGTGCTTTTATGTCTGTTTCATGTGGCCTTCTCTCTGTAGACCTCTGATGCTGTGGTTAAAATTGATTCGGTAAGTCCCAGTACCGATGTGGCCATTAAGAATGCATGCTTTAATTTGCCGTATTTGCCTAAAATGCCGTAATTTGTTGCGCGAAATCCCACAAGCAACATTCAGGAATTTAAATAAATGTGTTGTACTTCACTGAATATCCGCTAGATGGCGCATGGTAGAACTTTATCTAAAAGCCAGACCAAGTACAATAAAGAATTGTGTATAATTAGTTGGCCTAAAACAATATTGTTTCCAATGCTGAAGCAAACATGATTTTTTTTGTTTTACAATAGATCTTTCATGATGAATGTGTGTATACCGTATTTAATATAAAAGTTGTGTAATGGGTAACAACGCATAAAATATTCTGTCATAACATAAAATCAATAGCAAATTACAGTCGATTAAAAAGCAACCTATGAGTTTGAAGTGTTTTAAAAGAATCATCCAAATAGTTTTTTTTTTTACTCTAATAGAATGAGGATGAAAAAGAAAAAGACAAGAAGAAGAAGAAAAAGAAAAAGAAGGGAGAGGAGGTAGAGGAAGAGGAGCAAGATGAGCGCCTGTTGGACTGGTGGTCCAAGTACTTTGCATCAATAGAGACAATGATGGAGGTGAGAGACTTTGTCTTCCCTTAGTATAGGAGTTCTTCCCATTCAGGCTAAAACCGATCGTGATTTTTGATCAACTCTATTTTGTTATGCAGAATCTGCGCGCGCAAGAAGCAGCCTTGGCCGAGGCAGAGGAACGAGAGGATATGGAGATCGCTGCAGAAGTGGCTGGTAAACTCAATAAAACATATCAGAGTTACAGTTGCATGCTCATGGCACTGTGTCCTGAAATGCACCACAGCAATGTTTATGGCATCACGCTGTACGCTATTATGTTTACTCACCCCATATTTCTTGTTTGTTGCCACATTCTTGAGGTATGAATTCATGTGTTTGTTTCTTGCCATGAAAGTTCACTTCAGTTAAATACTTATACATATTATATACTGTGTATATATTTTTTGAAAAACAATAAATTTACATTCGATTATAGATTGAATTAGCTTTTATGCATTACAACTCTCATGGCTTGAAAAGATGTAAGGCGGCCATTGACCATCTCCCATGCTGTCCATCTTCTTCCGCTTCCACATGCTCCTCCCATTCCTCAACCCTAATCTAATCAGAAATCAGAGTTGATCAATCTCATGTGAAAGGCGCCAAGACTAAAGAGAAAAACAAAGCCAAGAAGGACAAAAAGAAGAATCAGCACAATGATCTAATGGAGAAAAAAGAGGCCAAACCCAACGTGGACGAGCTTGTGGTGAGTTACTTTCCAAACCACCACAACAACAGTTATTGGAGAACCTTATTACACAGAGTATTCAAAGAGTGTTCATACCTGAAATGTACTCTTTCAAATGCCCTCTCAGTTTCCGAATTATTTAACACTTTTCATATTTAGGTGTTCAATAAGGAACTGGAGGAGGAATTTGATAACTTTGAGGACTGGCTTCACAGCTTCAACCTGTACAAAGGAAAGGCTGGAGACGATGACGATAACAGTGCGATGGATGACGACCGGATCATGGGCCGATTCAAAGTATGATCAGCTTTTAAATCAAATTCAGATTTTTTAATGAAGTGCACTGTTTGTTGTATATCCATTCTTTTTCATGTGGTCTTTGTGGTCTAGGGCTCACTGTGCATGTACAAGCTGCCCCTTTCAGAAGAAATCACCAGAGAGCCAGGGTTTGATCCCAATATGGGCATGTTTCAGAATATACCACACAATGACCCCATCAGTGTCCTGGTGAGGATTTACATTGTTAAGGTAAGTGACTTCTGGAATCAGATCCCAGTCCCCCGAGTGTTAAACCGACACTTTCCGCACTGCACTTTCCCTTACTACTGAGCAGAGAAAATCCTGTTTTCTAGGCAACAAACCTTCACCCGACCGACCTAAATGGGAAAGCTGATCCCTATGTTGTCATCAAACTGGGAAAAACAGACATCAGGGACAAGGAGAATTACATCTCGAAGCAACTCAACCCTGTTTTTGGGAAGTGAGTATTAAACTATAAACCTTACACATACGTTGCACGTTAAATAAAAAGTCGTTAGTTCCAGCTTGTTTTAACGGTTAATCCGAAAAAAACAGAATTTTTCCCATATTCTTTGTATGTTTTTTTTTTGTTTTTTTTGAAAATGCAATGCAAACCCAAACAAGAAAGGGTTTACTTTTCAGAATCTCATTTACTGTAGAAGCCAGGAATCAAAAAATAAAAATACAATAGTGACCCAATGACTGGCCCTTTTTAAGGTCCTTCGACATCGAGGCCATGTTTCCAATGGAGTCGATGCTGACAGTGTCAATATTTGATTGGGACTTAGTTGGCACTGATGACCTGATTGGAGAGACCAAGATTGATCTGGAGAACCGTTTATACAGTAAATACAGAGCCACGTGTGGCATCGCTTCCACCTACTCTGTGTAAGTGTCAGTTTAAACGTTACATCAATTAGCATGCATTTTCTGTTTCGTGAGCTCATAGCAACTGAACTGATTGGATTTGTTTTGTGCACGCAGTTTTGGCTACAATGTGTGGCGAGATCCTCAGAAACCCACTCAGATACTAGGTAAGCTGTGTAAGGAGGGCAAGTTGGACGGGCCACATTATGGCCCAGGTGGAAAGGTCAAGGTTGCAAACCGGATCTTTTTGGGGCCAACGGAAATCGAGGATGAAAATGGTGAGATATAAAAGGGAGTCTTACAGAAATACTGCAAAAAATTGAATCAATAAAATAAAAATTGTTTATTGTGATGTCAAAAACAATCTTGAGTGTACCTGGATTTATACAGTATACAGTACTGTATATGAGGGGTGTTCAAGTTAACCAGGACCTGTAATTAAATTACAGTATAGTGATGAGACTCTTAGCCACAGTAAATCATTATAAGCATAGAAAGTTTTTAAGAAAGGGGCATGTCGGTTAATGAAGGGCCGAAGTGGCTCACAGCCTGTTGCGGTCAACAAATACAACGCCTGATCCTTGAAAATCGACGGATTCCATTGATCATGGCTCCAGTGTACTGTGCATTAGTGTAGCAGGGGATTATAGAGAGAAATAATGGTAGTTTTTAATCTGATATCTATGTGTGTGTGTGTGTGTGTGTGTGTGTGTGTGTGTCTGAAGGTCTGAAGAAGCCAACAGATGAACATTTGGCACTTACTGCACTGAAGCACTGGGAGGAAATTCCCCAAGTAGGCTGCAAACTCATCCCAGAACACGTAGAGACCCGGCCTCTTCTCCACCCGGAGAAACCAGGCATAGAGCAGGTGTAGTAGGATCTCACTGTTAATTTCATAGAGACATCCTTGTTGTCCATGTTGTGTGAATATTTCTTAATCCAATACTGAAGGCCAAATCAGCAGGCTAATATCAGATAAATGACAAAATCTATTTTAAATAAAAGTTTGTTTATTAACTGTTTAGAAATGTCTCTACATTTTTATCAACTTTGCAGGGGCGAATTGAGATGTGGGTCGACATGTTCCCAAAGGATGCACCTGCACCAGGACCGGCCCTAGACATAGCACCACGAAAACCAAAGAAGTGTGTAACTTTTTATGGAATTGGCTTCTTTACTTATTTATTATTTATACATATTTATTTACTTCTTTATGTATTTTGAGATATGGACTATCATAGTTTTTTATAATTGTGCATGATAACCTAGTACAGTGATACCTTCGTATTGTAAAACACATTTTCCCATAGGAAATAATGTACATATAGATGACCCGTTCCAGCCACCCTAAAAATATTAATTAATGTTACCAATTTCCAACAAAATCATATTTCTGTATATAAAAACAATTAAAACATTTATAAAATACTTGTACAGTAAATTATAAGTTTTAAAAGTCAAATATGAAAAAAAAATAGGCACTAAACCTCACTTAACCTTAATTTATAATTCCTCTTGGCACCGGCTGCTTTAAAAATGAAACGGAAAGCGTCTTCCCCGTCCCCCCAGAAAATCTGTAAACCTTTTACGCTTGACTTTCCACTGACAGAAACAGGTTTTGAATGGCTCCCAGACTTACAGTACACGCAACGTAGCCGGCGTTCGGTTCGACTCGGTTCATTCACTCGTATGCTGATAATGCTTTGTATGCTGATGCTAATTTCTTGCAGTGGTGAAAATTTGTGTGGCGGGTCGTTCGTATGTTCCACTGTATAAAAATATCATGGTTTCACGGTATCAATCAATAAGCCGGTGATGAAATTCTTTGTAACAAAAAAGCGAATGATACAAAAAAATCTAAATCTTCAAAAACATTTGATTTATTACAGTTTCACTGTGCCTTTGTATAGTTGTCAGGAGTGGCTGAGAAATAAATAAATAAATAAATAAATAAATGAAACTAGCCTTGGCAGACTACACACGTACATCTGCAAATAAATATTTGTTTTGATCCGCAATGCCATTTTCATCTGGCAAATATTTGATAGCTATCATGCATGATATGAAGATTTTGCAAGCATGCTACAGTAGAGATGGAAACAGTACCATTGTAAAACCCATAGCACAAGACCAGATTTAACATTTCAATGAGTTTTCAGTGCAGTCCAGTGTCCCTGTGCAGTGGTTTATTTAATAGGTTTACGGGAAGCCCAGAAGGAGAAGGAAGAGAAATACAATCTGGTGTTTGAGGCCTGGACACAAAAAGGAAGAATTACCACTAGAGTAAAGAACTCGATCAATTGGAAAATATAAATGTATAGACGGACTGGAAGGTGTTTTAAACTTGTCTTTTTATATGCACTTTCTAAAAGTCAACAGTGAGGTAACTATCCAGTCATACTGTCACGTTCTGGGTGGTATTACTGGCTGATGTTGATACCGTGGGCAAATAGGGCAGGCATATACGCAGAGGGCTTGATAAACAAATAGTCCTTTTTTAGTAACAAAAATAAGACGAACACAAGCTCTAGAGCTCAACACAGGCTCAGATCTGGAACAAAGGATACATGGAGCTGAACCTAACTAAAGCCACGGAGAGACTAGAGACAGGACTAGAGACACGGCAAGACTAGAGACGGGACGGGTTAGTATCCAATGTGGTTATGGTAAAAAGTGGATGATGACCTAACCGAGTTAGTAACTAAAGGGGTTAGTGACTAACTGGGATAGTTACTTACTATATCTACCAAGGGAACCAAGACACAACAGGCTACGCACACATGAGGCTAATCCACCCTAGCGGCTAAACTTTTAGACCAAAATCACTAGCAGTCAATCCAACTAGAGGCTCAACCTACTGGAGGCTAAACCTACTAGCGGCTAACCCTAGAAGCGGTTAGAGCATACTAACAGCTAAACCTACTAGCGGCTAACCCTAATAGCGGTTAGAGCCTACTAACAGCTAAACCTACTAGTGGCTACGCACTCATGTGAACCAACATACAAATAATCTAAACATACTGGGATCTAAACAAACAAGGGATTTAAACAAGAGATACACACACACACTGGAGACACACAGAACAATACACATGAGGAGATACAACCTAACTATAACATTTAACAAAACAGCTCCATGAATCCACATGCCAAATGAACATACACATAACACAACTAGAGTCTTCTTTAAACAGAGGTTACATTAATTTATGTAAACTAAAACAAAACCAAACATAAAGCAATGCCCACTTGACAATAATATTTAACGCTCGACCCAATTTCACAGAACAAACAGCTATTTATAGAACTACCTCGGTTCAGGTGAGCATCCTCATCACCTGACCGAGGTGCCTTCTGGAAAATTGAGTCTACAAACAAAACTACATACAAAACTACAAACCAAACTAACAGGCAAACAGTGCCCTCTAGGGGTGAACCCTCACACGTACACCATAAATAACTGTGAAACCTTGACATCACAATGACTTGGGAATTATTCCCGTTCTCTGGCGCACCACTTTGTATCACTTTGTACATTGCTGTTTCTTTGTTACAGACTTCATTTCAATGTGTCCTCCAAAGATGCTACATAGTCACATAAATCTTGGCTTCTTGTCTTTGTTCCACATAATCCATCTTTACCTGCTTTTCTGTTTTCTCTATTTGAAACATCTATATTATTGTTGGTTGACCACATGTCGTCCTTTTCTCCCCCCCTCCCTCCACAATTTTATCAGATATGAGCTCAGGGTGATAATATGGAATACTGACGAGGTGATTCTGGAAGACGATGATTACTTCACAGGGGAAAAATCCAGTGACATTTATGTCCAGGGGTAGGTACGGGTAGGTGTGTGAATAGTGTGTGAAAAGGCTGGTCGCATGTTTTGTTTGCTTTTTCTCCCTGCGTTATTGCTGTGCTGTTATTTGGAACACTGATGACATAGTTCTACAAGACGATTCTTTCATGACAGGAAAGAAGATATCTGACATCTACTGTATGTCAGGTGGTAAAGATGATTGCAAATGCACGACTTGACTACTTGACATATTACTTACAAGCACAAACGTTGCTCAAAGCTTTAGAGGACAATAAGGGCACTGGCTGGGAATCGTAACCGGACCTTCCACATGGCAGGCGAGGAACCTACGACTAAGCCACCAGTGCCCCGTTTAATAGTTAGTTACATTTATTTTAATATCTAAATATTCAGTTATATGATAAAGTCCTGGTTTGTCAAAACAGCAGGGCCGAACATACTGTACCTCGGGAATCACAAATCTCCCCTTCACTATGCACGAAAGCACGAAATATGGTCGTCATGCATGGAAAGAAATGTATAGTTTGCATTTCTTTTTAGCAAGCATTTTTTTTTTTGTATGTGATGGTCTGGAAAAATATTGCGGAAATCACTGTAAGAGCGTTCTGACAACTATTTTTCCTAAATGGATGTGTACTATTTTGCTCATGTGAAAGATACTATTAATAAATCAGATTGCACAGTATTTGTTGCATTATGTACAATCTTGCATCACAAATTTGATCACAAATTATTCAATTTCTTTCTAAGAATTACTTCCAGTAACGTAACTGGTTAAATGCCTGCACAAGTTGTTTGGTGAAGAGCTAGTTCTTCATAGTTTGCTTTATATGTGAAACATCATTGTAAATGTCTAATTACCTCCTTTGTACCCAGCTGGCTGAAAGGCCAAACAGAAGATAAGCAGGAGACAGATGTGCACTACCACTCTCTGACGGGAGAAGGCAACTTTAACTGGCGCTTCGTCTATCCATTCGACTACGTCGTGGCTGAGGAGAAGATTGTGGTCTCCAAGAAAGAGTCCTTGTTCTCCTGGGATGAGACGGAGTACAAGATTCCTGCTCGCCTCACCCTGCAAGTTTGGGATGCTGACCATTTCTCTGCAGATGACTTCTTGGGTATGAGCAATCTCGCTCGCTCTCTCTTTCTCTCTCCCTCTCTCTATTCTCTAAGTAACTTTACAGGATGTGTTTAGGAATCCAGTACGTGTCCTCAGGTGTCTTCAAGTGAACCCATGTTTTTGTGAGTGTAGGAACTTGTAACTCTTGTAACATGAAACATGACTTTTTGTTCTCTCCATTAGACTTGGCTTTGAGAAGCCCATTCAAGGTCAACTGTATTTTTAACCTCTAAACCTTGTACGTTTTCTTTTAGGTGCAATTGAACTAGATTTGAACCGGTTTCCTAGAGGAGCGAAAACATCAAAGCTTTGTTCCCTTGATATGATTGTCAATGAGCAGGACCTGCCGACCATCTCAATCTTCAAACAGAAAAGGGTGAAGGGCTGGTGGCCTTTTATGGCACAAAATGAGAACGATGAGCCAGAGCTCACGGTGAGACATGAATGTCACATCATGCCATTTTTAAAATACATTAATAGAATGAGAAATTTTCCATTAGTGCTGACTGTAATCTGATTGTGATCTGTGCCCATCATTAAACTGTCCCATTATGTCCGTCCTCACAGGGGAAAGTGGAAGCAGAGCTCCATCTACTGACAGCAGAGGAGGCCGAGAAAAATCCTGTTGGCCTTGGAAGGAATGAGCCTGAACCCCTGGAAAAACCAAAGTAAGGCATTAACCACACACACACACACACACACACACACACACACACACACACACACACACACACACACACATAATTTCATGCACTTGCCCAAATTGCCAACAATTAAGGGACATTCTAAATCCTTAAATTATCTTTTGATTTCATATAAAATGATCATTGTCTTGTGATAATGATTCATCCATTCTACAGTACACAAAAAAATGGGAAGCCTACAGTAGGTATCTTCTTTGCTACAGAAAACAGACACCCCTCCTTGTATCCTGTTAACTTTCCCTCTTTCTATCATTTCCACTGTCCATCAACATTCCTTCCTTTCTTCACCCTTACCCATTCATCTCAACACATTCCACAAAAAGACGTCCGGACACCAGTCTAGTGTGGTTCTTGAACCCCCTGAAGTCCATACGATACTTCATATGGCACCACTACCGCTGGCTGATCCTGAAGACACTGGCGCTGCTGCTGCTCCTCCTGCTGCTCGGCCTCTTTCTCTACTCCGTCCCTGGATATCTTGTCAAGAAGCTGTTGGGGGCATGATGGGAGAGGGGGAAATTTACTGGTAGCACTCTTTCATTCCTCCTTTCTACTCTCTCTTTCCTTACTGATACCTGAGCAACCACTGCTGGAAATCATAACCCACATGTTCTGTTCATTGTCTGATGAGTGTCTCATTGATTGACCCAAATCATCATTTGGTATCAACTGCAGTATCATGTAAATGTTCCCAATCATGTCATATATCCATCTCAGTTATCAGCAGTATGTCAGCAGAGTTTTATTTAAGATAAGATAAGATAAGTCTTTATTAATCCCAAAGGAAATTGTTTCTCCAGTGGCTGCATATTCAAAGGAATTACAAATACAATAGGATAAGAAGAAAATTAGAAAATAAAATAAAAATAAAATACAGTGTACTATAATTTCAAAAAAGAGATATAAATAGAATAAGAATATATAGAAAAACTACAAAAAAAAAACAAAAAAGCAATGACTGTTCAGAAAGGTGCAGAATTGTCTCTGTTATTGCACACAGGATATATATTGCACATAATATTTGATATTGCATATAGAGTAGTAATGATATTGCACACCAGATATATATATACAGTATATATATGTGCACATGATTTACATAATATTACATAATTAGTGGTTTTGCATGTGGTATTGTTATCGTAATAATAATATTGCACAATGTATCAGGGCATGATAAAGTTCTACTGATTATTTGAAGTCATAGTAAATTCTATTTAAAACACTCAGCACATTGACCTGGACAAAATGTTTATTTTAAAGGTCCCATATATTACTAGTTATTTCAGATGTTAACACAGGTCTCAGAGGTCCTCCAAAGTGTGTCTGTTAATGCTCCAGCTGAAATCCCTCTCGAATAATGCATTTTCATACCTTAAACCCCCTTTTATTCTATTCCTCATCCAAATGTGCACTTTTAATGTCTATGAAAGGGTGTCTTCCTATATGAGGTCACAATAGTAGAAGAATCTGTCCGTGGCAAATACAAAAATATAAACAGGACAAATAATTTCTGACTGGAAACCCATTTGAATGTTTAAAAAGACTAAAAAGTGAATTTTTCTGTAATAGGTTGCCATTAATGTAAATAAACGTAGTAGTTTTTGCCGTGTTTGTTGGTGTAATAACCAAAGCCCACTGGGTTTTCTTGCGCATTGTGTATAACAGTGGATCCCAGTTTTACATAGAACATTCAGGCATCTTGTCTCATCCTATCTGTCACATGGTGTAGTTTCTGCATCTTACTATAACTGTAGCTATGCACTTTCTACCATTTCCATCGCTTGATTTTTGTGTTTCTTATGTTTTGTGTTAAATATTGATTAAATGCATCTCAGTAGAGATAGGTTAGGGTTATGTTTTTGTCTTAATGTCTGTGCAAAATAATGTCCGAAAATATGTCCGAACTGTATTATTGATTGCCAGCGACTACTAACCACTAATACATTCCTTATTTCTCTCTTCCACTCGCCTCCCATTGCCTTTTCCAACTCATCGTCTTCAACTCATCACCTGGCTCATCCTGAAACAGCCGGCCCGACACCACCTTCCTCTGGTTCATGAGTCCGCTGAAGGCTGTGCGCTACCTGGTGTGCACCCGCTACAAATGGCTTATCATCAAAATTATCCTGGCCCTACTGCTGTTGATCATGGTGATCCTCTTCATCTATAGTATGCCTGGCTACCTGGTCAAGAAGATGCTTGGTGCATGAGGGAGAAACGGGTTGTTTTATTCCACCTCTTTACCTGCACCT
Source organism: Clarias magur (assembly GCA_013621035.1). Lineage (NCBI taxonomy): Eukaryota > Metazoa > Chordata > Actinopteri > Siluriformes > Clariidae > Clarias > Clarias magur. The sequence goes on from QNUK01000602.1 coordinate 26,867, forward strand.
GCAGCATTTCTTTTACACTCACCCACACTGATGCTGCTTTATGCTTTTTGTTCTTTTTCAGTATGATTTATTTCCACATTCTGTTTCAAACCAAGCATTCTTACATTCCTCAAGAACTTTTTTTTTTATTGATCTCCACCATTATATATATCTAGCTGCCAATCAATCAACCTTTTTTTTTCCTCTTGAATTACACGATTTCTTTCAGCAGGAAATGAACGTATACACTCACTGAGCACTTTATTGTACACCTGCTCATTCATGCATTATCGAAATCAGCCAACCACATGGCAACTGTGCAGTACTTAAAATCTAAAAAGAGTTGTTTGTGAAGTGACAAGTTTGTGAACATGTGAGCTCACGTTTATTTCCATCCTGATATTCGATGTACGCATTAACAAATTCATAACTTGTATCTGCATAATTCTATGCAGTCCACAGCTGCGACATGACTGGTCGATTAAATCAGTGAACGGATGTACATGTGTCCCTAATAAACTGGATGGTGACTGTATGTCTGATTAGCATTACTTTAAGGATGTAGTACGCCTCGCTGTACTGATTCTGTGTAAATAGTTTAAAAGTGTCTGTTAAAAACTTGCAGTTGATGAAAATAATAAGCATGTGACGAATTATTGAAAAAAAAATTGTGATATACAGTACACAAGACATGCTACAATAGAATCTCAAGCTCTTGCTATTTGTGAAAATGTTCTTCTTTTCCAGCAGAAAATTTTAGATCAACTGTGTTATCACTCCTCCTACTTTCCTACATCTGTTGATGTTGATTTACATTGTTTGCAGTGTACATCATTTTTGTACTTGCTTGCTCTTCTACTGTTTCCTGTGATTGTGTGTACTGATCAACACATTTGATAACCGACTTGATTGCACTAAATCTAACTTATTTATTTTATGAAGAGTGTATAGTTCTTGTTTAACTGTGTGAAACATTGAACTACTGATTAATTTATTTTTGTCTGTAAGAAGATTGAATGAAATGGACTTGAAATAAAGACGTTTCAGGGTTTGATTTCTGTTTCGTGGTGTGTATATTTCTTTTTGCACTTGGTTATAAAATTATTCAAGTTATATAAAATAAACATTATTTTAAAAAAATTAATCTGTTGGATTGGACTGGATAGGCCTCATGCTATTAAATGTGCAATTATTAAAGGAAAATTAAAAAGCAGCTTTTGCTTTCTATAAGGTTAGTTACTATGATATTGATTTTATACAATAATATCTGCCCAATAATATCTTTTGAACTGCAGAGTTCATTCAATCATCTTTAATATGCAATTTATCATGATAAGGGCTCCAGAGCTTGTCCTGGGATCACTGGCCACAAGGAGAGACGACACCCTAGATCAGGGTTCTCAAACCTTGTACTGGAAGGCCAGTGTCCAACACAGTTTTTAATTCACCAACACCTAAACACACCCACTGTACCTGTAATGAACAGATTAGTTAAATCAGTTATGTTTAAGCAGAAGAATCACTGGCACTGCAGGACAGGAGCTGAAGAACCCTGCCTTAGATGGACACCTACTATCACATATGGGATAACAGCCAATCCATTTTTGTTGGCAAGTGGGAAGGAACAAACACAGACATGCTAAAATAGGTCCTGGTCTCAGTTCCTGGTAATGAGAATACTAGTGGCTTTATTATTATTATTATTATTATTATTATTATTAATGTCATATGGTAAATATTCAAAAAATGTTGTCTGGGGTTTAGTGTAAAGTATAAATTAGGGTAAATATGTAAATGTATTTTTAGACTTCTATTTCCACCTGCCTAAAGAATCAGACGGCTGAAAGCAGCTCAGAATTTCCCTCATAAAGTGGACTTCAAACTGAATATCAAGAGTCAGGGACAGATGAGACTGATTGAGAGAAATCAGATGACAGATGCCGTCTCTGGTGCTCACAGTCGACCTAGTGAGCAAGTTATGTAGTTCCAGCATAATCATTATACTTAACCACCTCTATGTATGCTCAACTGAACTAGGATTTAAAAAAAAAATTTTTACTATTTTTTTTTTTTTTTTACATTTCTACATTGTCTAGGCTGTCTTGTCAGGGTAGGAGTGGTTTAAGGTTTATCGCTCAGCATTACTGATCAGATGATTGGGCGTTCAAGTCGTAGTAACCCCAGACTGCTATTGTTGGGGCCTTGAGCAAGGTCCTTAATTCTTCCTAACAAGCTGCAAAATACAAAGAAAATTATTTCACTGAAATGAATGTGTGACAAATACGTACTTTTTTGTAAAATGTAAAACGTAAAATTATTACATTTCAGTAACAGGGCATAAAACATTTTTAAATCCATCAGCATAATAATTTTACACTGTATGAACACATTTGTAAAACTATGTAAAACTGTAGCAGCATAACAGGATTAAAGAAATAAACAAAAACCTTAATTTAACATGGCAGACAGATGGACACAGTACTGTACATGATATAAAAAACTCAATAGTAATTTTATTATTATGAATTTAATTCTTTCCTCTTTTAAAAATGTGCCTTTCCTGCCTAAAGCATTTTTGGAACAGCTTTTGGATTGTTTTTGACCACACCCTCTTATTATGATGTTACATAAATTCATGTTACTTCTATCAAGCAGTTTACCTCACGTCCTGACAGTTTTATGCTAACGTGTAATGCAAACAGTATTATCTCCTCTAGGTGTATTTTTTTAAACCATATTCCTAGCCCTTAAATGTAAATATACACAGGAGAATGTGTCATCATGTCAGTTCTTTTGTAACACTGAATCAACATCTTGGTTGTTTGTTTCATTAACTGCATTACTGTATTCACAGTACAGTAAATGCATTAAATATTATATGACATGGCTATGCTGTGAATATGTGTAGTAACTACAGAATAGATAAGGCTATGAACTGGAAAAGGGATATAAGCAGGAATATATAGTTGCAGGGGGTCTGGACCCTATCCCAGGAGACTTAGGGAACGAGACGGGGTACAACCTGAACGGGGTACAATCCATCACAGGACACTCACACTACGGGAAATTTGGGAAATCTAATTAGCTTCATCTGCAAGCATGAGGAGAACATGCAAACTCTGTGCACACAGACCTGAAGCTTGAATCGAACCCGCAACCCACCCTGGAAGTGCAAGGCGACAGTGCTACCCACAAGACCATGCCACCAAAGGTGTTTATAATTTTTTCTTAATTTATTAAAAAATGAAACGGATATATCACATTTATATAAGTATTCAGACTCTTTGTTATGGCATTTGCAACTGAGCTTGGGTGCATCAGTGGTCCTTAAGATGCTTTTAATATACGTCGGGCTAAAGCATAATTTCATATTTGTTTCAGTTTATTATTATTATTATTATTATTATTATTATAATACAGGGAGAGCCATAAGTTTCCAAAAATATGAAAAATAAGCATTTTTTTAAATAAGAAACAATTTACTCATATAATATACTTTACAAGGTTTCCATTGCTTTAAAAACACATTGTAGTACAGTATGTTTCACAAACTGCTCATTCCATGTTTTCTGTTACATTTTGTTGCAACCACTTCCCTGCCTGGTCATCTGTATGATTTCAGTACATTGCTCTTTTGTCAACTACATTTATTACGCTATCTGAAACATAAAAAAAATAGTTTAAATATTTTTAAAACATGTTTAATATATATAAAAACTATTTTTTCTAACTATATATACGCCCACCCTATTGTTTTTAGCATCCCACCCCCCAAACACGCACATATTACAATTATATACAATTAACTAAATCATTAGTAAAGTATGTGAATAACAAAGAAAAGCACTAGTAAGCCTGTAACTTATGGTACGCAGTTATGATACGTGTCTTAAAAGTGTGACGTGAGGCGTTATTGCTAATTATTGCACCGCAGCACCGCGAATGGAGATTTCCCGCTTCCTCGGAAGGACGTTTGTCCCCTTTGGCTTTCCGTAATTCTCCGCCTTTCAAAACATACACGGCGGGAGTTGATTGGATGTGATTGGTCCTGGGCTGCGGAGAGCCAATCCGCGCGGGCCACGGTGAGCTAGTGCTTTATGCTTTATGGTTGACTGTGCTGCGGCTGTTAGTGCTGTGTGACTGAGCCAGAGTCAGCGCTGTTATCTGCGGCCTGGAACCCAACATGCGAGCCTTCCTGGGTAAGAACCGTCGAAGTGCATCGGTGCACTTGTTGTTTTGGTTTGTGGACCTGGTAGAGTAATGATATCTCAACGACCAGGAGATTAAAAATCTCTCCGGCTGATTAGCAAAGGGTTGGTGTGGTGTTGTGTGGCTAAAGCGGTAGATTGTAGAATGTAAAATCTGAGCTGTCTTGTGCAGATATTGTAAATGTGAATAGTGATCGTGAACCAAATTGTGTAAGGAAATCTCAGCTGAATATCCGGGCAGATGATATGAAGCTGTGCACTGTGTAAATGTGCTCATGGTTGCAGAAATGTCAGTGTTTAGTCCTGGATCATCAAATTAAATATGCTTGTATGATCCTCAGCACAGCATTCAACTGTAAATGTGTGTGTTTTGGCATGGTAGTAAGGAAAGCAGCTCAAAACCAAAGTTGATCTTTTCTAAATGAGTGTAATTTGAAACTATACTATAAACTCACAAGGAAACACCAGATCTGATCTGACTGTGAGTTCTTGGTCTATTTGCTGATTACATTTTCTTGTCCCCCAAACCAAACCCTATACATTGTGAGCATCAGGTTTTTTATCTCCACATGCAATTCAGATGTAAATGCGTGCATTCGAGATGGATTGAAATCAATCAAACCATTTCGGAAAAGAGTTGAGGCTCTTGAGATATTAGAAAAGTGTAAAAAGCATATCGTAAAGGAAACGCAGGCAGCCGGGTTAAGTTGTGAGATTTGAATACTGCTACCGTGTTTTGCATGAAACAAATAGAAAGAAACAGCACTAGAAGTTGGTCCATGATCATTATTATACATTTATACAGCAATTGGGCTCGACACTACCCCACTGGTCATGACCACTGTTTCAAATCGTGTGGGTACAAACCGTTCACAATACAAATCAGGTTCAGAATGCATGAAATATGCCCAGTTATGGAGATTCATACAAGGAACTAGTTCTTTAAAAAAAATATATATATTTTTTTTAAGTTTCTCCATCCATGCAGTGTTAAAGCTGAATGATTGTGATTGACTCTAACTTGCCGTTTATGCTTTCAGGTGTGTTTGTTTGCTCTGTGGCGGTCCTCTCTGTGCACGGACTCTACTCTGCCAGCGACGATGTGATTGAGCTCAATCCTTCAAACTTCAACAGGGAAGTTGTGCAGAGTGACAGTTTGTGGCTGGTGGAGTTTTACGCCCCCTGGTGAGTTAGGAAGTACAGAGCTTGTATTGTTGCATGTTTTTGGTCCTTAATTACGAGTCAGGTATATATCATAATTTTGACCGCATTTAGATTGCATTCATACTGTATGCCTAATATCTATTGGAAAAGTCTGTTTTGCTTCATTAAATCTAAGGATTATTATTATTTATTTATTTTTTTTTTTTTAAAGGTGTGGACACTGCCAGAGCCTGGTCCCTGAATGGAAGAAAGCAGCCACAGCTTTAAAGGTACACTTTAAATATATGATACTGTGTAAAAGTCTTGAGCCACCCCTAATTTCTTCATATTAGATTTAATGAAATAAAATGATGTAGATTCAATTAAAGAAAATGACAAATTAAAACAAATGTTTTAATGCAATCCACCAGAAGATACGTAAACAACCAAATTTAAAATTGTAACAACCTCAGCAGCGACCTCATTTCCCCTCTCGTCTGTTCCAACCACTCAGCATTCAGCATCACCGGTACACGGTACTAAGCACTGGCCTGATCATCTGTCACCTGCACCTGTTTCTCACATGCATTAAATTCGATGTGTTTTTTATGCTTGAATGATTCGTATGCCACTGTGTGGCTTAACTAACAAAAAGCGTTTATATGAAACTATTCAGGGACTAGACTGAAAAATGAGAGTGTTTCAGGAAGCCTGATGAACCGTTACGCAAAGAAAAACATTGTAAGGCCAGTCTAGTAAATAACGCAATAATTTGAGATGATTCGCAATGATGACTGTCGAGTAAGCCTTGAAAGCATGAGTGAGCATGAACGTTCTGCACAAACATTTCTCGTTTGCCATATTTTCAATGATCTCAGTGTTTCGAATTTAGTCATGCATTGTGCTGCAAACCAACAGGGTGTTGTGAAAGTGGGCGCTGTTGATGCAGACCAGCACAAATCCCTGGGAGGCCAGTATGGAGTTCGTGGTTTCCCCACTATCAAGGTCTTTGGTGCTAACAAGCATAAGCCTGAGGATTACCAAGGTACAGAGTCCATTTCTGTTACTGTCTTGTATGTTGTAAACAAAAGACGTGCCATGTCTGTCATAATTATGATCAACGTGTCTCTGAAGATGGTTAGAAGAATTGTTCTTGCTGGTGTATTTAGGTACTGAAAAAGTCTTCGAACTACTGTCAGAGCTCTGTTGACTCCATAATTTATCTGTGTGTAGTATAAATTATTGTGATCAAAACTCACATCACTGTGCACACCCAGTTAAAATTCCAGCCCCCTCCATATAATACACTTTAACCTATCCATGCTCTCATCCTCATGGTTTATACCGGGATTGCCTAACACTGCAGAAGTCAATCATAATTATTACAGACACGCCAACAAATTCCTTTTGTATGTCACTTGAACTTGTCTTATAAACTGAACATCTCGGATTTTCTTTCGAGACACGTTTTCTTTCTTCTGACACTTGCATACATAGTACTACTGCATAATACCTGTCCCATCATTAGTAGTATTATACAGTAGCACTATCTATTGGATCTTAACCAGCAGCCGCCAGTGATTGCTTATAGTGATTGATTATCTTATTTGCTTATAGACCTGTTCCAGTGAATATCGGACAAAATGATGTACAGCCAATAAATTGGTGCATCAATAGTTATGTTCGGAATTTCAATTACCGAATTCCTGGAAGTCTATTAATACTGTATAATGTCGTCGGGATCGTGGATGCACAAGTTGAGCTTGATCAATAGTCCGTCCCATGCTCATGTTAAAACAGATTTTTATTACAGGACTAAAAGCCCAATCTTGTAATAATTCCCTTATCCCACATCCCCTAATTGTTTTTTATTATTAGAGTCCGTTCGTAATTATGATGATTTTGCTGTCCATTGTTGCTTGATATTATGGTCCATGTAATAGAGTAATAATTTTTTTTAGAAAAATAAAAATTGTTCAAAATCATAAAAGAGAGTTTTAACTTTTTTTTTTTAATTAACCGAGGTCAAATGTGTTTTCACTGGCCATGTGTGTACTTGTGCATGTGTATTTAAGCCATGTCTGTGGTGTTTTGTCTGTAGGTGGACGCAGCAGTCAGGCGATTGTCGAGGCAGCTCTGAATGCCGCGAGAACTCTAGTGAAGGACAGACTGAGTGGAAAATCTGGAGGTTCTGACTACAACAGACAGGTACCGAGGTTCACAAATGTCCTTTCCTTTACCTTTTGGTCTTTGGTTATTTTCTGTAATTTCCTATTCTGTCTGGTGATTTTTAGAATTCTGGCGGAAGCAGTGGCGGTGATAAGAAAGACGTGGTAGAGCTAACCGACGATAACTTTGACCGCATGGTTTTGGGCGGCGATGAAGTCTGGTTGGTGGAGTTCTTTGCCCCGTGGTGTGGACACTGTAAAAAGTAAGCTTGTGTAAATTTGAATGAAGTTCCCAAATGTTGCAAAATGAATAATGCATGTTTATGATGTATATACATTTGCACAATGAATGCATTGGGATTTGGGTTATTAACCTTCAGTTTGATCTTGTCAGTCTTGAGCCTGAATGGACGGCTGCGGCTTCTCATGTCAAAGAGCAGACCAATGGTAGAGTGAAGCTGGGAGCTGTAGACGCGACCGTACATCAGGGTCTGGCAAGCCGCTATGGGGTGAGTCTGATCCCGTAACGTCTTCCATGTCTGCTTAAAAAAAAAAAAAAATTACTGAGCACTTTATCCTTGCCTCGATCAGTGATCGTCTCCGTTTCTCGTTTGTAGATCCGAGGATTCCCTACAATTAAGATCTTTCGAAAAGGAGAAGAGCCCGAGGACTACCAGGGTGGACGCACACGCTCGGACATTATCGCCCGTGCCATGGACCTTTTCTCAGACAATGCTCCTCCTCCAGAACTACACGAGGTCTGTTCTTTTAGGGTTTTTTTTTCCCTGTTCCTTAAGTTAAATGAGCTGGTAATCCACTACTGCTTTCTAGAAATGTGCTTTCGTTTATATTATAAGACAAATCGTGCATTGTCCCTTTTTAGATTTTGAATGAGGACGTTTTGAAGAAGACTTGTGAAGACAGTCAGCTTTGTGTCATTGCTGTTTTGCCTCATATTCTAGATACAGGTATGAGAACTGGTTAAGAACATTGGAGCACAAATACAGCTGCTTTTTCTTATATACTGTATAATGTGTAGTACAAGTCAAAAGTTTGGATTTATTTTTCTAAATTCTAGAACAATACTGGATATCAACACACATGGCATTATGTAATGATGGAACATTCTATTTTAAGCCATGAACGTCAGATGTTCTGGATTAGTTCTTGTACGTCAAGTAAATTTGCCAAACCCATCAAGCACCATAATGAGACCAAAACATGCCTCTTCTGCTGCACAGGACGAGTTCATTTAGAGATACCAGTTAACAAACCGCACTTCCGTAATTAAGTAGAAGTAGCAGACGCATCTGGATATCAACTGTTTATAGGAGATTGCATATTTTGTTTTACAATGCAGAAAGACATAAACATCAGGAAAGTTTATGGAATTAGAAGGTGTGTCCAAACTTTTGACTGGTAGTGTGTGTATATAATTTCAGTCTGTCTTATTTGCTCCTACATTGTCTGTAATCCAGACTCACGTCGGCTCTATTCTTTATCGTGTATTTTAGGTGCAGAAGGCAGAAACGCTTATCTGGATGTCATGATCAAGATGGCTGAGAAGTACAAGAAGAAGATGTGGGGGTCAGTGCGTCTAACCTGTTTACATAGACATTGGTTATAAAGAAATACAAAGCTACAATGGTTAATATAACTAGTACTGTAATATAGTAATATGACTAATGTTTTTAACTAGTGGCTCAACCTTTCTCCTTTATAATACATTTACATATTATAATACATACTATATATCTCGTTATACTGTACATCTGAGCTGAGGGTTAAGGGCCTTGCTCAAGGGCCCAACAGGGACAACTTGGTGGTTGTAGGATTTGAACCTGAGACTGTCTGAACCGTAGACCAATGCCTTAACCACTGAGCTAACCCCGACCTTGTGGTACAAATATTCTCATGGACAAAAGAAAGGTTGCACATATAAATTTTTCACAAAATTACATTTGTCAAAAGAATGAGACTTCGAATTCAAAATTCAGTTGACGATGAAGTAGAGCCTGGTACGGTCCGGCCTGCTTATTGGTCCAGCTGCTTTGAATAGTCTGAAAATTAGTATGTGTAACCCTGGCATGCCAGTGGTGGCCAATTTCTTAAATAATGCCATTGGATTAGTCTTGGTGGTGTCATTCTTGGCCTTCCTGACTTGGGGAGATCAGCAGAGGAACCAGTTGTTTGCAATCTGTTGCACAGCGTGGCAGTGGTGTTCCTAGCGAAGTTGAAGCATTCCTATGGCCCTCATGTTGCTAGCAGGACGTGATGGTGTAATTTTACCTTATCTGTGTTCTTAATGTAACAAGACGAGCTAAATTCTGATTATTATTATTTTTTTAAATATTGCAACATTGCTTTTGTCCGTGACTATTTACTGTACACAAAAATTAACTTTTCCCCCCCCCCCCCACTCTAATTAAACTTCTTCCCTCTGTAGCTGGCTGTGGACTGAATCTGGAGCTCAGATGGAACTTGAGGCCTCTTTGGGGATTGGTGGTTTCGGCTACCCAGCCATGGCAGCTATTAATGCTCGCAAGATGAAGTTTGCTCTTCTTAAAGGCTCATTCAGTGAGACAGGAATTCATGAGTTCTTAAGGTAATGTTTTTTTCCCTTCTGTTCCCATGTGGTTCCCTAAGAATTATTGTAGCACTTAAGGTTTTTTCTTCCTTCTCCACTGTAGGGATCTTTCTGTTGGGCGTGGTTCCACTGCCACAATATCAGGAGGGGCTTTACCCAAGATCCACACTGTTGAAGCTTGGGATGGGAAGGATGGAGTCGTAAGTAGCGCTTTTTCTTCTTCTTCATTTTTGTTTTTTAAGGTAAACTATTTTAAATAAAGCTTTTACATTAAATCAATGCCCTCTGTGGGAACATTTTCAGAAACAAATCTGTAAAACAAAACACCTCAATATTTTTATCATGCAAATGAAATCTGTTATATAAAGGTCATCATCGCTGACGCCTATTTGAAGCGCTCTTGTACTTGTCATAGTAGCATAAGAAATGTCTTGTGAGGACACGTTTGATAATATCCTGTCTCTTTTCCATTCCCTCAGCTTCCTGTGGAGGATGACATTGACCTGAGTGATGTGGATCTGGATGACTTTGAGAAGGATGAATTATGAGATCATAGGCTGTGCAAGGCTTGTCCAGTTTGAGCCTGTCTATGCGCCGCCTCTCCTCTCCCATGGATGAGGGGGAAAACTGGGACTTTGTTACTGAGCACTCTTGAAACAAAGACACGTCTCACTTTTAATTCTCTTCAATCGTTTTGACATGAGGCGGGATCGGGATTTAAATCGTGGTTGCTTTAGCTTTGCCTCACAGGCCTCTTTTTTTTTTTTTTTTGATTGGCTGACTAATGTGCCAATAATGCTATTGAACAGGATTGTCATTTCACATTTTCCTGTCCGGTTGTACAAATTTACATAGGTTTATTTGCTTTATAAAGTTCCTATAAAATCCTAAGCAGCCCTGTGGTTGTCCAGTGGTGTCCATTCCTCAGTGAACAATGAGTAAGACAGGATAAAGTCTTCGTAATTGATGGGGCGAGTAACTGAGACAGGACGTTCACTGAGGAGAGGAAACCACTCTAGGCGACCGGATGCAGTCAAAACAACTTTATATTCTTTGTCCTGGATTTATCCTGCTGTTTCCCTTGTTGGACGTCCGATACATTTTCCCCTTCCATGTGACGTTCCTTATTTTGAGTCAGTAAATGCCCCTTCCTCTGTATTTGTGCTGGGCAGGGAGCAAAATGGGAACTGTGTAGATTTTTCTTACACACGTGTGTGTTTAACATTTTTGTTATGAAAATAAAAAATAAACCGAAAAGTCGCTGCATTTTATTATGGATATACAAATCTTACTAAGTTTTATTTTTGTACGGTTTGCTAAGATTCTTAAACAATGGTTGGTTGCTTGACTTCTCAATACATAATACATACAAATGCAGCATTCAGCTGGAAAGGCCAACATACGTATCTACTGTTGATTAGACCGAGATACAGCTAATAGTTTTTTGCTCAAGTGCACAAGCCTTGCTTACTACACACATCTATGTTTATGAGCCAAGGAACTGATGCAATCGACATAAACACAAGCTTTGGCAAATCGCTCTTGACGAAGCATAGCATAGTGGCAGAGTCCTAAACTATTAATACAACTGTGTAAGCTGGCAACGAGCAACAGTCCAAAGGAAAAAAAAAACTGAAGTTTCAAACAAGTTCAATACAAGCAAACAGTTACATTTTGCAGAGCTGAATCATTCCTATAATGCATTGGGATTTTTGGACTGAGCTTTAACCTACATAAAGCTATACTACGCGCTACTTACTTACGTTTGCATAATGGGGTTGAAAGAAAGCAAAACATGGGTGCTTTTATTCCCATAGCAGTGGCATATTCAGGTTAATTCTTCTAAAGTCTGTTTGCACTGCCTCAATGATAGTCAATGCCTATACCTCATGATCTGCTCCCATTGATGGTTCTATATTAATCATCTGGCTGCCTTGACTGTCTGATATTCAGCACATTAAATAGAATGAGTTGCTTGCGAACATATTTGACACATACCAAATAACATGATCCCCCTTTAAGGAACTTAACTTTAAGAAAGTTACAAGATTGGGCTAAATCTGTAAGTGCATCTGAGTAAACTGAGCAGATTTTGTGACTGACGCATCACATATATGAAGCTGATTTGTTGTTCGAATGCAGTCCATGACTTGGAGAACAACCAGCCGATCCTTCTGTCTAAGTGTGAAGATGTGACGTGGTTTTCTGTTGCTGCTTTCATAACTAGCGAGGAGAGCTCTGATCAGACTGGAGCAGTCGAACAATAGAAGGATCGCTCTTGGCACCCTTGATGAACTCCTCCAGGGAAAGCCTCCCTGTAATACAAAAAAAGGGAAAAAGTCTGTGATATCATTACACACTAAGGTGAATGATATTGGAGCATTATTTCACAATCCACACACAAAGCAAAACATTTCAGGTTATTAGAAAAGGTAATATTCCAGGTTTTACAGATAATACAACTGATTTGTCCTAAAGGATTACTCGTTGCTAACGGGCAGCATATACAACGTTGTGGCATATGATTGTGTTTAATGGTGTGGTCTTGCAAATCTCTTGGCCAATATAGGTTTTATTGAATTTGCCAATAAAGCTTTAGATACAATTGAAACTAATAGCATGGCGGACCACACCATTTCAATGGTTGCCATCATGAATTCATTGATCTCCAGTAAGCACTTTATCCTGGTGAGGTCTGGAGCCCAACCCAGGAGCACTGAATATGAACAGCAGGGGTATAGTGTATATACTCCGAATTAGACACCAGTCTGTCATAGGAATAGGAATCAAGCATAGCTAATTCACCTATGGGTATGTGCATAGGAGACAGGGAAAAGTAGAGAATCCTGAAGAAACACATGTGGACACAGAACAAGTAAAACTCCATGCTGGGACTTGAGATCAGGATCTAACTGCGGATCCAGGAGCTATGAAGGATTAGAGCTTCACATGGTCGTTATTTTCTAGCTGATGGGCAGTAAGCACTGGACTTCCAGATGCCTCAGATGTTATAGAATATTTCTGTGCCCTATTTTCCCCCTCCCAATGAGAACACAGCCAGCTGTGTCCTTGAGGGCTCCTGGAACTCTAAGCTGAATCCCACATGTACATGCCACTGCTGGGAGGCTTAATGCTTACTGAAGTGTCTATGTGCAAAACAAAATACAGACCTTTCAATATGCCTGCCACATCTGTTACTCTTTATGATGCTTCATAATTCACTAATATACAACATATAACATGAAATAATTACGCAATGAAAAATCAAGCTTGCGTTGAGACAGTTTTTACCGTCATGGTCTGTATCCATTTGTCTAAAGATCTTGTCAGTGCGTTTCTCTGGGGTCGACTCATCCTCGGGCATCTTCATTACCGAGGACACCATTTTGTAAATTGCCTGTGTTTATGGTGGGGGGAAAAACCCAACTGATTATACAACAATTCATTAGCACACTCCTTCTGTAAACACCACGATTATTATTTTGATAGGTTTGTTCTAAGAAATATGCTTGTGTTACAAAAAATAAATCATAGACAGTCAACATTATTTTTTGTTAAATGCACACAGAGCATAGTTGTTAATTGCCATTTTTGGCACAACCATATGGCCTGTGAAACAGCTCGATGTGTTCTGTTTATTCAGGCGACTATTTCACCAAACATTCAACTGAACCAATACTGATATGGAACAAACTGCTCTAGCAACAGTGACCTACAGTGCAAATACAAAGCTGCAGATACACAAATAAAACTAAATACAAAGAAAACATTTAAGTAGATCTGGGAAAATGTTTTCTAGAAAAAAAAAAAGATATTATATATATATATTTTTAACTGCCCTAGATTGATTGGTTTGATTTCTTCATGACCTGTAGGCTACTTTAGTTCCTGTTCTATCGTGTCTTATTAAAACTTAACATAAACCACAGAAAAATAATGACACCAATTTAATCCAAATTGCCTTCACAGCGGGTGCTCTTCTCTCACCTGCACTATTTCGAGCATCTCGGCTCGGCTGATGTATCCGTTTCCATCCAGGTCATACATGCTGAAAGCCCATCGAAGCTTCTGTTCCAGACCCCCCCGTGATGTCACGCTCAGCGCAATGATGAACTCCCGGAAGTCGATTGTCGCGTCACCGTTGGTGTCAAAGGTACGAAAGACATGTTCTGCAAATTTCGAGGCATCTCCATATGGAAAGAAATTGGCATAGATTTTCTTGAACTCATCCACAGTTAAGTGTCCAGTAGGACAATCTTTAAGAAAGCCACGGTACCACTCCTGCAGCTCATGGTCGGTGAACTCCGTGTTTTCCCGCAGATCATTCAGAACCTCAGGACGCAGCTTGCTGTTCTGTTTACCCATGATGCTAATGAACTCATACACCAGGACCCCTCTGCTGGATCACTCTTTTGTCTGGGTGTCTAACGCCTGCCCTACACAGTGACAACAGAAGGAATAATAATTACAAAAAGAAAAGTCATTTGAACAGTCTCAGTCATCTTCCTTTTCAGTATTTCCATTTTCATGCACTTTTTCCTCTCTTTTGTCAGATGATGATTTGGCCAGATGGAGAAAGATATTACATCTAGGGAGATGAGAGGAGGGAGTCTGGTATCCATGGATACCATTTAGTGGCGTATTAAGGTGAAAATTTATCGATTTGGTGTGGTGGGGGTGAGGCGCTAATGGCCATCTGTGAGACGCTTACAAAAGGTCATGACTCGAATAGACAACCTAGGAAACCACCAAGACGGTGGGAGTTACAAGTTATATAACACAAACGACCCTATGGCCCTCTTTGTAAGGATAAATGTTGGTGCAGGATAGTGTATTTCAGCAGCAAATTACAGGAATATATGCATATGTATATGCATGTGTGTGTGTGTTTGAGTCAGACGATACCAAGTGACAGTTTTGCACCTTCTGCATACTTCACATTCTCTACATCTCCATCCTAAATTCTACATGGGTACTTCAACAGTCAGAGATCTCTCATTTCAGTTGGCTTTAACACACCAGACATTTTCTCTAAATCGTAGTGTGTCCGTGCTTAATTTTTCAAGATCATGCAAAATTCTTTTAATCGTTCAGCATCAGTAATAATGTGCTGTTTGTCACTTTAAAGGACCGTTGGGTGGTAAAAATGTGACCTGAACCTGTTAGCTCTTTTATTAGTCCGCCATGCAGGTGTGAACATTCAGCTATGACATCAACATGATCTGCATGCTTTTTTTCAAGAATTAATTTTGTCCCCCTAATAATAATAAAACAATATGATCAGTGCTAAATGGCCAACTTCAATACAAGCACATCTGGGATTTTTTTTACAGTACTGTGGAAAAGTCACTGTATTCACAGAGTATTGCTTTGTGTTGTGGCTTTTGCTTACCCATTTGCACGTGCACTTTATGTTGGCTTTTGCTGTCTTTTTGGCTTTTGTATAGTTCTTAAACAATTCTTGCTAAATTATGGTGTCCACTTGTTCTGTCTAATTAGGTGTCTTTGTTACCTAGTTAGTTTTGTTAATTTATGTTATGTATGTAACGCTTTGGTCATGGAGGAACGTTGTTCTTGTGAACATTGTTCACTGTGTACTGAACTGCATATGGTTGAAATGACAGTAAAAGCCTAAAAATTTCATTGAAAGAAATGAGGTGTGGCTCGAGACTTTTGCACAGTACTGTGGCTGAAGTGTAAGGTAAAGGCAAATTGTTATATATAGTTGGCTATACTCGGCTACACCAACTCCTCAGACTTGGCCATGTGAGACCACTTGTTGGCTACCTCATGTCCTTCCAGATTTGTATCTAATACTTAGTCCTTTTCCTATTTACTTTGTTTCTTTTAGAATAATTGGCTTTAAATGTGATATTAACAAACATAGCCAAAATTTTGCTGGCAGGAAATAATCTAATGAAAAGAGCAGAAGATGAATCAGCATGCCAAATTATTATTCCATATTGTACTGTATCAACGTAAGCAAATTTCTGGTATAGTTAAAATGTCTTTTTTTGCACTTTGCTAAGTTTAGGAAAATCGCCTTTATGCTTTATTAATTATGCTTTCAGATGAGAAGTTCTGCAAGGACTCTTAACATTTTTTGCATTGTCCACCTCTCCAACAGGAAGTGGTTTCATTCAACTTGGTCCTGAGTCACATGTCACTGCTGCTCTGTTCCTTCATAACCACGGGTTTAGTTGAGTTTTACTTACAGTACTCCCACTTTCCTTCAAATGCTTGCCAAGCCACATTAAAACCCAGAGCTTTCCAGTCTGCAGAACAAAATACAGTGGCATAGAGAGAAGAAAAAGACAATTTTGTGCACGCAAAAAGATTGATCCTGCAGGTCCCTTTTATTTTTGGTTCAAATAACATCGCCATGGGGGTAGTACAAATACGGAGTTGAAATTTAGAGTAATGAATTTTCCATGAAAAGATGCCAAATTCTAATTTTAAATCAATTTTGGGGCAGTGGTGTAAAAAGCACTTTTTAAAGCATTTTGCAACTATGAATTTGTGTATAATATAACTAGGCAAGGCAAGGCAAGTTTATTTGTATAGCACATTTCATACACAAAGGTCATTCAAAGTGCTTTAAATAAAAGAGAATAAAATAATCATAAAATGAAATAGAAAATAATAGCAACTAAACTTTTTAAGATTTTATTGAAAATAAAAATAAAACAGGAACTAGACACGACTAAATTAGGGAGAAAATCTGGGAAAAAATGAATAAATTAATAAAAATAAAACAATTAAAATATTAAATAAATATATTATAATGCAGGCAGTCAGTATTGACAAGTGTCATCCCCAACTAAAGAAACACAGACCCTCATATGAAGAGTCCAGTTTTTTATTGTGATCTGTTTGGAGGAAATTCCAACACTTTTTTTTTCTCGCATTGGTCCAATTAAAAAACAGATTTACAACAAATATTTAATTATTATGATAATATTTTTTTTACTATACACTACTATAAACATTTTGCAGATAAATTGTACTTTTGGGTTTTATTACAAATTTGGATCTTCATTACTATATAACTCTCCAGTTTCAAGATTTTTGAGATGTTTTACAACTGCTGTGCATAAGCAATCAAAACTACTGGCCTAATCGATCATTAAAGATTTAGCGAAAAAAAACTAAGACCACGATAAAAGACTGGACTCTTGAAATGAGGGTCTGTGTTTCTTTAGTTGGGGACAACGCCTGCCAATACACATGTTAAACTTTTTCCAAAGACTATTTTGAATACAGTTTTACTTTGGTCATGGATTCACCTTACAACTGATCACTGAACAAAGTTTTTCTAAATTTATTTGTACAAATAGTTAAGCATGGTTCAGTGTTAGTCGAGGCGTTAAAATGCTCCAGCATACACGGTCCTCCTAGTCGGGCCTTAAATGTACACAATGTAGAGATGTTTATGTAACATTGGTTCTTTACAGGGAATGACCACTTGTCTTCGTCACTCTGTCTCTCCTTGCAGCAGTACACATTACCACAACCTAAATCTTACCCACTTAACATGTGTGTTCATTTTTGGATTCAACCAGAATTTTGCACCATCATACGACATGAAACTCGCAGTATGATGTCTGTGCAAAATAAAATAAAAATAATTACAATGCTCTTGTCACTTATAGACCCGTTTCTTCCATATATCTTAGTTGGTTGTGTATAGTATAGTATTTCCATGAAGGACATTTTAACATGTGCGGGTTTGATGACATCAGCTGTCTTGGTACAATTCTCCTGGTGGTTGTGAAGTAGTAGCGAGTCAACTCTGGCCCATCATGCATAAATCATCAGGCCCATTAGCCTCCTTGTGTTCGTGTGAGCCTCATTAAGCCCCTGCGCTTGAAAGCAGGGTGACCGAAATCTATCCTGACTGGTGTCAAAAGATCAGCAGAACACAAATCCGATGGCTTTCTCCTGCTCCACTGGACCATAAGCTGAGCCTAAAACTAACACCTGATGTGCTGGCTCATCACATATGCCCAAGGAAAGAGCGTTTTTTCTTCTCTATACTTAAAGCAGGTTGTTTGTTGAACATGTTATGAAAAGGTCATTGCTTTCTTACCCTGGTAGGACAAAGACACTTATAATAACAACATGTGCCACCAGATTTGTCTTATAGAAAGCAGAGGATCATGTTGGATTGGTTTCTCTAATAAGATAAAATAATAATAATAATAATAATAATAATAATACCAAAAATAAAATAATAATAATTTCACTCCAGTTATGCAATTAGTCACACAAAAAAAAGATATTAAATGTGTGTGACTGCTTTGTAATTCGTGTTACTGTAACTTCTGTCACAGTGATCTGAAAGTGGTCGTGACTCAGTTGGTAACAATTACAGAACACACACTGACTGTTTCTTTCCACTTTTACACGTTTACTGCAAGACTTTAAACCGCCGGTACTTTTTAAAAAGATTGTATTTTGCAAAAATAATCTCAAAAATTAAAAATAAAAATCTCTGTGCACCGGATATTTAGAGGATAAACACGGTCGGGCCACACCTACCATCATTACCATCAATGTGGAACATTAACGCGAATACACACACACACACACACACACACACACAGAATAGCTGCTCAGCAAAAAAAAAAAAAAACGCAACACTTAAAACAGCGTTGTTGTTTTTTTAATATTGAGCAAGAAGTTTTTTCCCCCCTTTGGTGTAAATAACGAACAACAGGAAAGTAATTTTAACTAACAGGTGGTCGGGTGTGAACATTTGAAAACAGCTTTTTTAGTATGAACTTGAACTTACCTTCAAGAAGAGTAGAAATGATAGTAAAACAACGACAATAAATTTAAATTGTCTTCCCAAACGTATTAATTCCCGCACAGCTTGTAGAATACACCAACATCCGTAACGTCCACTTTCCCTCCCCTTTAAGAAAGCAGGGTCGGTCAAACGATTACTAAAGCTAACACTTGAAACCTCCTCCTCCTCCTCCTCATCATCATTTCTGCCACCGGGAGACCCGATACCCCGGACCTGCCCGCGCGCCTGCTCGCCTGTCCATGGGCGAGACCACAACGGTTTGTAGGGGGACACTCATGAAGGCGTTTGGTTTATTTACGACACTTTTCTGCTCTTTTGCGAATTGAAATGTTTTCCAATAAATTTTCTTTCCCGATACACTGCACTAATACTAAAACATACTCAGAAAAGAAAATGTTCAAAGTAAGTCATCCTGAGCGTTTAGAGAGCAACCCCCACGCCATGGAGTGGTCCAGTCCAAATACGCTCTTCGTCGGAAAAGGCAGCTGTGGCGACACACACTATGGAAAAAAAGCTTTTGTGACTCGACGAGGGAAAAAAAACAAGCGGTTTCGTCGAATTATTAAATTTCAAGTGAAATGAGGTGAATAAAATACTTCTCAGGCTTGCTCGATCCAAGCCAGACGCATTCAGTGTTTTTGAACTTTGAATTGTGGAATATACAAAACTGACACAAGTTAAAAAGATGAAACTGTAAAGTCGGAAATTTTTGTTTTGGAAGTCATCGTCTTATTTGTTTGGTGTTTCAGCAGGGGGCGCCATAGTATTAACAGGGAGAGAGAGAGAGCGCGCGCGAGAGAGACATTTTCAATATGCATAAAACTGTTTATTCATTTTCTATACCCCTTAACCTTGTAAGAACTGTTCCAGAACAGCTGACCTTCATGTCTTAAAATATCAACTGACTGTTAGTGTTGTTGTTACATAATTACCCAATGCCATAAGTGTTATTTCATAGTTTTGAAACCCCCAGTTTTGTTGTAGAAAGCATAAAATAAATCACTATACAAAAACAAAGAAATTTGCAAGTGATCACAAACTTTTGAGTGGTAGTGTGTATATCCATCCATCTAAGAACTGCTGTAGTCCAACCACAGTGATTAAGTTTATAATAAACTCACCTGGCCTGTGTCACTCTGTAAACCCCTTGTCTTGTTCATCAGGAACAATCTAATCATTATGATCTTATGATACACATTTCCATAATATGCTAGAAATTATATATATATATATATAGTGTAATTTAATCACAGGACACACAGACAGGTCACCGTCGATCCATCTCAGGAATAGCACACACACACACACACACACACACACACACACACAAACACGGATTTTGTGAACACCACAGGAGAAAAACCCACCAAACATGCAAACTCCACACACACACACACAGCCCCGTGGCAGGAATCGAACCCTCAACCCTGGAGGTTGCGAAGCTACAGTGCTAACCACTCATTCATCTCCTATACCGCTTTATCATGTAGTCTGGATACTTAGGGCACGAGGCGGGGTTCATTCATTCATCAATTCATTCATCTTTTATAGCCCATATCCTGTACTTTGGATGTTAGGCACAGGGTGCCAATACATCACACACACTACAAGAAACTTGGTAACACCAATTATCTTTGGGAGGAAATTGGAGTACCCAGAGGAAATCCACCAAGCATGGCATGAACATGCAACATCTACTAATAAGTAACATCTACTCCTTTGTAGGGCAACCAGCAGGGCAAAAAAAAGGGCAATTAAACCATAATGCTGTATAAGTGTTTCATCTGATTTGAGTCTTACCAAATTTTTCTAAGAAGTAAGAGCATATCTTAGCAACAGCTTGACATATGGTTATCAAATGTAATATTTGTCGTGGGAACACATAGTTAAGGTGGCTTCTGGTGTTCCTCTTTTGCTAAAAGTTGGGGGCCACAGAAAGTGCTTGGCCTGTTAACTGCTTGAAGCTATATATATATATATAAAAGAAAATATCCACACAATATAACCACATTACAGTTATCTTCTTGTTATATAAGGAAGAATGTGTTAAAATTTATGACAGTCATAAAAGCTTGTCTTTAGAGCCCTCTGTTCAATTCTAATTCAGCAATATTAAACATATTTGTTTCTACCCATTTCTTTAATAATGTGAATATGTGCTATATGAAAATCTAACACATTACGTACTGGAACTAAGAATTATTCTTCCACAGCTGAAATCTGGTTTATGTACAGTACAGGTCAGTCAACAACACCTCTGGAATGTTCCACTAGGGGACATGTTTGCATGCTTTACTCAGATGGTGGATTTGATGGCTTTCTCGGAAGCAACAAGACATGCATTTCAGGTAACACAGGTGAAATAAAGGCTAACAGGAAAGACATACACATGAAATAGGACATTATACATCTTCTCTTATTCACTCTTGCATACTTCTCCATATTGGACATTCAACATAAATGTATTGTTCAATTGTTTGCTTGTTAATTTAATGAAATTATACAATTATTAGCTATATGTGCACAAAACCTCAAGCATGGACACTAAATCCAAAAAGAAAAAAAAAAAAAAGTCTGATAAAATGCCCAAATACACTGCCCGGCCACTTTATATATAATTTTTTCTCCTGGCAGGTACCCACTAATATTTCATTGGACCTCCTTCCTGCTTTGATTATGACCATGGCATCATTTTGATAAGCTTATGCAATGTTACCACATTAATTTCCATCCAGCATCAATATAATGTCACATAGAAAATCTTCTGCAGGACAATTTGCCAACTACAGGATATGTCTTCTTGTTTAGGAATTGTCAAGCTGCTTATTGTATCCGTTAGGGTTAATGAACTTGTTGTAGCTAAACCATATTAAACACTGCAGTAATTATCAAATAGAAGGCTCTTACCTTATGTGCTTAGTTAAATCCAGTCAGTTTTTTTGGGGTGGGGTGGGTGTTGGGGAGGGTGGGCATTTTTTATATAACTATCCTTGTTTATTGGATATTATCATCAATTGCACTTTTATTTATGGCTGCACTATCAACTATCACCCGAATAAGGATGGATTCTCTGGTTCTTTTTCAGGTTTCTCCCATATATCATCTTTTGTGGTGGCTCAGGGGTAGGTTTCTTGCCAGCCATGGGGAAGGCCCAGGTTTGATTCGCAACCAATGCCCAAACCCAAGCCACTTGATGTTGTGTCAGTCCCAAGCCTGGATGAAATGGGATGGTTGCGTCAGGAAGGGCATCCGCCGTAAAACCTGTGCCCCTCATCCGGAGCAGCCGAAAGATTAACAACACGTCCCTTATATCCTCTATTAATCTCTCATTTTAAAATTAATTACTTTATTTCCTCAACATATATTTCAAACTAATTCTGGGAGAAGATGCACAATTGCACACAATCAGAGTAATAGAGGCTAGAGGTGGAACTCACTTATGAGAACTATGAGACAGCAATGCTTCTAGGAACAGTTAAGCCTAAATCACTTATCACACAAACAAAACAACAAAAAAAACATTAAAAAAAGATTATAGTTTCATTATTTAAAAATGTTCACATATTGCAAATACAGAGACATTATTATGATTTCCCAGCCAGGTTCACCTTCTGTTCACCTTACTGAGAAAAACAAAAGGTCATTTTGACCTACAGTATAAACCATATAATGTATCATCTACTAATAATCTGTAACAGGGTAAAAGAAACAGCTCAGCAAAGAATAATTATGGTGTTGTTACCTTCAATCATGTTATATTGCACATAAACACTGATACTATAGATGCTGAATCACTGATTATCAGCCAATGATTCTGAAATATTGTATCAATGGCAATCAGACATTTTGCAAACAAGAAAATACAAAACTTATCAGTGGTATGGGCTTCATACATTGTCTTGAGCTTTAACCTTTTACATCAACGATTTATCTGGTGTTGCTGGAGGGCATTAAAGTCTTACTGTAAAAACCTTTGATGTTGAACATTGGAACATAAATTGTCCAAATGTTATGCATTTTTAAATGTTAAATATGAACTGGTCTCACTATCTTCAGTTTTTGGGGCACTTTTGTGTTGTAGATGTGTTTGCACAAATGTGGTATAAAAACCTTTAGTATTCCTACTCCATCACTCCTGGCCTATAAGACAGATATAGGAAGCAGGAACAACCATGGGATTGGCGTGCCCTGGGATTAAATGTGTATTTGGTCAAACCATGTAACTCTGCTGCGACTTATAAGACGGGATGCTTTGGCACTGCGGTGTCTTGATCAAATGGGATTTTGTTCCAAATAGGACCTGTAATGTTATGAAACTACACTTAATATGTAAGCACATTAAAATAACTATTGAAGTCTAAAGAATACAGACTTGTTAGGCTGATGTGAATCTGTGAGTCATTTTATTGATCTCCATTTTTTATTTTGGAAAAATTAAACAAAACAGTTTTAAACATGTTTAAAAGGATTACAACCGCAAATTAATACATTAATAAATGTTAATTTATTTACTAAATAGAAAATTAAGTTCAAACAAGCAAGAATGTCATGCGGAGATTTTAGAGTTTGTCACTATTGATTTTGGTTACTGCATTTGTTTTCAAAACTTCAGTATTGGATCTGCATTGCCAATCAGATTACAAAACCAGTCTCTGTCCTTCCTCCAATAAGAAAATAGGCCAAAGTTTATAATTATTTGTTTATGATGCTGAGTCCATTTTAAATCAAGGTTATTTTTCTAGGTTTGGAACTCTTGTGTTACAAGACTGACCAAACATCCAGTGTTGAAACCTCCTATATATATATTATATCCTATAATATAGACAGAGAAGTAATGTTAAAAAGGAGGACCCGTTCATCATACAGAATACATTCATATTTATATTGTTCATCAAATAAAAATATTTGTAAGGATTCCAGAATGCTTTATTTAAACTTCAGCAAAATAATCTTCCGCTTATTGTGTTCCTAGGAGTATAGCTGAAAGAATGAGTGTGCTTTAAACTTAAGTGTTCCAGACAATAACAGACTGAATAGAATGTACAGTGTGTACCATGTACCCAGGTCATTTAGTTAGCTGTCTAACTAACACAAGCTTATTTTATGATAATAATCATTGA
The DNA here is from genome assembly GCA_013621035.1 of Clarias magur. Taxonomy (NCBI): domain Eukaryota; kingdom Metazoa; phylum Chordata; class Actinopteri; order Siluriformes; family Clariidae; genus Clarias; species Clarias magur. The sequence continues at coordinate 50,884 of QNUK01000602.1, forward strand.
GATCACAGTTAAGCGATTAGAGTGGAACTCTGACCACTGCTCCATTTTCTATATCTTTATGATATTCAGCATGCAAAACTAATATGTGCCTTCTGTATATTACTACAGACTTGGGAACAGAAACAAACATGCAGATCTCCACACACAAACACAGTGAAGATTTTGCATTATTTTCTAATTTAATACAACAATGTAAATGTTCATATTTCAAGTAGAATATGCTTTCAATTCTTTTTATATGTATTCCTTTAATTGAATGCATATTACTGACTATTACACTTAGCCATAGGCAACTCTTTTTTTTTTCTTTTTTTTTTTTTGTCGTTACATATAAATTATGGTCCAGTGAAATACTTTTCTTCACAAATCCCAGGGGTCAGACTGCAGGGTCAGCCATGATAAATGACAGGGTTAAGGGCCTTGCTCAAGGGCCCAACAGTGGCCCAACCTTCTGATCAGTAACCCAGAGCTTTAAGCCTCTGAGCTATCACTGCCCCTTAATGATTGATCAATGATGAATAAAAAAAGGATGCATGTTTCTGTTGTTGTTGTTGTATTTTTTGTGTTTTTCATAACCCATGTTATGATAGTGTTGTATTGATTTTTTGTTGTTTGTCAGTAGAAGAATATGGGAAGAAGAAGCACAATACCTCATTAGAAACACCTGAAGTGTTACTGTATATAGTATTTATAAGTAGTGATGATGTGGCATTACACATTAAACAAGATTGCAACTTTACAGGCTTGGACTTAAAGGTTATTGTTGTCGATTTCTCTTTAGATGTAGTGCTCATGTAAATATTTACTCATGTGAGCATTTAGAATTTAGGTAATGAGGTCTTGAAATAGATTAGTAGTCGGCCTTTAGTGGTAATTAGGTTGTGGATAAAGAGGACCTTAAAGAGGAAGGCTTTGCTTTTTGGAAATAATGCTGATAAGGTGTGATCAGAGACTCGCTTTATTTTATAGTCCTTTTATAGCACTGCAGATTTCCTCACAATGCAACACAAGGGAAACCTTTCCCACAAAGATATACAGAGATTTAAAAAATGGATTGCATATTTCTATGGCCAACACCAGGTGATAAAATTACAGAAAAAAAGATTTCAAATAAAGAATCCAAGTGTTATATATGTATATGGACAGTATATGGATACCGTCACCCAAGCCTGTTCCATTGAGTGGCAATGGCAGAGTCATTTTGTATCGGTGTATGGTGCATCCAGCAGTGGCAACCTGGCAACAGCGGGGCCCAAACCACAGACCCTTCAATGAGCAGCACAGAGCCTCAAATGCTTAAGTCACCAAGGATCTAGTGAACATAATATAAAACAAAATATTCAAATCTGTGTTTATGGAATATGTCTGCAACAAGTCTTCACTGGTATAAAAACATACCAGTGTTCTTACATAACAAAACTGGGCCCATACTGTTATCATAAAAAATGTGTTTTTCTTTTTTCAACTGGTCTTCCATCTTGAAGTTACAGTCCTGATTTGAAATGACTAAGCTCATCATTGCTGTTCCAAAGGTTGAGTCCAACTCAGCTGTGAGGGTCAAGGTCCATCTATAATATATGTATTCAGACTGTTTGTCTAATAGTGTAATACATTGCTAAGCCGGTGTAAGATCAGAATAGGCATTTATTGTGTGGCAGCTATTTACTGTAGGACTTACAAATAAACTTAGAGTTGGGCTGCAACCTTATATACACAACACTACAGTTTCACTTCTCATTGCATTACCCCAGCTAACAAACAGTAAATGCGATTCACATCATAGACTATACAGTATATGGGCGTCAGGTATCTAGTAATAATGTATTATATAACATGCTTTAAAATATATACTGTAACAATATATTTTAGTTACTTTTGACAATGAATGAATTCATTCAAATGATTTCCAGCCCTTGCAAACTCATTTAGGAAAATTATTGGCTGAGATATTATAGCCCAGTTCTGGCCTACCACTACTACAGTATGTTAATCTGACCAACATATCACATAGAATTATGGCCCATGAGCATTCCACTCCCAGTTGCCTAATGCCAAAGGCACACCTGAACAGTTATTGCATATTTATGGAGCCATATAATTGATTTTTAAAAAGTATTTTTAAACAAAATTTTATTACACACATTTATTAAACTTTATTAACTGGCAAACTGGAATTTTGTGGTAAAAACAAACAAACAAACAAACAAACAAACAAAAAACTAGAAACAGAATGCCAGCGTTGGTTAATATGAAAGCATCGGCTATATTGCATGCTAAATCAAGCATTTGTCAATTTCTAAACATTGAAAAATAATTGAAAAATATATTATAAAAAAAACTGTTCACCAGGCAAAAACATTTCCCATAAACTCCTTTGTGGAGAAAAAAAAAAAGCATCAAATAAAGCATGGACTGTATGTTAGACCACAGGGTAATATATTACATAATGGAGAACTGTTGCTCAACAGAACTTTAAATCAAATGTCAGATTAGTAAATCACATGTACAGGGGCAATTAAATAACATAATTAAATGGCTACTGTAGTTAACTATATTTGATTGAAAAATACAGTCACATTAAATTCACATTACATAAAAAATGTACAAGCTCAGGAGGTAGGTGAATTTATTTTGTGTAAATTGCAATTTGTTATAAAATGTGTAGCAGCCTTGTTCTTTTTATTAGTGATTTCAGAGATATAGTGGACATAGTGCACGCATCACATAAAAACTGAGCTTGAGGTAACATATAGGATCAGTTTCATTGCAATTGGGCTACGAGAAGAGAAAATCTGCTACTTCGGAATTTTAAAAGAAAACACCCTTATATAAAAAAATCAACCTTGAAAAAATCAATAGTTTATCTCAAAATTAAAGAGATGGCAGTGTACATTTTTTAATATGCGCTTATGAGTGCGCAACTGAAATGTACTGAATAAACGTGATCTCAAACATTTATTCCACGCACTTTACAGTAACTTTTACTGTAAATTTTTTTGTTCATTCCAAAATTCAATTCCATGTGAACAAAGTCGTGGGCACATCTACTGTAGTCATGAATATAGTTTTTCGTGTCTGGTGAAACCTTTTGTTCAAGTACAATAATTGGTGCTTTGGTTTTTAAAATGGACGAAATTGAAATAATACTTTAATAGTGCAAGTCCATTATTTATTTTAATCATACGGGCATAACATGGTCGGATACTTTAATACTACAATAATCATTTAATCATATTTAAAACCAGCACATGTGTTTGTCATAGTAAACAGAGATCGCTTAATGATACACCTAAAAATCATAAGGATAGCTTTGGAATACAAATTATGCAAATAATTTAGCTATATTTCCTTAGATCTATAATTGCCATGACAGTTTTAAAACTGCAATTGCCAAGAACATGTTTGCAATTAAGTCTCCTGCATTGAACAGGTTATGACTTCAACACAGTAGACTTCATGGTCAGAATATAATAGGAATTTCATGGCTACACAATTGCACTTTATGGCAATTTATATGGCACATAGTTATAAAGGAGAATTGTTTAGAATCACATTATCCAGTGTCACTCAGGTGAGCATGGGGTCTCTTTTGAGTCACATTAAGCACCATGTTGAAACTGGCTCTCATGAAGACCATTTCAGGAAAGCAAGATGAAAACTTACCTGCCTGAAAAAGCACCAGTTTGAAGCACCTCAGATTAGAGCAGTTATATTTTTACAGAGCATAAACACTCACTCACTCACACACCCATCCTCTAGAACACTTAATTCTGTATACAGACTTGTGGGGGGCCTGGAGCCTATCCCAGGAGATTTAGGGGTACATCCTGGACAGGGTGCAAACACACACACTCACACATTACAGGCAATTTGGGAATGTCAATTAGACTAATCTGCAGGTCTTTGGACTGTGGAAGGAAAACAAAGTACCGGGAGGAAACCCACCAAGCACAGGGAGAACTCCATGCACCCAGAATCTGGCTGGAAATTGAACCCAGATCCTGGAGGTACAAGGCGACAGTGCTAACCACTACACTACCGTGCCGTCTGAGAGCATTAGCACATAGATCTCAATTTCAGCTGTTCACAGGCAATTTTACACACCTTCAGCATTGTTTTACAGTTTAGAAAGAAATAGAAATCAGGAAAAAACATGGAATTAGAAGGTGTGTCCAACTTTTGACTGGTCGTGTATAACCACTCTTTGCAACCACAATGAGCAGAAAAGCACCTCGGAACAGACAATGAATCAATATTTGAGGTGGTTGAGGTACAACAGCAGAAGACCAGAGCAAGTTCACAGTCTCACAAATGACTGAGTAGATATTTGCGTTAACGAGCAGAGTTAAAGGAAACTTGGTATGATCTTTCTCAGTCTACTTCCTCTCAATATGCTCTCTCTCAATATCTTTTCCCTGACAATGTTCTCCTTCACCATTCTCCTACATCATGCTCTATCATCATACAGTATAAGCTATCATCATCCAGTGTGCATTTCAATAGTATAGTTTTTATACACACATATATTACGCAATGTTTTTGTTGGATTCTGTTTAGGTTAAGGCTTCATCCTTAATGTATAATTTGTACATTTCTCCTTAACCGGGCTTTGTGAGAAATGAAACTGTTTTAATTCTCTCCAGAAGGCTTACGTAATGAAGCAGTTACCATGCCTCTATCTTTATCAGAGCTTTGATATTGTGGTGGACTTTTACACACAACCATGATAAGAATTATGTATAGTTGCATACACTGTAAACCCTAATGCTCAAAGTAATTAAACATATTGAGTTCTGTTAACTTAAATAATTACAATTAGTTCAAATTAATAGACCTTGATGAGTATTTAGAAATTTTTGGTATTTATGAGTGTGTAGAAATGACACTTTTCAAGTTAGCTAAACAAATTTGATATTTTAAGCTACAGTAACCGTCTCCTTAGAGTTCCACCAACTTAAAATCTTTCAGACTAGGGATTTTGTTTCTGACATCGTCAATGCACATGTAAACTGCCCACATTGAATTGTTTTAATCAAAACAGTGGCTTGGTCTGTCTTCACATAATCTTTACAAATCTGGGCACCCTAAAGTACCAGGGCACTGGTGGCTCAGTGGTAAATGTTTCACCTGCCATGCGAAAGGGCCAGGTTCGATTCCCAGCCACTGGATGAAGTGCCTGTCCCAAGCCCAGATAATAATGGGAGGGTTGTGTTCAGAACGACATCTGGTGTAAAAACTTATGACAAATTGCTGTGGCGAGCCATTGCCAGGAGCAGGTGAAAGACCAACAACAGATTTATTTAATTTGCAACAGCTAAAAAAAAATTATAGTATGAGTTGGGCTACTCAGTAATGCAAGTAAATAACGATTAATATGAAGGAGTACAATTAACTCAAAAACTGATAGTTCTGTTTACTTAAAATTGAAAACATCATTACCAATGATGTTTTGCCAACTTTTTCGGGTTTACAGTGTAGCACAAAAAAATGGCATGTACTGTAATGGAACATATGTACAATAAAAATGAACGCATATACCAGTAGATTATGCTGGCACCATGTTACAGCGCATTAGGAAAACAATCTATCTTTTTTTTTTAATTAAAAGGCACTATACACTGTAAACCCGAATAAGTTGGCAAAACTCAAAACATTTGAGGTAATCAGTTAATGTATGATGTTTCCAATTTTAAGTAAACAGAACTATCATAACAGAACTATCATATTAATCGTTCTTTACTTGCATTATTAAGTAGCCTAACTCATACTAATTAATAGTAATTAGAATCTTTTTTAGTTGTTGCAAATCAAATAAATAGTTGTTGGTCTTTCGCTGCTTCCAGCAATGCGTCGCCACAGCAGACAATCCGGTCCACACATGAGTTTGGCACAGGTTTTACACCAGATGTCATTCATGACACAACCCTCCCATTTTATCTGGGCTTGGGACAGGCACTTTCAGACATCCAGTTGTTGGGAATCGAACCCAGGCCTTTCACTTCCTCTTCTTTCTCTTCTATACAGCATGTTTTAGTATTTATGTTAAAACAGTGTGGACAGAAATGTAAGGTCAGGTTGAGGAAGTACAGTACAATGTTTTCACTGAATACTACCCAATGTAAAAACAATGCTCTCTCAACTGGTTAGACCCTTGTGGAAGAATAGTTGATCCTCATGTGATCATGCATTGATCATTAGGTGAACCTTGTCCAGCAGCAGGGATCAGATGAAGCGAGTGGTTGCTTGTCTATCAGTCAGCAATGTACAGAACGCAGAGTCTGGAGGACAGACCCAGAAGAGATACCTTCCTTCCTTGTGCTGAGCTGACAACTTCCTAACAGGTCAATGAAATGTCACAGTTAACTATTTGGTAATGTCTATGAAAGTCCACATGAAAAAAACTGCAGAAATTGCATGATGCAATTATGTCAACATGTACCAGACTCTCAAAAAGCAAAATCACGGAATCTATGACACAAAAAATGGAGGCAGTTTTGAGAGCAGAAATGAGGCATTACCTAGAATTAGTGTAATGTTAATAATAATGTGCTTATTAATGTGTCCAATATATTCCGCGTCACGGGATCTAAAGCAGGATAATTATCAGTCAGGTAATAAGTCAGGTAATAATCTTAAGCCAAAAGATTCATGATAAAAATCACATGATGAGAAAATACTGACTTTTTATTTTATTAGTTCGACAGTATCATTTAAATAATGTTTCAATGGAGAATTCCAACATAGCATACTTGAATGCGTGTGATCAGAAGCAATAATGCTATGAGACTGGGGAATTATGGTAAAAAGAACAAAAATAAAACAGTTTAATCCTCTGCATGCCTGGCATAAATAGGAATTTGATTATTCTAGGTAAATAGGAATTAAATTATTTAGGTTATTATTAGGGTAAATCAAAGAAAAATCTACATTGTGCAAGCCATCAATTGGCCAACATTAGGCTTGTTCACTTTATGAAACTAGTCTTCTTTGTCGTGCCAGAGAGGTGGATGGTCTGAACTTTGGAGCAGGGCCGAACTGCCTGCTCCACCAATCTCACCTCCCACTCTATCTGGAGTATAAAAGACCAAGAATAACACACACGCAAATCAGTCCATCCAGAGTACTCAACTGCCACCGCAAGGCAGGAGTTTATTGAACCCGTCATGGGGGATACTAAGCTCTTTGTTTTGCTACTCGTCTACGCCATCGTCATTATCGGTAGGTATTGGTGGGGTTTTTTTTCCCTACCATGCTTTAATATAAGATAATTTTCCAGAATTTAAATAGAATCTGAAATCCTAAATATTTTATTTAAGGGTGTGTAAAAGACGGGAGATTGATTGAAGAAAACAAAGAAATCTATTTTCTTTGTCTTTTATCATCTATTGTTTTTATCTTTTATATCTTTTTTTTCTTCTAAAATGCTTCTTATGTTTTTCATGTAGATGCTCAAGATGATGAAGCAGTGTGCCTTTGTAAGTACCTTGTATAAATAGTCAAAGAGCTATAATTAAATAGTTGCAATTATATGCGATCATTATGTAAGTATTAAATACAATAATAACAATTACAAAAAAATTTGCACAACTTTGATTAATACAAAAAAAAAAAAAAGATTATATTAGCATCTTTTACTTCTGTGGCATTGAAGTTTGATCAAATCGGCACAATTATCTCCCCCTAGTGGCTAAAAGGTACAAGAGCTTTCACAAGTATGAGTACCTCTACGAAGCAGAGTCTCTGAACACACTGAACGGAGCTATCAATGGACCTAAAGTCAGCTGCCAGGTACGAAAGGACCTCAAAGTTCAGATCAATTTCTTTCAAAATCTACTCTACAAAAAATTGGCCCTGACACCTCGAATGTATTACAGGTCGAGATTGAGGTTCCTGGCCCGTGCCACTTCATTGTGCACACCAAGGAGTGCACACTGAGTGAAGTCATCAGTGTTGATGCAAATGGAAATCCAATCTTTGGATCCACTGCTGGTGCTGAGATGTTCAAGGCTCAAATGGAGAAGTATGTTCAAATATGTTCAGAGGTTTTTTTCTTTTCTCCACCAATTTATGATCAGGTGGCATAGTGCTTAGAACCTTGCACCTTGCGGGGTCATGGGTTCTAGTACTAGTCCAAAATATTTGATAATCCCCAAAGAAAACTTTATCTCCTCTTATTTCCAGGCACCCATTAAAGGTCATCGTAGAAGGTGACAATGATATCAAACTCTTCCCTGAGGATGATGAGCTAATCAACATTCTGAACATCAAGAGAGGTGTCATCTCTGCCCTGGCTGTGCCTGCACTCCAAGACGAAAAGAATAACAACATGGTCAGCTCAAATGAAAGATACCAAAAAAATCGCTTCCTTTTGGAATGAAACAATCTACCTTGAATATAAACCTGCTATAATTTTAACTTTGTTTCCAAACCAGCCTACCATCTATGGCATGTGTGAGACTGATTACAATGTGAACACCAGAGAAGATATTGCCACTGATGTGACGCTTAACAGGGACTTATCCAGATGCGACCAGTTCAGACCAATCAAGGACTACACCAGCCCTCTGGCTATCATTACAGACATGGTAAGTTCATTGTGAGCACACCAAAAGTAATTATTGCACGTGACTTATAAGTGAATTACTCAAACTGTGTTATTCGATTATCTTTACTGCAGTGGGTTAAGGTCAGATGCTTCGTTTATGGACTTACCTCTTTGTTTCCTGCAGCACTCCCCACTCGCTCCGTTAATCAGAAGCAAACAGACTTGCAGATACAAATTTGACAATGTGCAGAAACACATGACCTCTGGAGTTTGCACTGAGGACCACCTGCTTTTGCCTTTTTCTCATAAGTAAATAATTTATACCATAGCTTAAGTAAAGTTGCTCCGAGTGGTAATCATTTTAATCTGTCACATTAATATCTCTCATTAATTATCACCAGGGGGACGTACGGAGTTAGCAGTGTTAGCAAGCAGACACTGGCTCTCCAGGGGGTGACTAAATACAACGAAAGAGTGTTTGATCACAGTAAGACCATCTTAAAGTGCATTAAATATTTGTTATGTAAAAAAAGCATAAAAGTACTGACTTCAGACTGTTTTGACGTTTGATAGAAGAGGATAACGTGCAGGCGCTGTACCTTGATGAGAGTGTTGACATGAGCCCGAATCAAGACAAAAATGCCATTCTTGCTGTTCTGAGGGAGTTGGCTGGCCTTTGCCACACCACCAGTGGACACAAGAGAGCTCATCTGGCTTACAAGCTTGTAGCTGTGATGCGCAAGATGAATGCTGAAACACTGTCTGGTGCTTTGCCAGAGGCATTGGAAATCTCTCCTTCCCTGACCTACCAGGCTCTGTTCCAGTGTGGGACCCCGGAGTGCAGCACTGCCTTCATGCAAATCCTCAAGACCTTCAGAAGTTCGGTCGCTAAAATTGACGCCGTGGTCTATGCCCTGGGAATGATCCCCAATCCCTCTCCAGTGCTTGTCAAGGAAATGCTAGAGATGGCCAAGTTAAAGCCAAGCAAACTCATTTACTACGCTACTAGCAATGCTGTTAGAAGGTGGTGTATGCCAACACTGATGAATAAGCATTTATTACACCTTGAATCCACCACTTACATGTATTACCTTTTTCATGTTATAATATCAGGCTGTATAAGACAGAAGGAAAAGTCACACCTGAAATCCGGGAAATGGCAGATTACGTTCTTGAAAATATTGGAGACTGCACAGGTGACCAGGAACACATCTATTTGACTCTAAGGGTAGGTTTACTGTATTTCTATTCAACCTTTTTGCATAATCCTTGACAAGCCTCTTATAAACGTATGCATTAATACTTCCCTGTAAAGGTAACTGGAAACATGGCTGAAGCTGTTGGTGCTGCCAGTCCTGCCCTGAAGTCCGCTGTGATTCAGTGCATTAACCAACCTGCTGCCTCCACCGAGGTTCAGCAAGCAGCCATCCAGGTCTTCAGGCTTACTCCCGTTCCTGATGAGGTATACTGCTTCCCCCTAGCTATAAAACACTCAACACAGCATGTGTCTTTTTGATTGACGTAACACTCATTTATGTTTTTACAGGGCGGAACAGTGCTAATGCAGGTTTTCCTGGACAGAGCAGCTCCGGTGCAGAAACGTATTGCTGCTTACCTCATCCTAATGAAGGATCCTCAGCGTGCTAAACTGGAACAGGTGTTTGCAGCTCTATCAAGTGAAGAAAACCTTCAGGTCAAGAGCTTTGTATTGTCTCATCTTAACAACATTCTGAGCTCTACATCAAAAGAGATCAAAGAGTGAGTAAAACACATTGCACAGATCCTGAGACCACTGAGTTATTTTGTGTCAGACATATCTTTTCGATTAAATCTGGGAAGTCTGATTACTTTACAAATATAAAAACGTATTTCTTCCATTGATTTATTTTAGACTAAGCCAGACAATGCTGGATGTACTTCAAAGCGATGAGGTTAAAAATCTCAAGGATGCCTCTATGGTTTCTCGTAACTACAAGATTGGATCTTTGGAGGGAAACATGATCTTTGACAAAGAAAACAAACTGCCTACGGAAGTCATGCTTGAAATGACACTGAATGCCTTTGGATATGACATTGACATGGTTGAGGTATACACACACACACACAAACACACACACATTAAAAGTGCCTACTGTAGCGCTGTTACATGTAGCGTCTTTATTTCTCACTTTATTTCTCACCTTTTTCTCTTACTTCCAGGTTGGTATGGAGGGTAAAGGACTTGACCCGACTGTTGAGGCTTTATTTGGTCCTAAAGGATTCTTTCCTGATACTGTGATGAAGACTATTTTCTATGCTACTGATAAGATGCCGTCCCAAATTAAGGAGGTCCTCAAAACCATAATCCCAGCCTTGAATGACAATAAAAAGAAACAGGTATGTCAGACATGGGATTTGGATATAAAGTGCTTTAGGGCAAGATCAAATCCTTGTAAACCTTCTTCACCTGCAGTAGATGTCATTTTTCCACTCTTGATCTGTGGGTGTGGTGTGTTAGGGATGTTTTTATAATTAGCATGCAATTTTTTATTTAGGGACCAAAAAATATCATGAAAGAAATTGGAAAAAATGTTGACAAGCTAATCAAGAAGCTGAAGACCCAAGATGACCCTGAAGCCATGATCTACCTAAGGTTGCTCGGTGCTGAGCTTGGCTATCTCAAAACCAAAGATTTGGAAGAAATGGCCAACACTGTGACAAGTGTGGCTCAAAACCTTCTGAGGATGTTCCCTATTGATGTGAGTATACTGTTTTTCCAAGCTTGATTTCATAAAGGGGTAAAGAAAACGTTAGCAAATCTTTTACTAAATGGCTGAAAGACATTAATATATATATTTAAAAAAACATTGCAATGGAAAATATATCCCATATATGTATATCTAATTATTATATTTTTTCACTCATCTTATTTATAGTGCAACACAAGGTATGGAGTAAGCTGTATTAATGGTAATTAATTCGGTAATTGTTCATCTGTTTTTGTGATCTAGTTTAAGAGCCTGTTCTCAAGTGCTGACAACGAGCTCTTCCTTCATTACATCTTCATGGACAATGAGTTTTACCTGCCTACTGGTCCTGGTCTTCCACTAAGGGTGGCTTTGTCTGGTATCTTTACACCTGGTGTTAAAGGAGGACTCAGGATTAGTCCAGATATGGTATCTATTACATTTCAGAAGCAATTAGTTAAGGTTATATCAAGGACACAACAATTAATTTTGACAAAACCTTGCCATGTGTTGTAATCCCTAGAGTGAGATTGCCTTCATGCCATCTGCTGGTATTGAATTTGTGACTGAATTCGGTGCTCACCTCCCGGACTATGTTCACTCTGGCTTGGAGATGCATACCAACATCTTTCATGAGAGTGGTATGAGAGCTAAAATTGCCATGACCCGCAATCAGATCAAGCTGAGCGTCCCTACTCCCGAAAGCCCAGTTAAGCTTCTCAGTGTGAGGTAAAACATTTTTTCATGACATTTGCATCAATATGTGAAAGTGTCTTGTGATCTTGTCTATTTAAGCTCTATACAAATAAATGTAACAAAACATAGAAGTGTATCCCAAGCATAAAACTAAACAAGAACGATAGTATAATTCCAGTATTATAAGTACAGTGTATCAATATAGAATTACATAATAATAATAATGATTATTATTATACTGACTATTTATTATTATTATTATTATTATTATTATTATTATATTATTGTTGTTGTTGTTGTTGTTGTTGTTAATAATATTTATAACACAGTACTTGTTTTGTAATCTGTACAGCAACTCCATGTTGTCTGTTGCTGGTGATAAAACACAACCCATTCCTGCTATAACAGACCATATTGATGTGAATGAATGCACACCTCTCTTCTCTGGGGTGAAATTCTGCAATGCTCGTCAGTACTCAGACGCCACGCGAAACGATGCCTCACCATACTTCCCACTTTCTGGTGACAGCAAGTAAGCGACTGTCCTATGCCATGTCTCTCTCTCTCTCTCTCTCTCTCTCTCTCTCTCTCTCTACTTTCTCTCACCTTCTCTTTGAGTGTGTATGTGTAGAGTCTCAACTTGTTCCTCCTGTTTATAGATTTGCTATTGAGCTGCACCCAACAGCAGATGTCTCTGAGTACACCGCCACTCTTAACTATGCACATGAGGAGAACACCGACAAAGTCACATTTGATGTAAAAGCTGAAGGTATGTCACAATATCAATTAGAATATGTCTAAATCTGCCTGAACGTAAGCCTCAATCTCTAACGGAAACATCTTCAATAATCCCAGGAACAACCTTTGAGGCTACTTCCAAAGTCATGTTCAATAGGAAGGAGTATACACTTTCTGCTGAATTCCAAATCCCTGACTATGACATTGAAGCTGGGATTCGAATTGGGGCTGCTGACCCAAGCAATAAGGACAAAAGCACACATTCCATCCAGATTGACTTCATCAACAAGAATATCCCTCATGCATCTCTGGTTGGCCTGGCAAAGTATGTATTTAAACAACTTTCTATACAAGTATGCAACTTACAGTTATTCCTGCTTAAAACATATTTACACACATCATCTCAAACTCTGATCCTCTCTTCTAGGATTGAGGCAATGAACAACGTCCTGCTGCAGGTGCAGTTGCTTGTCCCATCTCTTGAGGCTGATGCAAAAGTGACAGCTAGTCTGAAGCGTGTAGAGGAAATGACATTGGAACTTGAAAGTGACATCAAGTTCCTTGACGCATCATCTGTGCAGAAACTGGTCCTAAAATATGGTGTGTTTTTAACAACTAGAATAGTACCAATACTACCAGTACTAGTACTACAAATAATAGGAGTAAATATCAATGATAAGCCAAACTCTGAATTATTATCATGATTTAGCTAATCATATTATACACTATATATTATTGCTAAAGTCTTGCATTGTAAAACCAGGAAACCTGATGTGAGATGAGCTAATGAACCTGCAATTTTTATTTTTTAGACGATGAGAAAGTTGAAGCCCATGTTAAGTCAAATGTCAGCACTAAAACCCAGAACATCGTTTCCAAACTTGATGCTATCAAGGCAGATATCGGAGAACTCTTGAATCAGCATATTGGACAGACTAAAACGAAGGTCTGTGATGTATTGGCCTCGTCAATTGCGGTAAGATACTAAAAACTATTACTTCTCCTAAAAGAACTCATCTGTGTATTTTTTTATGTGGTGCCATGATAAATTGCAAGTTTTATTACAATCTGAATGAGGGAGACAGCATTTCATTCATAACTAAAACTTTGAATCCAAAAATCACAGTTAATCACATTAATAACAAGGCCTGAAGATTGCTGTGCTTTGTCTCAATTTGTCAGCTGTCTCTCACTTTCTTTAAAATAAAATACAACATAACAGAACAAATATAGTCGCAAGCACCGGTGAGCGGGCCCAAGCACCTTGCGCCATCATCCCAGCCATTCCCCCCGGGGGCACACAAAATACAATGGCACAGTGGGTGCATGCATTTAAGGCGCTCTTTTGAAATCACAAAGGCCCGGTTTGGTGGCAATCATATGCATAACCCAAAATAACTGACGTCCTATGAAGTAGAACCTATAACATGAAATGCAATAGCAATAACATGAACAATGCAAGTTGTTCAGCTCAATGAGATGCATGTTTATATGAGTTATGCATAATTATGAGTTATGCTTGTTCTCCTAAGGATTTTTTTTCCAGCGTCCGGGGCTTTTTGAAGGTCTTTAAAGGCTCAAAAAAACATGACAATCAGCACACAGGTTGGAATTGATGCCATTAGGACGCCTGAGCAGCTGGACCCTGGGCATGGCATCCTAATGGCAACAAATTCCAACCTGTGAGCTGATTTTCATGAATATTTGACCATGTTTGCACCCCCAAAAAGTCCTGGATGCTGGGAAAAAACCCCAAGAAGGATATGATATCATAATGCTTGGGCCTTAATTAAATAACTGAATAACAATTAAGTACCAGAAACGTAGTGGGTTTCAGGGTTAGATCTGTTTATAAAGTGTCGATTATGTGCTAATTGTGTTTGTAAATGTATAACATTTTAATTGGGATAAAATTCTTTCTCCTTTTTACAGACCACAAATTTATATCTTGAAGCTTCCAACATCCCATATCTGGAAAACCTAAGGGTTCCTTCTCTCCCTGAGTTTGAAGTGCCTGAGACACTGTTTTTAAACACGTGAGTGAACCCGACATTTGTTAAAAGACAAACTTAAAATAACAGCAGTTAGATGCTAACATTTGTTACATGCTTTGTTTTATTTTTTCGTTAGTGAGGCAGATGCAAGGTACCACTTTGGAAAGCATTACCACACCATCAGCATCCCGGTACCTCTTGGTGGCAAGTCAACCAAGGATCTGAACTTTCCTCCTACTCTCACCACACCAAACCTGGATTTGCCTCAGCTTGGTCTAAATATTGCTTCTATAAAAGTTCCATTGCCTGAATTGTTTATTCCAAAGACTGTAACTTTGTCTTTGCCCACCATTGGAAAGGCAGAAGTGGCTGGTAAGCTAAGCAGCAACCTCTATAACTTGGAGGCAAATGTGTCTGCCGGCAGAGATTCTGATGAACGTCCAAACTATTCTGCTAGCCTTGTTGTAACTGGATCTGGCCCTGTAGATGTCCTCTCCTTTAGAGTTGAAGGTAAGTGCTGAATAACAGTTCCTTCTAGGTGGCACTATGGGCTATTTGACACATAAGCGAGATTAGTTGATAAAACTTGGTCTAGAAAAAAAGTGCAACATTATTAATTTAACAATTTGCCTTCTGCACAGGATCTACCTTGGTTAGTGGAACAATGACTGATACTCTAAGGGCAGAGATGAGCACTGCTGTCAGTCACAAGCTCTTTCATGCAAGTATCAACATTGCTGAAGAAGTGCAACTAATGGAGGAAATCAGCATAAAATCAACCAGCAAGCTTGAAGCCACCAGTCCCTTCAATGTAAAATTTTCTCTGGAACATGCAGGCCAAGTGGGAGTCAATGCAAAAGGACTATTTGGAAATAACAACTTACAAGGATCCTTTGTGACTGGTCCTCTTGATGATGTTGTCATCCTGAAACAGTCACTGGCTCTCATTCCATTTAAGCCAGAGGCGAGAATTGATTCAACGTTAGAAATTAATTCACGTCTTTTACAGGCTGAAAACAAACTTGCAGCAAGCTTTGTTGATGGAGAGCTATCAGTTGTATCAAACTCGGCTGTATTTAAGGATATGCTGACACACAAAGCTGAAGTTACTCTGACAAGATCAAAGTATGCTTTTAAATCAGACACCAAGTCGTTGGATCTGGGGCTGAACATCCACAACACTGCTGAAGCAGACTTTGGTGCTGAAGGCATCAGCATTAAACTTGAAACAACAAACAGTCAATCTGAAAACCATATTAACTCCCTGTTCATTGCAACTGCTAATATTAATGGTCTGGTTGTAAACAGCAATGCTTCTGTGAAGCTAGCTGAACACACAGCAACTCACAAAGCCAGTCTGACCCTGGATAAAAATGGCCTGGTTACCAGTGGCACCACGTCAGTGAACAGCCTTCTTACTCTTATGAATACCTTCAGTGGTATCCTTGATTCTTCGAAGTTTTCACTATCCACTAACACAAAGGGTGAATATAATGGCATGGCTATTGACAACACCAATGAAATATTTGCCACAATGCTTTCCATAGATTTGACTTCAAAATCTCGAGTCGACCTTGACCGGGACATTTGGTACATATATGATATCTCGGTTCAGGCAGAACCTTACAGTGCAACTGCTGGCATGACAAGTCATTTGAACCTTGACTTTGATATAGAGCTGAAAAACACCTGTGAAATCAAACTTGCAGGTCTGACTGGAAATGCTAAGTGTAGTACATCTGGAAAACTTTTTGGAGCACATCTAAATGACAACACTGAAATAGAAATTGTAGGACTTGGTGTAAGGATCAACAATGATGCACGCTTCAATTCCGAACTTGTTCGCTTCTCCACTTCCATTCAAGCCAATGCTGCTCCATTTACCATTAATTTGCATGCCCTTGCCAATGGCGATGGGGAGCTCCATTGGTATGGAAAACATAGTTCCCAGGTATACACCAAAGTTCTCCTGAAGGCCGAGCCACTTGCTCTTGCCCATTCTCATGAATGTCGGTTCTCAACTACACATGAGTTGGACAACAATGTCATTTTTGAGGCCAACGTTGAAAAGAAGGTTGACACTCAACTGTCATTGTCTGAACAATCAGCGTCAGTTACACTAAAGTCTAAAATGAACAACCATGTCTTCAACCAAGAGCTCAGAGCTTATAACAACCATGAGAGGATTGGAATGGAAGTGTCTGGAGCAGTCAATTACAAAGGAAGCCAAGAGTTCTCTATGTCAGCTTTGCTGCAGTATGACAAGAACACAGAGAGTCATGTTATCAGCCTGCCGCTTTTGGAGAGTCTACCTGCAGTCATCGAGAACATCAAAATCACATCTGTGACTCTTATTGAGGCATTGCAGGATTTTATAAAAAGCGACGAATTTATCGTCAAGATTCAGACCCTTGTACAGCACTTTGCTGATTCTGTAACTGAGTTTCATTTTGAAGAGAAAGTTGAAAAGCTTAAAAATAGTCTGATTGCCTATGCTCAGAAGCTTTCAGTCACCCCAGAGGAACTGGAGGCTGTTGTGCGTAAACTGAGGACTATCGCACAGAGGGCTGTGGCTGAGTTAAGTACTCGTGTCAGTGACATACAGGAACTGATTGTAAGTGGTGACCTTTCTGACACGATTTTGCAGAAGGTAACGTCACTCAGTGAAGAATATGACATGAGGGGCATGCTCCTTACTGTCATTGAAGCCATTGAAAATGTGATTGAACAGATTGATATGACTAAACTGGAACACAGCGGCATTCCTGTATACTACGATGTTGAAAAACTAAATGCCATTAAATTGCATCTGCAGCAGTATGTGACAGAACTGAAGAATATGGTCACAAATTTTGATAAGGCTCAGTTTGTGGACCAAATGCAAAACATCATTGAAACTACTGAGGTGTACACACAACATCTGCTCAACAAATTTCCCAGGGAAGAAATCAGAAAGATTGCTAATGCACTAAAGGAGCTAATCACTGAACTGGACTTCATCGGCGAGTATAAAGTTATCTACAGCACATTTAGAGGATTTGTCATAAAATATGAGCTTGACAAGAGGGCTGAGGAAATTTTGGATAAGGTTCTGGAGCTCATCAAACAGTTCAAAATTGATGAAACGATCCAAATCCTTGGTAGCACTTTGAAATCAATTCAGATTCCCTTCCCACACATGCTTGATAATGCCCTCACCTACCTGAAGACAAGTGACATGAAGCAGATTATTAATGATTTGAATCAGTTACTTGAGGGTTTTGTTAAATCACTGAAGTCATTTGAATACAATACATTTGTAGATGAGGCTAATCAAAAGATTAATGAGTATACAGCAAAATTTAACAAACTTATTCTATCACTTGAGCTTCCCCAGAAATTTGAGGCAACCAGAGATTTTATTAATCATGCCCTGTCATCCATGTCTAATTTTGTGGAAGAGCTAAGATCAGACAAAATTTCAGATATCATAAAAACATTGAAAGATCTCATTGACACCGTTGTCTTTAATGACCTTAAGAGAATTTTTGAGAAGTTCAAGCAGCACATTATTCAAATGGATATTAGAAAAGAACTGACACTAGCTTTGCAGCAAGTGAGTGATATCTATAGCAAGGCTTTGGCTATACTCACTAATGCACTTAATGACTATTTTGAGGTGGCCAGAGAACTCTTTGATCAACCAATTGTCGCTGAGCTGAAGCAAATCAGTGACAATGTTTTGAAAGCCCTCAAGACATCTGAACTTGAGATACCGTCTTTCACTGTCCCGTTTACTGACTTGGTTCTTCCTTCCCAGAAATTCAGTTTGCAGCAACTTCTGGCGGCTGAGATCCCTGAACAGTTTAACATTCCAGAGTTTACCATTCTGGGATCCTACACTGTCCCAGCCATTACCATCACTTTGGATGATATCAAGCAATTACTCATAGAACTTGCAGAGTTCATTATCAACTTTAATATTGAGAAATTTCATAAATGTAATGCCATTGAAAAACTTACAATGTACCTGCCTGACCTGTCTGCTGTCAAACTTCCAGCGATTACTTTACCACAGATTTCCATGTCTGCCATTCCTAAATTAAATGAGAAGTATATCCTTGACATCCCTCTTCAGATTCCTGAGATCAAGCTGCCCAAAATCCCCAATGCATTGATTTTGCCTGCATTTGGAAAGCTCCTTGGCAAGATCAGTGTTAATTGCCCCATTTACACACATAGCACCAAAGTTGAAGTACGAAATTCCACTGACAGTGAGCAAAAGCATCACTTTATGGCACTTATTAGTTCTGTGGGGCAATCTTCAAGCTTTGACATTCTAAATTATAATCTAGATGCCACTTTGCGCATTGGTCTACCAAGAATGAGCCGTGTGGTTATAGCTGATACTCTGAAGTTCATACATACTGCCCTTAATGTTGAACACCAGGCCTCAGTAACATTATATGGCCGCTCTGCCCAGGGCAATGCCGTAACAACTCTGAGGGTGACTACTGCCCCCTACACAGCAGACATCTCAAACAAAGCATTCTTTGCAGTGGAAGGTGGAATGACAGCATCTTCTGATACAACCTACAAGCATCGAGTGATGATTCCCATACTACATTTAACAAATGAGGCTACTATGATCCAGTCAGCAGTTATTTTGCAGAAGGATGGCGGCATTCGACTAACAGTTGGAAATTCTGGCACAAGCGGGTTTGATCTTTCTGGATTTGTTCTTGATGAATTCACCCACAAGAGTAACCTGGTCTGCACTGTTGCACCAGATCACGTTATATTTAACTTTACTGGAGACACAGATGGTGCCGCCATAAAGATTAAAAAGAAAATGATTGTTGAGGCAGTTGCATTTAGCCATATTAACTTCAATGGCAGCATTGAGACTCAATCTCTATTCGTTAAAACTAGTAGAATGTTGGCATCTGGAATAGCTCAGCTTGGTAGCATGAAGGTTGAAGTGGAAGCAACACATGAGACAGAACTTATAGGAGCTGTAAGTGGTACTCTATCCAATGAAGTTCGCATCAAGGTCTGTCCTACTGAAATCATTGTTGCTTTCCAGAACAAGGGCAATACCAAAGTGATTCTCGAGGAGTACTTTGCCACCAAAATTGATCTTCAGAATGATTATGCTTTAATTATCAACTCCAAGAATCAGCATGTTAAGACTGCAGCACTTCTGCGCATAAGCCAGAACAAATTCAGCTATAACTTCACAGTTGAAAACAATAATGATGAGATTGGAATTTATTCTGCGGTAAATGGGGAGACTGACCTGGAGTTTCTCAATGTTCCTATTAGCGTTCCAGAAATTTCTATTCCAGGCATTGATTTAACAATCCCAGCTATCAACGATTTCAACTTATATGAGACTTGCTGCCTTAAGTATCTGCAAACCATTAAACCAGCTGTTGATGTAAATGCCAAAATTGTCTACCAAAAGAACAGGTTGGCACAAATTGATTTTGGTTTCATTAGAGTTCCCGCTGCAGGAAACTTAATCTCTGAGATGTCTTTTAAGTCTTCTATTTTCACCCTAAATACCAATGCTGGAATATATGGCGAAAAAGATCTTGTTATCCGCATTGCTGCTACATCTACCTCTCTGTTTGAAGAATTGAAGGCTAAACTTGAGGGTATAAGCAGCCTCACCTTACACGGAGAACTGAAACTTGCTAATGCATTGACTCTGAAAAATGCTTACATTGAAGGAGCACATAACAGTACTTTCACAGTGAATACAGAAAGTTTGAACGCCATGGTAGCAGTGACCACAGCTGCTACCGTGAATCTGCCAACCCTTACCACTGAAGTTAACCATAACCTGCTTGTAGATACCAAAGATCATCCAATTACGATATCTACACTAATGATCAAACAGAAATTTGACCTTCCAATTATCAGGACTGCTGGTAGTGGTGCTGTTGAACACACTTTGAAAATAGATGTTCCCTTCATTTCTATCAAGTCCACCACAAAGAGTATGATTGATGGGACATTCCTGGAAACTGGCATTGTGAAGGGCACTTTGGATAATGAGGCAAACATGTACATGACTGGTAATGGACTGCATTCCAAACTGAAAACTATTGGGAATATAAACATTAATCGTGGCACTTTCAAAGTAGAGTTTGATGTCAATGAAGACTTTAACATGGCGTCAGCCCCTAGCCGTGTATACACTGACTTGAATATAATTTCCAACAATGAAGTGAATATTGCCACCTTCAACACAAAGGGTAAACATGCCACCAAAGCCATTGTTCACTTGGTTCCACTGAGCTCCCTTTCTGCCAATGTAGAAGTTGATCTATCTCAGCCAACCTCCTTTGGTGATTTCACCATCCAAGAGAAGACCGTTGTTGATGTGACTCTCTCCAAGCAGAAGATTTCCTATAGCACAAAAATGGTTTCTCCAGTATATACAACAAATACTGTGGTTGAGATGGAAAGTGACACCCCAGTCTTCAAAATAGTTTTCAAGTCCTCATCCGAATCTCCAGCTGAATTCCTGAAATATGATCTTGATAGTAAGTATTTTGCTATTTGATGACTGCATTTCATATGCTGCATAATACTCAATATCAAGGTATTTCCAAAATTATAACATGTTGAACATTTTTAGAAAAACATTATTTTTAAGAAGAGGAAAATATGTGGAGTAATCTTATGTAATTAATCTCTATTTTATGGTTTTATCTTCAATAGGCTATGTCAGGACTGAAGTGGAAAATGAAATCCTGAATGCAAGAGCTAAGGCTTCCCTTGAGCATAATGCTTTCACCGTGGACTTTAACAGTGTTTTTACTCCAAGGTAAAATAGTGGCTAAGAACTTAATGTTCAATTGCTACTCTATATTTACAAGTAACAGTTTATGTAATTATAACATGTATTATGTTCAATAATATTTCAGTGTTCCCAGCCATATCCTCAATGTTGACATCACAAGCCCGACTTATACTGATGTAAACCTTCGCTACGCTGCTCAGATAGAGGGCATGAATGTCTCAATTTCCTCACCATCAGCCGGCTTCCTTGGTTTTCAGCTTCAGGGCAAGAGTCCATCTCAGTTGACCTCACGTTTCTATGGCCATTATGCAGTTAGTAATGTTTTACATCCTTCTACTGTTTATTTATTCATGCTTTTTTATTTTTAGTTTCTTTATTAATTGTTCATTTCTTTTACAGTCTGCACCTAAAAATGAAATTGACATCCTGAGTGTAAATGTTGTTGCAAATGGAGATCGGAAAATACATTTCCAGGCTGACTGCAACCTGGAAGCACCCACAAAGATGATCCTGGGCATGCGCAAGAGATTGAATCTCATCACCTCTATTGTTACCAATTTTGCAGAAAAGTCTGGTATTCTTGAAGCCTTTAATGGACTGAAGTCAGTTCTTGTCACTGCCCTAAATGAAGCCTACACTATTTCAAACAATCATACCCCCGATGTTAGCCGGGTTTCTGTTTTATTCAGAAATATTGTTGGCCAGCACCAGAAAGCCATTCAGCAACTACTTGATGCTGCGGTCACCTTCCTGAGGGAGACCCAGATTAAGCTGCCTGGTATGAAGGAAGCTACAGTGCCTGAGATCTGCAAGCAAATCAAGAGTAGCATTGCTGAAGCGCTTGAAGATGTGATTCAAAGTGTTAAAACCTTAATTGGAGATGAGAACTTTGGTTATTTGGAAAATGCCCTGATCCGCAGTGTGAATATGATTAAGCAGTTGGAGAGCCTTGATGTGATTCTCGAGAAACTGGGTGAAGTCCTCCAAGCGTGTGTTGAGAGAACACAGAAATTGATTGACACGATCCAGTCTGATGTCCTCGATGATGTTGCTGCAGTAATCAATGCATTATACACTAATATCATTAGATGTGTCAACGACTTTATTGTAGATGTTAATAGATTGCTGAACATCGATATCTTGAAATCCTTAGTTAGCTTTTACATGGAGATCATGCTTATTATGGTGAAGGAGTTCCAAAACAAGCTCTATGCAGTTTTTCCAACATATCCAGAAGCCCTAGTTAATGTTCACAATGGAAGGCTAAAAATGGACATTTCTTTACCTTTCTATAAATAGTCACAAAAAACACAACTTACCAAGCAAATGAAACACTACCAATTGCTGTTGAGACTAAACAAAATAAATATAATTTCAACATGCATTGAAAGCAGTCAGTACTATCTTGCATACGTTATGAATACCCCAGCACATTATTGTTTTTGTGCAAATAATATATAAAATGAACCATAAGCAATAAAACTATGCAACATAGTTTTTAATTTATTATTATTTTTTTATTACTGCTTATTTTTTATTCATTACAGTTACCACACTATGCACATGATTAAAATGGGTAAAATGCTCATTATTCAAAGTGTGTTGGTATTTAATACATTTTTTAAATTATCGTCATGGGACTTTAAATAAGTCATGGGACTTAAACTGTATATAAAATGTCTTGTAAGATCAACAAGACATGAAGGCCTCACAATTATGAAGCACCTCATCATCTCAACTTTGAGCCGAGTATACTACAGTCTAATACAGTATACTACAGTCTAATACAGTTTACTGTATACTACAGTAAAAATACAGTATAAAGTGATTGTAGTTTTGTTATACATTGTCTGAAGTAGGCAGCATGCTGGCTTAGTGGTTAGCACTGTCGTCTTGCACCTCCAGGGTCCGGGTTCGATTCCCACCTTTGTAATGAATCCAGACTGACCATATTCCTGAACGATGGTGCGTCAGAGTAAGAAGCAAAGCACATGAAGTGATGCACCCATCATGCGTAATGGCCACTGTACAAGCCTTTGAAGGCAGTGTTATGATCTGGGGTTGCTTTAGTTGGTCAGGTACTGGTCATGCATAACTTATAATAAGGTTTATCCATTCCCTTTATCCACACATAGGTGGCACCAGTGAGAGTCTTGTGGACGCCGTTTTCCAGTTACTGAAATTGTTGATAGGAGCAGTGACATTGTGGATATCTGAATCTTTCATTTTGACTAGGAAGAACTGAATTATGGATATTTGTAATACATATCCAGACTAGCCATTTTTTAAATCTGTAAATTCTTTATTCCATATCCACATTTTTTGCACATTAAACAAATTATAAAAAATTAAAGAATAAAATATTTGAATGATGGTAGTGTATCGAACTAAATGATTCATGATTCAAAAGAATTATGACCTTTTTTCTTGCATTTACACAGACATATTTAGGCTTTAAAAAAACATATATCTGTATTATATTATAAAAAATAAGCTGACGATTACAGCAATTCTTTATTTGTATGTTTTAAACAGTTATACATAAACTCGCTGCTGTCATTTTTGGCTAGTCAACTACCTTTTTTTAAAATAACAAAAATTACAATTACAATATTGTAAAAAATAAAAGTATAACTTACAAAAACTTTAATTATATAATAAACTATCCATAGTTAACAGGACAAAAAATAAATAGAAGACACACAGTATAGGCAAACTTAACAAGGACTAGCCATCATTCATTCATGCACTTACTTATCATCTGTATCACTTTATCCTGTGTAAAGCGTCGTGGGGGGCCTGTAGCCTATCCCAGGAGTCTTAGGGAACAAGATGTGGTACACACTGGACTTGGTGCCAATCCATTGCAGGGCACACAAACATATACACACTCACATGCTCATTTACACATTATGGGCAAACTGAGAATGCCCATTAGTCCAATCTGCATGTCTTTGGAGGAAACCTGAGTACCCGGAGGAAACCCACCAAACACTGTGAGAACAGTACCCGAACAAGAATTGAACCCGGAGGTGCAAGGCGACAGTGCTAGCCACTAAGCCCTGTGCCGCCTTAACAAAAAAGAATAAATGAATAAATAATAACAATAGACAGAATAAACCAACAAACTAAAAATAACTCAAAAAGAGAAAAAAAAAGGAAAAAATGGGGAAAATCACAGTATGTCAGTGATTAAATCTGAATGTCGACACAATAACAAATAAGATTTGGAGATATAAATGTTAACGTTGACAATGTGCTCCATTTGTATAATTTGTTACTGTGATGGGAAAATTACTGTAATTTTATCCTTTAACGTGAAATTATAAGATGACTGAATTTAATTAATATAATTTTTAAGTTGCCGCTAAAAAGATACACACCAACAATTGTACAACACCACAATTGTAAACAAGATGAGGAATACATTATTTCTGCGGGTTGCAAAATGTACATAAATCCGCAATGTCCATATACATTGCACTTACGGAATCAACAGGATAAGTACATTGTAATATTTTGAAGTGTACAAAGTATACCTCACAGGGTGTTCAGCCATGTGTGATACTAAACCACAAGGAGCGAAAAAGGATATTTATATATGTATTATCATTATTACCGAGGACGACATCATATTAAAAGGACACAACTATTTAAATTTTAATTCAATCAAGAAATCCTTAATGTTATACAGGCTAGTAATTTGTGGGGGGAAAATACATCCCTCCGTATATCTTTACTCAATTTTTTATTATTAATCGATTATTTATTTACAAGGTATACACGTTATAGTATGTTTAATACAACAGTATGTTTAATAATAATAATAATAATAATAATAAATTCTTTCAATAAATATACAATATTTAAGGTTCGTAGAGTGAAATTTCTAAAGCAACAGCAACAGGTATCCGAGGTGCTTATGTTACCATGGTAACGCACAGAGGAAGTGACGTCTGCTCTTGTGACTTTGAAGGGTGTTCCAAATGGTCGAGTTTTGTCGAGGGAAGTTCCCTTCACCCACATTCCCTGCAAACGAAGCAGGGATTAGGGAGCACACTATGAAGTACACTTTGGAATGGAATGCAGCCATTGTTTCCAGACTAGCGATGACACGTTAAAACGACCTGCCGCAACGTCAGAGCCAAAAGCCAATAAGCGTTACCCTGCTGCGTTTTAGCATTTGCAACCCGGAAGTTGCAGCACCTAGTTGTTATAACACACTTTTAAAATTTTCATATCGGATTTAACTGATGTCTATTTATTCATTATTCATTTTTATATGAATGCATTATCGCTATATCTTTTAAACGCATATAAGAAAACACCAAAATATGTCCGAAAAGTCTACATG
This sequence comes from Clarias magur, assembly GCA_013621035.1. NCBI lineage: Eukaryota > Metazoa > Chordata > Actinopteri > Siluriformes > Clariidae > Clarias > Clarias magur. The sequence continues at coordinate 76,730 of QNUK01000602.1, forward strand.
AATACTACGTCGTTGTCACGTGACAGTATTTGAAATCAGACCGGGAGGACAGCGGTTTGAATTTCGGGCAGTTGGTGACGTTTCTGTTTATGGAAGGGTTTACAGATGCTCTAGTTATCTCACTTTATTTACTCGGATTCGACCGAAACATATGTTCGTTGTATAAGTTTCTCTGATTATTGTGTTTATTTAGCTTAGGTAGAGGGGACCGTTAAGGTTAGAGTACAAGTTAGCGTTGTTGAACTAAAATATAAACGCACCATGAAAAAGTGGGAGGCCACTGCACAGCAACCCAGCACGTGAGTACTGATACTGTAATAACAAAATGTTTGTTAAAAGCAGATTGAATTAGTAAGCGTTAAATGAGGTTGCGTAATATACTGTAATAACACCGGTTTCTACAGTGGATTGAACACCATGAACATACTGTGGAAGTAATGTAACTTTAACCTGGACCAACTAATATCTGTAGTTAGTTAGATAGATGGGAAGAACATTGTTGTTATTGCATAGTACAGATACTCAGTAAAGAAATGCAGTTTAGCATTTATCAGAAATGTATGCAGTAGTGTACAGTATATACATCAGTGCAAGTAGCAAATAATACCATGCAGTAAATATTAAATAACATAACTATGCAGTATGTGCAGTAACTAGAATAGAGAGGTATTCTACAAATATTTAAACATTAAATAAAATACGATTAAGAATAATCTGGGAAGATATAATTGTTGCTTATGGTATTATTTTTATGATTAGGAAATAAAACTACACTCATATAATCATAACCTGTAGTTATTATGATTACTCATCTGGGATATTAGTAAGATTTACTAATGTTAATAAAATGGTTAAGGTTATATATGCAATGTCTGTCACCCATGTTCAACCCATGTTTTGGGTATGGGCTAATTTAATTCCCAATTCAAAAATCATCTTTAAGCACTACTGTGTGACACACACACATGTCTAGTTAAATTAATTCAAACACATCAGTGCTAGTAAAAAAAAAAAAGAATCTATAAATCAAGCAGATTTATTCATCTACTCTGCTGTACTGCTCAAGATTTTAAATTTACCTTGACCATGACATGTTTATTAAGTTAACCCTTCTTCAAACATGGCCAATACTAATGTATGTTATCAGTTAACGTTATCAGTGTTTTGATTTTTTTTCTGATGTATTCCTCTGCCACAGTTGCCCAGTCAAACCTGGGGATGGTGCGATCCCATCATGGAGTGGGCCCCAGGAAGAGTCTGTCAGCCAGAGTAAAGAGCAACCTTGCCCAGTACAGGCCATGTACTGTAAGGAGCTTCTGCTTGCAGGGGGGACAGAGTTTTCATTTGAAGAGCTGCGTTCACAACGCTATTTTAAACAGCTCAATGGTATGTATCATAAACACTCTCTAAATGTATAGTCATTTAACTATACCTGCTAACCAGAGTTAGCTTTAGCAAGGTTTGCCATGACATATTAACCTATTAAGCATAATCAGACTTTCAGCTATTTGGAAGCCAAGGTAAATCTCTTAAAGCATGTAACTTATAATGATGTATAAGAATGTGAAAGGGTGCTGGGGGTGTGTCTATGAGCTTAATCATTATATAAATGCAGGTTCTGGGCCAGAAGGCAGCTTACCAAACTGTGTTGTTATTGGCTAGTTATTTTATAAGATAATTAAACAGTCAGATGTTGAAAATGTGTCTACTTTTGAAACAACCAATTTCCACAAATTAGTTACTATATTTAAGTTCTTACATTTATTTACTAAACTGATTTTATTACTAGTAATCCATTTCAAATTGATGGGAGTAAATGGCTCAGCTTTTACCAATTTACATGATTGCAGGACAGTCTATTTAAGTTGCACTTTTGGATGGTATGTAGTCAATCCAAGAGAGATGGAAGGAAGTAAAAGAACAAGAAAACCAAATTGGACAGAAGAGCAGTGTTTACTTTTAGCTTTACATTCAGTGTTTGGAGAATATTTCTTCTTTCCGCAATTTTTTCATCTGCTATAGAAACTCTTAAGCCTCTTAAAAGTCCTCCTCTCTACTCTTAACAATTGTTACCTTAGGAGCTGTTTTTAGGGAGAAGATGTTTTGTGAATCATTTTTATCTTTACTACGATTTAATCCTAAATTTACGGGAAAATTAATTTAAGAAATTAAGATTTTTCTTAGAATTATGTCACTAGGAGCAACTTTTAGGCTTAACAAGCTTTGTGAATACAGGCCCTGGTCATTCAGTACATTCAGATCAACACTTGACTTTTGTTGAATTTTATTGCCACACAATGTTGCTGAGTCTAGACCTGACCAACTGAAGCAACCCCAAATCATAACACAGAGACTTGCACAGTGGAAGTCTGTGATCATGATGCATGATCGCTTCCCTGATGCAACCATTACCTTGAAATAGGCTCAGTCTGGACTCAGGACCTTTTTCCATTGCTCTAAAGCCTTTATGAACCCTAGCAAATGTTTTTTTTTTTTTTTTCTTGAGTAGTCTCACTAACATGGTTTTTCTTATGACCATGCAGCTATTTAGTCCCGATCCTGAGTGTGCCTGTCATATTGCGTGTGTGTAAATGCTCTTAGTCTCACTGTTAAACATTGCCCTGATTTCTACTGTCAGTTTTCTACAATGCATCTTTTCTAAGCATTTACATGATATCCATTCATGATTTTAAAAATCTAAATTCGGACCACATTTCTTGCATGAGTTTCAAGGTTAATTTCCTTAATTGTTTTCAGCACTTAATGCAGAGCAACAATTTGACTTTCTGAAGTGGTGACAATTATTATTATTTTTTTTTTTAAGCCAGGCAGTGTATGTACAGACTATATGAATAATTTGATTGTTTTTTAATTTTTTAGAAAAAGTCTTACATTTGAACAAAGTCAAAGAGGAGCTGAAGTTTCAAATAGAGCAGAAGCAGAAACTTATTCAAGGGAGGAATGGTACCAGTCAACCTCAGGTAAGCTGTTTTATTTATTGATTTATTTTTAACATTTTAGGTTAATAAATAAATATTAATGATTAACTCATTGCCTAGCGGATTACCTGATACTTTTTCAACACAGATAAGAGTTTCTAGCAGCTGAGAGCTTCTGTTCTGTTATTGATTATTTTAGTATGTAGCATGTGAAACGTGTAACGTATTCCAAAGAGAAACAAGCGTGAAAATAGATGAAGAAGATGATAAGGATATTAATTCGCAGAATATTGATTTGTTATCATAATGCGATTACGTCAGATAGTGTACACATGTTATTCCTCCTGGATTTGGTGGCGTTTGTTAGAATTAGCGTTCATTTAGTGCTTCTGTTGCAAATGAGACTATGTTGTGTGCTGTACGATTCATAAAATAATATTCAGGTAACATTAACTAATACTGACATTTCAAGCTTTCTAAAAAAATGACTAACTGTTCTGTGGTTGAATCACAAAAAGCGCAAAATGGAAAGCTAATGTGCTGTATAGGATGTACAATCCCTGGTTCCATACACCTAGTAGTGCCCTTGATCAGGTGTTAGAGATGTACTTAGGATTTAGCTTTGTGTTTGGAGCAACTGTAATTACTTTTGCTGTGAAACATAGACAGATAAAAGGTGGTTTTGGAAGCAATTACTATGGAGGCAATGTGTTGTTTAAGATGACATATCATTATCAGATGTGTTTCTTGCTGAAACGTATGTGGGTTTTGGCATTGGCATCTGATAACCAAGAGCCCTTTTACAGTCCTGAAGGGGGTGGGACCATGGCGGACAGTTTTTATTATATCATCTGCAGAAGGTTAATAAAGCACAGATGATTAGTGTTTCTTAGAGGTTTTATTCAGGGAAATGTAAAACTATATTCACTTTTGTTTGGTTCTGTATCCACTCCAAAGTAAAAAAAAAAAAAAAAAAAAACACCACATTGTGCCCTTTTTGTGTGTGTATTTCTAAAGAATTTTGAATGTGCAGTAAATATCCCAATATGAAACCACCTTTACCACACTTTAAAGAAGTGCACACATGTGTTCCCATTTATGTTATTTAAAATGCACAGCGGTGGTACTGTATTGAGGTGCTTGTCTTTTTGCTGACTATATTACTAAAATATATCCATATATCACTTAAAGTAGGGTCCTCTTATTGTATCTTATTGCTCTCTACTGTTCCTTGTTGTCTTTTAAAAACTTCCTACATCTCATATTACAAATTTGGTCAGGTCTTTTCCTGCTATGTCACTCGTACATTATTGCTGTCAGTGCTGTGCTTAAAGAGACAATGGTTTTCCATATTTGCCAGAAAATATCGACATACACAGAGTAAAAATATTAATAATTTCAAAATGCAGATATATTACCATTTTCTAAATTCTAGTACTATGATACTTTTATTTATTACAGTATACCGTGCACGTTAGTCTGTTCTAAAGACACATTCATCTCCTCAGCAAAATCAGAATAGTAACGGAGGGAACCACAACCTTTACCCATCTAAATTTGTGGTGGTAACATTTTGGATATTCTTTGTGATTTCCGGCAATCTGATGTACTACAGGGTTTCTTCCAGACTCCTACTGTCAGCTGTGCTCCTGTTGTCCCCAAAGACGCTGCTTCCTTGAAATTTTCTAATGAACCAGATATATGTATAAACTCCGCCATAAGGTAATTGTTTGTAACAACAATTAAAATTTTTTTTTCCATATTATTTTACTTTATTTTAAGATTGCTTTATATGTTTAATCAGAAACAGCATAATTAACCATGAAGACATGGCACAGGGTGAGTTCCATTCTTTATGAATGTTTTTTGTTGCCATTCTGTGATATCCATTACAAACTCAACAGTGTCTAGGGTTTACACTAAACTGTGTGAAAAACCTTCAGTAAGCAGCAGTTAAGAAATGAGAATGTCTGCAGTGATTTAAGCTGGAAAGAAGCCTACGCTATCTTAAATAACCACAAATAATTTATAAGCTGGTTCTGTATAGATTTCAGAAGTATATAATTAGCCAATCATTTCTCTACTTAAAAAGATTGTACCATCCAAACCTCTCACCCACTCTGTACTCTACCTGTGTAGACCTTATGTAAAAAAAAATCTTATGTCAAAGTTGTTGAAACTTGCAATAATTGTTTGAGCATCTGAAATTCCATGTACTTACTTTTTTTTGTCTAACATTCAGGAACAGCTAGTGTTAAACAGAGGAGTTCACAGCCATCAAAATCTTTTGCTATTTATGATGAGAATGTTTTGCCTGAAAAGCCAAATACAAGGTAGGTTCCCAGGCTATATTTCTGACAAATTACATAAAAAAAAAATCTTATTTTCATAGTTTTCTATTTTAAAAATTATAATAAAAATAAAAGAAATCCAATATTTTGTGTATTTGTAATCTATTTAAAATTTTTGTGTTCAGGTTTAACTTTAGTTTAGTTAAATTAAAATCGTTGTTGAGTCATGCGAAATCCTTTTTTTTTTCCCCAGATCATCCTCTGTAAACCTTAAATCTTTGAAGCTGCCCACATCCATTTTGAAATCCAGACAGCCTGCATCAGTGACTCCCAGTGATAAAGTAAATTTACATTTTTTCACTTCTTCCGTTCACTTCTCAGCATTTGGTCTGATTTGTCTTGGGTTTCATTTGTTTTTTTGTGTATATAGTATTTCAGTTTTTGCCTTTTTTTTTTTTTTGTCATTAGGATGCCTCCCTTTCTCGCTCTGAGGAGGCTATCATCAATGCTCACTCTAATAAGACACTCTGCCGAAGCCCAGAAGACACTTACGATTTTATTCATGCTGCTCAGCTAGCCTCAACACCATTCGGAGGACTGGGCAGACAAAACTCCTCTGAAAGAGGCCCGATGGAAGAGAATGAAACCCTCAACAAAACTGGTTCTGTTACATTCAAAGAACCAAGCTCTCAGCCCAAAGCAGAGACAAAAAAGCTAAGGTACATTTTACAGTAATTATATCTTTTGTTTAGATGAGTATTAGAATAATGATCAATGTGGGAATTAAATTTTTGTATGAATGGACATAAATTCACAAATCGAACACTGTAATTAAATTTGTAAAACTTCTAAATCATAAATGAACCTGGTATTTTAAACATGTCTTAAGCAAAAGTATCACATTGAGGGTATTGATTCTTGTCTATGCTATAAGAGACCAATTATTTAAGATAAAATGCTAATTCAATCTGACCAGGGATGTTTGGTGTCTGAGATTAGCTTGCTTATGTTTTGCAGTGGGGATTTTCCACTAAGGCAGATAAAATATAATGAAAGCTTCCAGCCTAAGTCATTACATGCTCACTTCAAGAGGCATGATTAGACAAAGTATTCTGCATATGAGTCAGAATTTAACTTTAATCACCTCAAACTTTGGACACATATCGTGGGCTCTTCTATGTCCTAGAAATAAAGCATGTTGTGATCACTTCCTAGTTCAAAGCAGTTCTTCAGCAACAGTCTGAACTATACTGTAGCATGTAGATGTCCAGCAATCATTCCGCTACACTTTATGAAATGTGCTTCTTCAAACTATATTTATTTTCATACACAGCCCAATCCAGGAGATCAGTCATGAGTGGGGTCATATCTCCTTAGCTTCCACTTATCCTCTGGAGCCAGATTTACAAGGACTGCCTACAACTGATTCTGGAATTACAGAGGTCATTCAGCCTACCTCAGGAAATACAGTGTTTGCTTCTGCAATGGGTGAGCCAGTACTCTGTGAAAAGGGATGACAGTTTTTTACTGGAAAAATTCTCAGTTCTATAGGTTCTTTATTGTTCCAACTGCAGGTGACCTCCATGTTTATTGGCAATTGTTTTATATTAGTAGTATAGCTTTTATTCATTTATGTTAGATTTATTATATACAGTAGACTAGTTCTGTTAATCACTACTAAAAAGGGCAGCATCTGTCATTCTGTAGGTGTCAGCTTCCATGGATTAGCTGTAGCCGATGACAGAATAAGAGATGCCTGAACACTCGTCTTTAAGTTTGGACTGACTATGAGAAAAATCTCACCAGCCCAGAAGGCCAATTTGATTACATAAGAAGGAACACGGGGCATAAACAACTAATTTACTTGTAGTAGTGAATGTCACATTAACGTTATCAACTCTTTTTCAATGGTGTCCCTTCAAATCTCTCTTGTGCAGTGGGGATTGTAGGCTTGTTATTGTACTATTACTCCATTAGGTGGCACTTACCCTTTGACTTCACCAGAGACTGAGCCAGTGAATCCATGCAGTCTGAAGATCAGAAAAGCACTACTAGATACTGTGGACCTGAGTTCTTTTGCTAACTTCAGGAGGAAGAGTGGATCTCTCCCAGAACCTGATGACCTGCATCTTGGTGCGCTGTAAAATATATATGACCATTAAGGTTTTTTTTTTATTTTTTATATTAAATTGATTAAAAGTAACCTTTTAACTAAATATTATTGTTCCAGATGGTGAAACCTTGTTCTTCCTCAAAAAGATTGGAGATTGGGGAATATGCCTATATTTGTCAAATGGTGATAATGTGCTTGTTAAGGTAAGTCATGAGGGCGAGTTTTGACTGTAAATAATGCAAGTGATTTTAATATATTTTGTATTTTAGTCATAATCTCGTTTTTGAGAGGGGAAATTAAATTGCTGCTGAGGTTGTTGTATATTTAACCAATTTGTAAAGTATTTAGGCATGTCAAACTTGTCTATATGTTTTGTTACCATTTGTAAAACAATTTGTTCCTATTTATGTCATTTAATCTACTATGACTTTTGCCACCCCCAGATAAATAGATAGGTCTTTAAGTACTAAAATTTTTTGCATGTGAAATACCTTTGATGAAGATGAGTCTGTTGTATCATTTTGCATTGTGCAGGTTGATGAATCCACAGTACCTTGGGATTTTTATATTAACTCTCAACTAAGGGCCAGAATGAATGCTGATCTACAGCATTGCCATGCTCAAAGCACCTGTTACCTCTATGAAAATGGATCTTTAACATTATGGCAAGTTCCTCAAGGACAAACTATTCAAGTATGGATCACACTTTCCTTATTGTATATGATGGTATTGAATAAATGTTCTATTACTATGTTTTTAAAAAACAAACAAAAAATCTTTCTGTATAGGAGTTACTAGATAACCATGTGGATAAACGGGATGTTCTACTTTTGGCCATTCGGTTGCTGGAGATGGTGAAACTGATGCATTCATGTCGACTTGTTCATGGGTCTTTGCAACCTGAAACACTAATAGTGTGCCACAGGTACAAATCTAAATCTTTTATATAATCTGAAAGTGTTAGAGCATGTTTCTTGGCTGTTGTATGCCCCACAGTAGTGTCTGAAATCGAGGAGCTTATATTTAGCATAGAGCTGTATGTTCGGATATGCATTTGTCACTGTAATAATTATACAACTGTGTGGCTGTTTGTGAAAACCAGTTAAACATAATTGTTGCTAAATTCTGGAAAATGGCTAAAAAAAAATATTTTGGTTTGAGCTTTCTCGTATACTTTGACATATGGATAGTGAAAATGGACATAAACCTCACCAGTTTATCAGATGCCAGCTATCAAAATATCTGCAGTGCCAAAGTCAAAATAAACTCCTCAAATGTGAAACCCTCCATTTTCTTTCTTTTACGATTAAGCAGAATTTAAAATGCTACGACATTTGCTTTTAGTTCAGAACATGTACAGTATACAGTACCAGTCAAATTTTTTTGCATAGTGATTTATTTTCTACATTCTAGAACAATGAATTTGGCCATTTCAAAGTTATGACATACCACGTATGACATTGTCATTTAGTTCAGCTTTTCTGGAACAGTTCTGGGAAGCGTAGTATTGTCATGTGCATTTGCAACATATACTTTGTGTCGTTTGTGGCCATCAAACACCATGATAAAACTGGCTCTCATGAAGTTCATCCCAGGAAAGCAAGAAACCCACCTCTGCCACAGAGGAGAAGTTCATTTAGAGATACCAGCCTCAAAAATCACCAATTAACAACACCTCAGATTATAGCTTTTAAGAAAGGTTTACAGAGATTTCACACATTGCAAGATCAATTGTTCAAAGCAGATTGTTGCATATTTTGGATGCTATCAGCATTGTTTTACAGTGTAGAAAGAAATAAAAACAGGGAAAGACCATGGAATTAAGGAGGTTTGTCAAAATGTTTACTGGTAATATATGTATGTTTCTCTTTTGCATGTAGCGTGAAAATGTCCAAATATCATTATGCACATGGTTTCCACAGGTTGCCACACATGTTGAATGGCTGTATAATAACTTAGTACATTAATATTCTTTTCTCACAGATCTACTGTGTGTGGCTCCAGAATAGAAAGCCAGATTAGAAATTATATTAGAACATAGTTTTAATATAAAAAATAAATATTAATTTTACTTGATGAAAGTTTGATAGTAAAATATGAAATTTTATATAGAGTATAATTTTTTTCCCCAGCTGTGAAGACAAAGTTATCTCCATGGATTTTTCAAATTCATTGGACTTGGAGCAGCAGAGTGATGTGAAGACAGTACAGTCTCTTCCCTCGGCACAGGTCTATATTGAACAGGGTTTATTGTTGCCCTCTGCATCTCCTTACCAGGTAATCTAGCCATGTCTAGCTTTTCTAGACAACAACAATCTCTTCTTCAAGAAGAAGCACGTACTGGGGTACTTCTTGTTTTTGTCATTTTAACAGGTGGACCTCTGTGGCATTGCACAAATAGTGCACTTGCTACTTTTTGGAAGAAACATGATGGTAATTAAGGATACATCTTTCTGGACATTGGCAGATGACTCTGGACCTCTGGATTGGCAGAGGGCGTTTGACCTCAGGTGCGGGTGTATACATTTTGTTCATTAAAAAAAACATTATAATTTCAGTTTTAATTCAGTATTTAATAAATTATGATTACATTTTCCTTAATTTTGATTTATCAGTATTAATTATTTGTGTGTTTTGTGTTGCGCCCTTTTTGGTCTTTCTTTTTTAGCAACCTGCATGGTTCTTTGTGGCAAGATTTTTTCCACAACCTTTTGAATCCAGAGGACAACTCAACCGAGTTTATTTTGTCCAACCTTATCAACAACTTAAAGAGCGCACTCTATGAGGACGTGGAGTGTCCGTTTTCTCTGTAATTTATGCTGTCAGTCATTTGTCTGTGTTTTCTATGTGTTTATTACTACATCAAAATGTCATTAGCTGTTCTTTTTACCTAATTTCTTTTTTTAAATGTTAATTCAAGTTATTAAATAAAGGATTTATACATATAATTAATTTTGATTGATTATCCTGTACGCCTGTTGTGATTCCATCCTTCATTAAACAGGTAAAATATTGCACAATTAAAATGACTGTTTTTGTTAATTTGTGATTATGGTAATGGAATATGTATATATTATAATTACCTTTATAATGAAAGATTGAACCAAAACGTCTCTTTTTAAACACTGCTTAGCCAAAAAAGGTTGAATACCTTTAGCTTTAAATATGGAGCACATTGGCATTGACATTGTTCTGATATACTTTTGCAAGTCATGTGTATTTCCATACAGTTGCATAATTTTTTTTTTTGCACAGCGTCTTGTATTGATAAGGGAAGAGACCAACCCCTTGCATAATTTTTATTTTCCACCACAGCCCAAAGACTTTCGATGGGGTTAATATCAGGACTTTGGTCATTATGCTGGATATGGCTCTTGGAATTTCATTACAGTCAGATACTCTGCTGAAGTATTTGCATTGCCACATAATTTTAATAATCTTAGACCAATTGAAGCAATCCCAGATCATAATACTGCCTTTGGAGTCTTGTACTCCAATTTTGTCTTGCATTATGTGTGATAAAAAAAATTTTTGTTTTTGTTATTTGTTTTTGTTTGTTTATTTATTTATTATTAATGGTGGCACCATTTTTTACTATTAGCTGTGATTTCTATTGTTGTTTATGATGTAACCCTTTCATAGGTTCGTTTCTCCATTCATAGTCATTTGGGACTTTTTTTCCGACATTTCTTCTAGAAAGTTACAACTCGCCACTATGCTTCCATGTTCAGAATTTTTCTTTGTATTTTTCCTTGCTTGATGCAGCACAATAAGTTCACCCCATATCTTCCAACATGGCTGTTTAAGAAATGAGGAAGCTGATGACGATCAATTAGGTGTAAAAGATTTGAAGAGTTGTTGCCTGTTTAAACACAATAAGTATTGCAGTAATTAGCCAGTTAGAAACTCTCAAACTCTCATTCAAATATTTGCTTATTTAAATCCTTTTTAGAGGGGGGGTGGGGGGGTTGACATTGTGCACCATTCAGTATTATGCCGTTAAACCTGACCTAGGTTTTATATTTTTGTTAGAAGGAGATTGCATTTAAGTATCCTTTTTTTCCCCCATCAAATGCATACTTATACGAGTGTTCTCTAAACCAGAAGGACCTACAACCTGCACAGTTTAAAGTTTTCCAACGAGCTTTCTTATTAGTAACTGATCAATTTGCATTAGGTTTTAGGAGAACATAATGCTGTCGAGTAATCGGTCTTCACCGTCATAAATAATAATCTTCCCCCTCTAAGCCTTTCATGTAATGTGAGCCTTGAGGCAGTTGAGACTACAGGTGTTACATCTTTGTTTGCTGGGAGGAGTGACTCCTCATTTGCTTTTTAAATGACAGTGCAATGAAGCTTTTTTGCTCTAGTGTAGTCATTGAGCGAGTAGTCATTCCTCTTCATTCGGCTTCAAAGGTCTGGAAGGCCGGGCGGATCTCAAGGGCCCTGTGGATAGAATGGTTCCTTATGGATTTGGGTTCAGATCTGTAAGTGTCAGGTGTATTTATTTATGCTTTAAGACTGCAGAGAGAACTTAATTGATTTCCGTTTTGTCTTCATGTTCTTTTATGTGAGGGAATAAACTTTGCTAGGCATCAAACACCAATACTCTTCCTGGCTGTGTTAACTATATCATGTGTGTACTTGTCTGTACACATAGTTGGCTTAACCCAAGTGCGACGTACCTCCAGGGTGTGGCAAAATATCCTGATATAAAATGTGTTACTGCTGGTTGTTTTAAGACTCAACAGATGAAAAGGGGGGGAAAAAAGTGGATTCATGAGAAACGCAAGTCACTGCAAATTTGTTAACTGTTATAATATTTGCCAGAAACATTCCTAAAGTAGATTATGAAATTGAAAAACTATCTAATTCTGCTGGTGAACCTTTACCTCAGACATGCACCATGATATTTCATAGGATTAAAAGAATGTATTACATGAGCCGCTTCAACATTATGTCTCCTTTTAGACGGACGCACAATGACCATTAAAATGGAAACAACCGCTAACAATGCGTCAGAATTTCTGGTTTCTGTGTTGACTCCACTTCAAGCAATTACAGCTGGCCTCTTAGACATACAAGAGTTCAGTAATGGTGACGAATTAGACCTGGCAGGGGCCGCTGTAACCAGCCTCACACCTCCTCCACAAAAGAACGCACCCAACTCATCCCAACATGTGCTGGCCTGTGTGCTGCATGTTGACAGGAGAAGCTACCACAGTTGTGTGTGTGCATGTAAGACAGACAGTCTGTGAGGTATTGTGTAAATGTCTTTTGTCGGGTTATCTTGAAGCTCGTTTTTTTCACATCTAGGCAGAAAGGTAAGGATTTTCCCCTTTTTTCGTCTCCTGGTTTTATTCAGGTTAAGAAGTTAGAAGTTTTAAGAGGGAAAGGATGGCCGAAAAACCTCTTGAACAAAAGCTAGTAAGACAAAAATCTTCAAGTGGGATGGTCATGTGACTGAATTTAATGGGAAGAACAAGATGCGGGAAAGGTAGTGACTCAGCAGGCGATCTTTTCTTCGTTTTTTTAAATGCTTTTCCACATTTTTTTATTTTATTTAAAATGCCGGTTAGGACTGGTGAAAATTATTATAATTATTTTATTTTTTTTTGCTTTATATACTTTAATATCGTTTGGGACAATGTCCGAAATATTCTGACTTACCAGGACGGGGAGCAGATATTTGCAGCATGTTCGCAGGTTGGTTAGATGGCATGTAGACCAAGAGTTTTAATTTGAATTGATCCACTTGAGTGCCTTTCCAGTTGAATATTTACATACTGTAGGTGTCCTTTTGCGGGCTAATGGAAATCTAAGCTTTAATGACTAGATCGTACTTAGTTGTTTCTATGGCCTAATTTTTCTGACTGGACCTTTCATTTCATTGGACTCAACATTTCGATTTGGCGCATAACAATGTGCTCTAAGTTCAGGTATTTTGACCTCGAACTGCTGTGGCTAGGTTTGCTCTAATGACCCGTGTTTTATCTCAAAGTTGACACTTTACACTACTGCTTGTTATTAGAATCATGGTTTTGGAACATATGAGACAAACTGGTTTTAAACTTTCGGCAGGAACAATAAACATACCTTGATTTATCCATTGATCTTTGGAGGTTCAGTTTTCACAGTCTACTTGCCATAGTTAAATTAATTTTTGGTGTAAGCCAAGCTGTGTCGCGTGTTTGTTTGTGTCTCGTGATAATTTTACGGCATTACGATAGATTCTGTGTTGTCCCTATGCTGTATGTACAGTATATATGGTGAACTTTTGATTATTAAGATTATTAATAATTTGGATTGATTGATGAACCTAAACGTTGTTTGGTTCTGTTGAGTGACACGTATACTTAGCCACGCCCACCTCAAAGGAAAAAGAGCTGAATGTCTAGATGTAATCTAGCACATACTGTAGCTGCTTGTAAGGTCATTTCTACCCAACATTTTGATTTGATTTATGGTGTAGATTTAACTTCAGGCAAATACCGAAGGACTGGCAAAGTTTCATACAGAGTGAAATTTTTCTGAGACTGGTTTCAGTGTACGTAACGTAAGGATATTACTGACAGAGTTCTGAATAATGCACTTTCTTTTATTTATATAGATAGTATATTTTTCTTTAAAAGAATGGTTTTTATTTAGAATCGGTATTCGATGAACCCTCAATAATACCACTTGATCCTTTTCATGTAATGGCTAAAAGGTTGAAGACTGTACAGTAGCACAGGTGTCCTCAACCACTCCTTCATGCAGAACTTTTTAAGTTTCTACATTGTATTTTGTTCATGGTGAGAGCCCTAACCAATTCAAAACAGAGGTTTTTTTTTTCAGTAGGGTTTAAATCAGGAGCGAGAGAAAGAATGATCTGTAACTTGTTTGTGGATAATGTGAGGCTGAACCAGTTTGGCTGCTGAAGCATACTGTAGGTTCATCAGAAGTCGTAACAGCCGCATGATTCAGTATATTACGTTTATCTTGAGTGCTCATTTTGGTTTGTTATACCAGCTCTATGGCAACAAGATATCCAACAGTTAAACATAAGAAGAACCTGTGCAAACTGATGTAACTCACTCCACTTATTCACTTATATCATTTCTACCACGTTATCCTGTATGGAGGGTCACAGGGGGCCTGGAACCTATCCCAGGCGGTTTAGGGCACAAAGTGGGGTACACCCAGGACAGGATGCCAATTCATCGCAGAACACGTACTCGCACACTATGGGCAATTTGGGAATGTCAGTTAGCCTAATCTGTCTTTGTACTGTGGGAGGAAACCCACCAACATGTGGAGAACATGCAAACTTCATGCACACTGACCCCGAGGTGGGAATCGAAAAAAAAAAAAAAAAACGCCGCTCGTTAGCATAGACTAACTTGAAAGTGTTAAGGTAATGTATATTTGTTTATTAAATAGATTCTTTGAGCCAGCTATTTGGCATATATTTTTTCTGTTTAACAAATGCAACCCAAAAGCTTCTTATAAGCGAATGAATGATTGCAGATGCTTCCAGTTAAACTATGAAATTATAATCTTACCGTGCACGGTCTTGTGTATAAAATTCTGCACAGACACAACTGAGCTTGCTTTTGGATTAAGAGGACAAATTCCTGTCAGTTAGTCAGTGTGTGAATGTGGCCTATGATGGACAGGCATCGTTGTTTGAGGTCGAATACTGTCTCATGCCCAGTGGTTCCAGGATAAGCACTTCTGATGTAAGATGAATGCATCAAAAGTGGGCTGAATGGATAGATGTAGAGCGGAGGGCTGCTGATCTCTCAGTGCTCGGTTTGTGATCAAATTACTATTTAAAAATAATTTTTTTTACCCTTTTGTACCCAAGCATGTAGGTGAAGCCAGAAAGTCTAATGAAAAAAACAAAACAAATTGAGAATGATTAATATTGTAATCAATTCTCAAGTCTTTAGAATGAAATGAGACAAATTGGGTAAAGAACGCATCATTTATGGTCATTAAAGCTGTCAGTCATTTCGAAAATGTGTTAAACCGAATCTGTTGTTTTCATCACGTCTCCGCTGAGAGGATTTGTGCGTACTTTATGTATCATACCTTCACTTCTTTTCTTTTTGAAATGCCTCAAAAGCTGTGCTTGAACTCTTCTCTTGGCCACTGCGGAAATGCGAACAGAGCGAAAAATGAGACAGACTTGCATGAGCTTACGAGCAGCGTGTTACAATATTAAATTCTGTTTGGCTAATCATCAGAGTTTTAATATTTCATTTTCATAACAAATTTGACCTTATGTTAAAGGGGATGATGAGGGGGATGCTTGTTTTACAGAGGGGATGGTTTTTGTAACTTTTTTCAACAGAGGGATGCCACCCCTCAAGCCCTGATTGTGCATGATGGGTATATCCCTTCATGTGCTTTTTTTTAGCCGGACAAACTTGCTGGAATAAGCAATCTTTTGATTGTTTAAAGCTGCTTTGTGACAATGCCAACTGTTAAAAGCGCTATACAAATGAAATAGAACTTTATTGAATTGAATAAGCATCAATCCGGATCCATCAGATTACATGACTTTATTCCATTGCTCCAAAGTCCAACCTTTATGCTTCCTTACAAACTGAACCCTAGTCGTTTTTTAGTCGTTAGTGTTCAGTCCCTGTGGGTTCCTGCGAGTTCTCAACACATTGTATTTGTGCAACTGCTCTTACCTTCACTATTAAACATAGCTATAATTTATACTGCTGATCTTTTTTTTTCTTTCTTTTTTTAACCATGCAAAGTTTTTAAGTGATCTCCATTATTGATTCTTTTCCAGTCACAGTTTTCTGTAAAGCTGAAAAATGGTTCAGGACTATGCTTCCAGGTTTTAATAATGTGTTTGACAGTTCTTAACTCAATTCCAGTAATCACAGCAATCCTTTCAGTTGTTTTCTTGCTTGATGCAGGATTATTATTGGACACTTCTGAAGTACATTATTATCTTCTTCACATCCACATTATACATCTGACAAAGCCATTTAAGAACTGTGTAAGGTTGCTGCCAGCTGAAACACATTACTGCAGGAATTGTACAATTAAAGTACAATTTAAATCCAAACTGCACCTTTTTTTTTTAGCACCAGGCAGGATATATCTGTTCATTCATTCCGTCAAATATTGCTGATTATGATAAGAAATGTTAAACAATAATGAGTAGACTAAGATTTCTACAAACTGGTCAACATGCTGCTATTTGATATTAACATATAGAAATGCAGTCTTTGCTTATCTCATGCACTTTTGCCTTTTAGATGGATGGTTCGATTACAGCTAGAAAAGCATAATGGCCTAAAGATGTAAAAAGTGAAGAACTTGCATCATTAAATAACACCTGAGGCCAACAGGAACATAGAGGTAAGTCTTTATGGTATTGCTGTTTCATTTTCAGCTTTAAAGTATATGGTCTCCATTAAAAATATTGAAATAGCAGGACCAATTCTTTTGTTTCAGCTATATACAATATTTGGGCTTAAGATTGAAAAATAAATAGATTATAATTTCACCTTACATTTCCTAATATTAACATTTTAGATGTGTTTCAACAACTCTGATTGAAATATTAAGTTGAATGACAAAAGTTCTAAAAACCAAAATCAACCTGAATGATGTAAAGACCAAAGTGGGATGAAAGAAATGATCTTCTTTTCACAGCTTACTGTGGAGATTAGAGAGAGAGAGAGAGATAAAAATTTTTCTTCATGTTGATGCTTGATGGAAAAATGAACTGAAGCTGTTGGCCTTGATTTTTGAATTGTGCTGCTACCATGTGATTGCCTGCCCGGATATAACTGCTTGAATGTTGGAATGGTGGACAGGTGTTCCCAATAAAGTAGACAATTAGTGTAGGTATATTTATACTAGTCAGAAATGCCCTGAGATAAAAAAAAAAAAAAAAACAGTCCTGAATGATTTCGAGCAAATCATGTGTGGGATAGGGTGTAGGGTGTGTGGCATGAGTTGAGATGGAGTGCTCATCCACTACAGAGCAAACACACTTACTAGGGGAAATTCGGGAACACCAATGAACCTATTCTGCATGTCTTTGGTAACTGTGGAAGGAAATTGGAGTACCCAGAGAAAATCTACCAAACTCCATACACACAGACCCCGAGGCAGGAATTGAACCCATTGTGTTAATGCTTGCGTCGAGTCTATGTGGATTTCAATGGGGTTCATACATACAGTACCAGTAGGTGCATTGTCCCCGAATAAATTGCCCCAAGGGAAACAATGAGTGTGAGTTTGATCCATTGTGATTGATTGTATTTCCACATTCAAGATTGTATTTCCACATCACACCCAGATCCAGCCATCCTTATTTGCTGATTTAGTACATGTGCCACACTATGGTACTGTAAATGATTGTGTCATGATACATACTTTGGTCAAATAGTACATGTTCTAGAATATGGTCCATGGTTCTACCACTATGTGCAGTAGTGTGATACTATGGAACTTTACCAGGATAATATGTTATATGCTACATAGTAATATTTATATAGTAACCATACTATATATAGTAGGTAAACCAAAGTATAGCAGATATCTTGTATGGTATGTTTGTACATGCTACAGGTATAGTATATGGTATAGTACAGGCAGTATCACCTTATTTTCTTGCTGAGCATTGGTAGACACCGTGGTCCCCAATAAGTACCTCTGTATTCACCAAAGTAGTGTGTATTAAGCTTTGAAACAGGTAATTGGCACTGCAGAGGTTACTACATAAATATTACTATTATGGTACATGTATAATATTTTTGACAGGTGTTCTATAGTAAGGTACATGGTAGAACCTTTTACCGTAGTGTGGCACCTGTAGTATATCAGCAAATAAGTAGTATCGTAGTATCAAAAATACCATAATACTATGTTACCTATACCAAGGTCAAATTTGTTATGAGTACATTGCTTGTGTATGTATTGTAGGTTTGATAATGGGCCTTTCATAATTTCAAACTTTTATAGTGTAAGGTATGTTTTTATTTTATTTTATTGTATTGTTATTATTACCATCCACAAACTAAATAATATAGACTATGAAAAGTTTACAAAATGTATGCCGTATTATGTATTAGAAGTAACTCGTAAGGTTTTCGTTCAGGCTTTTCTTCCTAATGCCTTTTATCTCAGATCCTGTGTAGTTTTATGGCATGATCATCCTGCACTATTTGATGTTCACTTGTGAGTAAATATTGACTGGCCTACTTAAACACGGATATTGCCTGGAGATATTATTCCGTTATGGACACATTATATCAACATGTTATGCTCTACTGTGAAATGTCTACAGAATCTCTCATTAATTTAGATGAGGCGAGCACTATTTAAATAAGCTTCCCAACCTAAATGATTGCTCAGTATGCATTGAACCAAGATGCACATTGGTGTTGCATATTCTTGCATCTTACTAACACAGAGTAGACTTTACAAAGTTATTCTAAAATTAATCAATGATTATAAACACGGGTTCATACATTCGATTCAGGACTTTTCAGGATCACTTTGTAAATTTGCTTGACAATGTCGGCTGTCTGCATTTATTTTGGGTTGGGATAAGAACGCTGCCAATAATTACAAGCGGTTGTAAGAAATCAGGAATGTGATCAGTCTGGAACTGACTGTAACGTGCTCTCGTTGCAGGCAAGCGATTGATTTTACCAGTGGAAAAATTGAGGGCAGGGTCGATTTTTATTGTTACTCAAGGTCATGGTAGGCTTAACTCCATTAGCGGACCACGGTCTCGCTCAGTGTTAAGAGCTGTGTAGCAAAGGGAAACTCTGAACAGGCGTCATGTGCTTCGTCTAACAAACCCAACCTAAATCATAACTTATTAATGCTGTTTATTTTATAGACCACAGACTTCAGGTTCAGACGATTGCGTTTCTTTCTGGGTGTGTGTAATTTTCTCTCCACCGCCTTCATGAATTCAAGAACTGTGTGTTCACCTGGGCTGCATTGTTTTACACTGAGATATTTTTTTTTCCTCTGACGTAGTAGTTGTAAGGTGTTGTCAGTGTCAAACTGGTGTGGGTTTTCAGTCTTGTTGTGTTTTTGCGAAGATGAAGGAAATGCAGCATAACAGACTTTACTTCTGTCTCCCCAAGGCTTTTAAAATGTTCCAAAGGAAAAAGAAGAAGAAGAAGAAGATAGAGATCTCGGCACCCAAGAACTTTGAGCACCGGGTGCACACGTCTTATGATGTTGCTCGGGGTTGTTTTGTAGGACTACCACCACAATGGCAAAGCGTGATAGAAACACTAAAGAGACCCAAGCCTTTGGTGGATCCCTCCAGCATCACATATGTGCAGCGTAAACAGAAGGTACATCATTAGAAGTTATGCTTTTTCTGTCATTAAGAACCTGTGTGTGTAAAATAAGTATCAATTTTCTGTTTGTTTAGAATGGTAATGTACAGTACTATATCTGCCATACTATGTCATTGTGCTTAATTTCATTTTTTAAAAGATTGTCATAGTAATCCTTCTAAAAATTCTATTCCATTTTATTCTATTCACTGAATATGACAAGATACAGTATCTGTGTTTATCTAAATCACCCAATCATTGTATACTGTATGTACTGTCTTTTTAATTATTATTATCCAAACGTTACTATGTAATTTAGGTTGTGCTAGTTTTATTTTATTTTATTTTTTTTAACATTTCATTTATAGTACATTATGAAACATGAAGGAAAAAGCACCCAGTAGTCGAGAGAAACTGTTAAGGCACAAATGACTACCTTTAAATAAAAGCACTAGATTGACGAACCTGAAAGGCAAGTTTTCTTGCCTCGCTGATTAACTAGTGAAAATCTGGTCTAAACTCACACTGCACAAACATGGTGGCACGATTTGGGAAGAAAATATATAATGTTGTTTTGACACATGACACATTTTTCTTTATTTCCTCTGGCCTCCAGGTGTTGTAATAGATACAAAGTTACAAAACGTGCTTTGTGAACTCATATTTCAATGATTACATTTTCAGAAGAAACAAGCTCGTGGAAAAGTTGCCGAAAATTAAGGCAGAAAAAAAGATGTGGGGTGTCAATACAATAGATTATTTTGCTGCTACATGATAGTAAATTATAACAGTACTTGTAATATAGTATATACAGTACAGTAATCTGCTGAGTAGTTTTTTTTTTATGTGCACAGGGAATATATGGGAAGTTTGGATTATTTTAGTGTCTCTGTCCTTTGAATCTCGTCCATCAAAATGGACAAATCTTTTTTTTTTTTAGTCATTTAGTTCATTTTGTTCTTTTGATAAAAAAATAAACAGAATGAGCAGCTCTCCTCTCATATCTTCTGGTCCGAATCGGTCGTTCTTTTATCACCTGATTCTATGCAGTGCATTACACAGGCAACAGATTTGAACAGTTCTATTCATGAGTCTTCTAGTCCGAGTCCTTCGTTCTTTTGAATCTATTGCACTGCATAGCGTCTATGTGACAAAAAGAACGAATGATTCGGACCAAAATACTCAAAGGTTAAACTTATTTCTGTTTCCTGTACATAACCTACGGAGTTTTTGCGATGCTTTGCACTTGTGTGCCCAGTAGGAAATGAACGAATCACTCTCCGAGACTACTCGTTCTTCTAAATCACGTTAAAGACTCATTCAAAAAGAACGAACAGTTCATGACTGACTCATCACTAATATACAGTTATACAGTCGTGGCCAAAAGTTTTGAGAATTACATAAATATTGGAAATTGGAAAAGTTGCTGCTTAAGTTTTTATAATAGCAATTTGCATATACTCCAGAATGTTATGAAGAGTGATCAGATGAATTGAATAGTCCTTCTTTGCCATGAAAATTAACTTAATCCCGAAAAAAACATTCCACTGCATTTCACTGCTGTCATTAAAGGACCTGCTGAGATCATTTCAGTAATCGTCTTGTTAACTCAGGTGAGAATGTTGACGAGCACAAGGCTGGAGATCATCATGTCAGGCTGATTGGGTTAGAATGGCAGAATTGACATGTTAAAAGGCGCTTGATGCTTGAAATCATTGTTCTTTCATTGTTAACCATGGTGACCTGCAAGGAATTGCACCTAAATCAACAATTTATAGGATCATCAAGAACTTCAAGGAAAGAGGTTCAATTCTAGTTAAGAAGGCTTCAGGGCATCCAAGAAAGTCCAGCAAGCGCCAGGATCGTCTCCTAAAGAGGATTCAGCTGCGGGATCGGAGTGCCACCAGTGCAGAGCTTGCTCAGGAATGGCAGCAGGCAGGTGTGAGCGCATCTCCACGCACAGTGAGGCGAAGACTTTTGGAAGATGGCCTGGTTCAAGAAGGGCAGCAAAGAAGCCACTTCTCTCCAAAAAAAACATCAGGGACAGATTGATCTTCTGCAAAATGTATGGCGAATGGACTGCTGAGGACTGGGGAAAAGTCATATTCTCGGATGAAGGCTCTCTCCGATTGTTTGGGGCATCTGGAAAAAGGCTTGTCCGGAGAAGAAAAGGTGAGCGCTACCATCAGTCCTGTGTCATGCCAACAGTAAAGCATCCTGAGACCATTCATGTGTGGGGTTGCTTCTCATCCAAGGGAGTGGGCTCACTCACAATTTTGCCCAAAACACAGCCATGAATAAAGAATGGTACCAAAACACCCTCCAACAGCAACTTCTTCCAACAATCCAACAACAGTTTGGTGAAGAACAATGCATTTTCCAGCACGATGGAGCACCGTGCCATAAGGCAAAAGTGATAACTAAGTGGCTCAGGGACCAAAACGTTGAAATTTTGGGTCCATGGCCTGGAAACTCCCCAGATCTTAATCCCATTGAGAACTTCCTCAAGATCCTTAAGAGGCGGGTGGACAAACAAAAACCCACTAATTCTGACAAACTCCAAGAAGTGATTATGAAAGAATGGATTGCTATCAGTCAGGATTTGGACCAGAAGTTGATTGAGAGCAGCCCAGTCGAATTGCAGAGGTCCTGAAAAAGAAGCGCCAACACTGCAAATACTGCCTCTTTGCAGAAATGTCATGTAATTGTCGATAAAAACCTTTGAAACGTATGGAGTGCTTGTAATTATATTTCAGTACATCACAGAAACAACTGAAACAAAGATCTAAAAGCAGTTTAGCAGCAAACTTTGTGAAAACTAATATTTGTGTCATTCTCAAAACCTTTGGCCACGACTGTATATGCTTCAGGACCTAAAGTACCCTTTATGATATTTGCAGTAGAACAATAAGTGGTAACCCTATTTTTTGTCAATAAGACAGCTGTTAATAGCTTTCAATAACAACTTGATTCCGCTTTCATAATTTAAACATAAAAGTATTTAAACATAAGTACACAAGCTTACATCACACACACAAGGGTAAAAACTAAACCAAAGAAATTAAATTTAACCCACTTTTCTCTGATGCAAAAAACTTTGCCTTCTCTCACAGCTTCTGGATTCAGAAGAGGAAAGCTTAAATGTGCTTTCAACGGAGAGTAACTCTTCTACTGCAATGTTTTATGCACTAGAATGATCCTTTTTTAAATTTTAGTGTTTGAATGCATTTGAGTTCTAATGAGCATATACAGTAATTGTATCCTGCCACAAACAAAATGAACATTTGCACAATTCTTATTCGTACAAAAGGTTAAAGTCAAAAAGGCAGAATTACAATAAGTTATTCTAATCATGTCATAGAGTCAGTTTGAAGTCAATTGACTTCTTTCTTGCGTTCTTTCCTTTTCTTTTCTCCTTCCTCTTCCTCTTCTTTTATAACATAAGCCCTTTTCCAAAAGATTCCTCATCTTAAACAGCTTTATATGGTGACTAAAGTACATACAAACAGACACAAGAAACAAAGTTCTTGTTAAACCTGTGTATGTATAATCCTATATCTGTCTAGAAATTGTGATTTAAAATTCAAACGCCAGAATCTACTTTTTGCCTATTTTTGATGCACTGATCGATATAAAACAGCGAGTTTTAAATGATCAAGCATGTGGAATATGTAGTACAGGTAGGTGTGTGTGTGTGTGTGTGTCTGCGTGTGTCTGCGTGTGTGTGTGTGTGTGTGTGTGTGTGTTTGTGTGTGTGTGTGTGTGTGTGTGTGTGTGTGTGTGTGTGTGTGTGTGTGTGTGTGTGTGTGTGTGTGTGTCTGTGTGTGTGTGTGTCTGTGTGTGTGCAGGATTCATGAAACAGGTTGCAGGTTGTTATTTGCATTAAAAGTATTTTTATGCAAGATGACAGCTAGATGCAAAAATGATTTGCAGTAGGCTTGATATGATTGGCCACTTACTGTACTTATTACCAGCAACTGTTCAGATATAAAAACAAAAGAAATGATTTGGCTAACATTTATTTATTTTAATCACTTTGTCTCCTTGTCATAAATTGTGTTTTTGATTTTTTTGAGTATATCCGATGTCTATCTGTGAGTTTGGCAGATTCCAAATGGAAGCCATGCATAAAACATAAATGTTTACATTTAAATAAACCCCCTTTTCCTCAATTCTGATCAAATCAGAAACAAGAATGGAAGATTAATAACCTTAATTTACAGTTAAGAACAACTGTACTTTTTTTTTTACATAATACATAATTATGAGAAAGAAATACACATTTTCATAGCCTGTTGATTGAACTCGCAGCTTTATGGAAGCTTCAGCTTGTTCAGAATAGAGCAGGCTATCTAAGGATACAACCAAAGTTACTCTGACTACCTGTTAATTCATGCTTTAACCATCTTATGGTATGCTATGTAAACCTGTAAATGGATTGGCTCTTTGGCATTTTGCATCTTATTGAAGTTTATCTAATTTGTGTAGTTCTGTATGCTAATTGTGGGTCCATTTTAATAACAGTGGCAATGAAAACAACCATCAATATACACTTATCAGACAGAACATTAGCACCACAGATCATGGGCACCCAAGACTCATTTATGCTTTTGGGGACCAAAGGCCTATCTGTCTGGTCTGATCTCACAGGAAAGCCGATGTAGCACAGATTGCTGAAAAACAAGCAATGGGGCTAAGCAGGCAAAGAGTTCAAGGTTGTGGATCTGGCCTCAAAAACTTTTGCTGCCTTCTCCAGTTTATAGTAGAATTAATAATAATATCAATAAAGATATTATTCATATCATTCTTTCCTTCTTTTTCACAGGAAATTGTGCGGGGCAGTTTTATAGGACATGGTGACTACATTGCATCAGCAATCGCTGAAATGACCAGGCTTTCTGTTACCAGCTCCAACTCACTCCGGAGGACGAGTCCATCAATTCGGAAACGAGCAAAGTCCTTGGGAGGCCTTGGTGAACTCATTGAGGGGGAAACATATCAATATCAGGAACTAAATGAGAATAGACAGAAAAATAGCCAGTCTGTAAAGGACTGGGTACAACAGGTCTATAATGAGAGCGGAGGTCCTCGACCAGGTGCCACTTTCCAACCTAATGGGCTTCCCCCAAGAGCCAGGTCTATAATTGAAGTCAGTTTGGCATCTACGGAGAAGCCACAGCTCATGCCGAGGGACATTTTAGGTTTAGCAGGAGTAAGTGAAGAAGGCAAATATGCTCACAGCGAGAGACCTTATGATCCTGGCATGGCTCAGAGAGTCAGTAAGACTAACCAAAGACCTATGTCCTGTCTCTACAATACTCCTACAATGAGTCAGGAGTCAAAGATCAAACCAAGGACTAATTCCATGCTGACACCCAGGAGGCCATATTCGACTTACAACTTGAAGGTACGATCGTACGCTGATGTCAAGTTTAAAGTAGCAGTAAGTAAATCAGAATGTTGAAATAAGAAAATCATTCACTTTATATAAGGATATTAGGTTATAGGATGTATAGGATTTTGAGGGCTATCACTTCTTCCTTGTTTCGTTATAGACAAACTCAGGAGGTTCTCCAGCGATCTCGAAGCCCAATGGGACAAGCAGTCCGAAATCCCCATACAACACCCAGTCTTCCAGCAATACGACAGTCATATCGTCAATTAATGCCCCAGTCCCCTCTATACAGGACAGCCCTTCCCAGCCTCGGCCCTCACCTACAGGCTGCCCGGCCACTTGCATCCCCGGGGCTTGCTCTCCCACTTTAAGGACTGAGGAACAATCGCCCATAATCTGTGAGCAGCCTGCGGTCACTCATGCACAGTTCAAGGCTGCTCTGCAGATGGTGGTGGACAAAGGGGATCCCCGCACCTATTTGGAGAACTTTGTGAAGATCGGTGAAGGCTCAACCGGAGTCGTCTGTATCGCACGGGAGAAACATAGTGGCAAACAGGTAGCAGTGAAGATGATGGATCTGAGGAGACAGCAAAGGAGAGAGCTCCTCTTTAATGAAGTATGTCATTGTTCCTCCCTGACTCTAATAAGAAAAATGTGACAAATCCTTCTTTATGCATGAATTAGCTTTTAATATTTTTGAATTTTTTTTTTTTTTTTTAGGTAGTGATCATGAGAGACTACAGGCACAAGAATGTGGTTGAGATGTACAAGAGTGCTCTAGTGGAGGAGGAACTTTGGGTCATAATGGAGTACTTGCAGGGTGGCGCTTTAACTAACATAGTATCTGAAACTAGGTGAGAGATACATAAAATGATGGATTGTATTTTAAGAGCTTTGGGTCCACACAGACCTGAGGAAATGCCTGCTATACCATTATGCCTACTACTGTACTGTATATAGAAGCACGAATATTGTATGCATGGTGGATCAGCAACACTGATGTCATAGCGTGCTTGTTTCTAGTATATGTGCATACCATAATATATATATATATATATATATATATATATATATATATATATATATATATATATATATAGCAATCAGTATCCACAGATCTAAAACCGACACTGGTGCATAAATTGACTGTTTTTGCATGCATAAAATTATTTACAGACAAACGTAGCGAATGCATTTAAAGAAATACCAGGAAATGTTCTCAATTCAGTATAATTGTGTCATTGAAACAATGACGGTGTCACTGCTATTCTTAGAACAGTCCATCAGATGAATAATATCTGATCAGCAGTGAAACAGAAACGCTACCGTCAGTAATTGCACCTGTGTGGGATGTGTAGCTCATAAAATATGCAGTGAGCACCACCAGTCGAGTAGCCGATATAAATAAAGTAGACTGGATTTAATTGCTGGGTGTAAAAGGTGCAGCTTGGTGTAGAATTAAAAAAAAAAAAAAACCTGTTTACTTGTCCAGGACATTATTAATATATTTTAGAACTGACTGTACTCTAGAACTAATCACATTTGCGCTCAGAGAAAATGATAGTATTTGTTTGTGGTATTGAAGGCTATGTAAAGTATTTGAATATACAGTAGTAATGCCTTATCAGTTCCATGGCTTGGTTCCTATTGGCTGTGCAAAGACTGCAATTTGAAGTCCTTGTTACTCAAACTGGACTAAGCAGAAAAACAAGATTATGTTAACAAGCGAGTACATACAGTAGATTAACTCAGCTACTCACACCCATTCATCTTCACATTACTTTACCTGAGGACAGTATCAGGGAGACGTTTTGTAGTTTATGGTGGAATTACATTACCTGTCCTAGCTAATATACAGTATCTGTTGGTCACTGTTTGTGTGTTTGTGGGCGCGCGTGCGTGCACTTGTACAATCAGGTTGACAGAGGAGCAGATAGCTACAGTGTGTGACGCTGTCCTACAGGCTCTAGCCTATCTCCATGCACAAGGAGTCATCCACCGAGACATCAAGAGTGACTCCATATTACTAACACTGGATGGGCGAGTAAGTGAAGCTTTAAATGGAAGTTGCTGTCAAATGTCTGTACATATCACCGTTCCTTTCCCACAAACAAGTTGCTGTCAAATGTTTTATAATAATATAATGTCTATATAAGCAAAGCTGTATGCTTTTTTTCCCCCCCCCCCAAAGATAAAGCTATCAGACTTTGGATTCTGTGCTCAGATCAGCAAAGATATTCCAAAGAGGAAGTCCCTAGTTGGAACGCCATACTGGATGGCTCCAGAGGTCATCTCGAAAACCCCATATGGCACAGAGGTAAAGAAATTGTACTAACCAGCTAGAGAGGTACATTTCCTGACGAAAATGTGAGTGGTGCTTGCCATGTCATAGATATAGCTGATGTCATAGTCATAGATATAGCTGATGTCATAGCTGATGTTGGTCTCAGTGTAAAGTCCATGGGGCTTTCTGAGGCGGTTAATTGCCCCCGCAGGGTTTCTGCACCCCGTAGAAAAGTCATAGCACCCCATTCCCGAACAAGCCGCACGATTTGACACCTCATTCATGGGCCTATGACAAACGACAAACAGTGCGGGGCTAGTTAAGGCGCCAAACCTTTGTACGGAAGAAGAATAAGAAAAATAATAAGCCTGTGAGATTATAATAGTAGTGCTCCACTTCGCAAGCACCACTGATTAGTGTTTTTTTTGTTGTTGTTGTTGCAGAAAGGTAAAGTGATTCCTTCATCTGTGCTGTATATATACTGTAAATGTATTACACACACACACACACACACACACACACACACACATATATACAGTACCTGTCTGTATATACACATATACTGCATATACACACACACTTACACACTCATATATATCCAGATTATCTTTCTGTGCTAATATATAGGAAACAAATTTTCCCTGTGATCTGGTCATGTTATCAGCACCATATCTGTCAGTGACTATTATTAAACCAGGGTCTGGAACCTATGTTTTGACACTGACAGCGAATACCCATCTCTTATCTTCTGAGTTATTTTCTACTCTCTTGGATGAAGTGCTGAGGTTTTAGGGCTGTGGACAGAGGGACTGGCTTATGGCATTTGCTAGAACCTCTCACCTTTTCACAGGAAAACACTCCTTGATGCATTTTTGTTTAAAAGCATTATTTTCCACAAGATCACGGAATAACGAACAAAATGACTTAAACATGTGTGTGCGTGTGTGGGTGTAGGTGGATGTGTGGTCTCTGGGCATTATGGTGGTGGAGATGGTGGATGGAGAACCTCCATATTTCAGTGACACACCAATAGCTGCTATGAAGAGACTGAGAGATGAAACAGCACCTTCTGTCAGAAATGCACAAAAGGCAAGAACATAACTTGTGATTTTCCTTCATTTACATTATTCATAATATATTGTAAATAAAAGTATAGTAGAATGGTCTCTTAACTAGAAATACAGGCATCACAATACAAGCTGTTCACACTGAAAATAAATACGCAATATTTACACATCCACTTACTAAACCATTAATAAAGCACATATACTCTAATATATATGCTTAACACTCCACTCTTAATGGAAGCTATTGTTTCAGTGTTGTGATGAACCTTTTCCCAATCTTCGACAGATCTCGCCAGTGCTGAGGGACTTTTTGGAATCCATGTTGACAAAGGACCCTCTGGAGAGATCAAGTGCCACTGATCTGCTCAAGCACCCTTTCCTGCTGCAGAGTGGTTCCCCTCGGTGTCTAGTGCCTCTTGTGGAACAGCACCGGAAACGCATGTCTCGCTGCTGAGCAGCACAACAGCACTGCATACAGTAACATGAGAACAAAAAAGAACCAAATCAAACAAAAAAACAACTATGAACATGCATTTAGTGAATGTGAACTCCTTCTGTTTGTCAGTGTCCTGGCCTCCATGGTCAGTATTTTCAAATGGAATGTGTGTATGTGTGTGTGTGTAACATTTTCACTTTTTTACTTTATTTTATTATTTTTTTTACTTGCCAACTAGGGCCATGGAATTGGCTCATGGAAAATCAATAATAAGTTTAGCTGTAACACAAACCACCTGATCTGCACATTTAACTTGGCACAGGTTTTACACTAATGGCCTTTTACCCTAATGGCCCACGCAACCCTCTTATTTTTATCCAGGCTTGGGACTGGCACTAAGGATGCCCTGCATCTAAGGCCTGGGTTTGGTAGCATGGCATGGCAGGTTTGAAAACAAGCCAGGCCAAGCCACTAATGCCCCTAATGTCTTACATCAGAATACCTGGTGTTCCTAATGACCTAATGTCTTACATCAGAATACCTGGTGTTCCTAATGCCCCTAATGTCTTACATCAGAATACCTGGTGTTCCTAATGCCCCTAATGTCTTACATCAGAATACCTGGTGTTCCTAATGACCTAATGTCTTACATCAGAATACCTGGTGTTCCTAATGACCTAATGTCTTACATCAGAATACCTGGTGTTCCTAATGACCTAATGTCTTACATCAGAATACCTGGTGTTCCTAATGACCTAATGTCTTACATCAGAATACCTGGTGTTCCTAATGACCTAATGTCTTACATCAGAATACCTGGTGTTCCTAATGCCCCTAATGTCTTACATCAGAATACCTGGTGTTCCTAATGACCTAATGTCTTACATCAGAATACCTGGTGTTCCTAATGACCTAATGTCTTGCATTAAAATACCTGGTGTTCTAACTTAAAATGTTATGTATTGGTACAAACCATTTTGAAACAATGAATACATAATTTACAATGCCCTAGTGATGGGTATATAAGTTCATCTGCTCATTGAAAGCATCTATTTTTTTGTATTAAAGCACTTAACAACACTATTGTTAATGCATAATTGTTAATTGTTGATTAATATACATCGTTTTAAATATTGTGTACACTGAAATGGCAAGGAAATGTTCGGTTGAATTTCAAAGTTAAATGTATTCTACGTTATATATATATTTTTATATCAGATTTAAAGAAATAATTCAGTGTTAATTCTACATCAATCCATGCTGAATCAGTATATGGTTCTTGTTAACAGTGTTAGTCTGGAGTCATCATTCCTTAAAGTGGTATATTATTAAAACATATGAAATGGTGGTCCTGCGCATGCATAAGTTAATTATTGATGGCAAACATGGCCTGGATATTTAGTGCAGAATATTTAGAAGGCCTCTTGGGAACTTTGTGAGATAATCCTGTATGTATGTTAATCATTAAATTATTCAACTTTGTAAAAGGGACAGCAATGAGCAATGGAGCATGGTATATCCTGTACAATTACATAGTTATGTTGAAATATTAGTAAAAAAAAATGTTTTAATGTAAAATGTGATTCTTTACAGAAGATTTTAACTAAATCAATACTAAAGAAATAATGACAACTTATTGACAAGTTTGTACTATCTAAGTATGTTATCAAATGCCAACTTGCTATCACAAAAGCACACGCTAAACTGCTAAAAAGCTGTTAGACATTTTTATTTATAATTTTTCATGCATTTAAATCAGCACAGCATGCGTGAGTGCTTTAGTGTGAGATTTTCATGCCAGAGGAACTATGGAATAAGAAGTCATGGCTGATCGTTATACGCTATTTTGGGAGTGATGCTCAGGCATGGGGTAGGACAGTCTGTACCATGATAGCTGTAAGGGGTGTCAGTGGAATCCATCAGAGGAACCTTTGATAAATTAAGTGGTTTCTGGCATGTCAAGATAAACAGTACACAAATATCTGGTTTAAACTGTACTAAAGTCCTGAATGTTTTTGTTATGGGCGTCTAATTATGCCCAACCAACATTTATTATATATATCATGCACATGATTGCTATAAACATAATCAATTTACAAAAGAATCAAGGTGTGAAAATAAAAATTCATAGATCTACCAATGGAGCTGACAACTGATTGACCAGATGAGACTATGGAAGAGTTGAGGGCTGTCCTAATAAGGACAGTATCACCTAAAGGTCTTTTTCTTGCCCCTCACACCACTTAAAGCCTAGATAAACATGTCCTATTTTTCCCAATGCCTGCAGACATGTCCTTATTTGGTACTTGGTAATCATTTATAAGGAGAGTGCAGAACCAGCGTACTACAGTTCCTGATCTCGACCAAAGCTTTGAACGCTGTCCACCAATTCTCATAGCGTCTGTGGAAATCAAGAGCTCACAATGGGTGATGCTATTATGGCAGAATTTGGGAAAGCAGCTCCTTTCTTGAGGAAGTCGGATAAAGAACGACTTGAAGCTCAAACTAGACCTTTTGACATCAAAACTGAATGCTTTGTAGTGGATGACAAAGTGGAATATGTCAAAGGACAAATCGTCAGCAAGGAGGACGGAAAAGCAACTGTGAAGACAGAAGATGGAAGGACGGTAACTGTTAAAGAAACAGATGTTCATCCCCAGAACCCACCTAAATTCGATAAAATCGAAGATATGGCAATGTTCACCTTCCTGCATGAGCCTGCAGTGCTGTTTAACCTCAAAGAGCGCTATGCAGCATGGATGATTTATACCTACTCGGGACTGTTTTGTGTAACAGTCAACCCTTATAAATGGCTACCTGTGTATGATGCAGAAGTAGTTGCTGCCTACCGGGGTAAGAAAAGATCTGAAGCTCCTCCACATATCTTTTCAATCTCAGATAATGCTTATCAATACATGCTAACGGACAGGGAAAATCAGTCCATCCTCATCACTGGAGAATCTGGTGCTGGGAAGACTGTTAACACCAAAAGAGTAATCCAGTATTTTGCAAGTATTGCAGCTGCTGGTGGAGCAAGTGGAGGTAAGAAGGACTCTAACAAAGGGACGCTGGAAGATCAAATCATCCAGGCCAACCCTGCACTAGAGGCTTTTGGCAATGCCAAAACATTGAGAAACGACAATTCATCTCGCTTTGGAAAGTTCATTCGCATTCATTTCGGAACAAGTGGTAAACTTTCGTCAGCGGACATTGAAACATATCTGCTCGAAAAATCACGCGTGACCTTTCAGCTAAAGGCAGAAAGGAACTATCACATCTTTTACCAGATACTGACTAATGCAAAGCCTGAGCTGCTGGATATGCTGCTAATTACAAATAATCCATATGACTACTCTTACATCTCCCAAGGAGAAGTGACTGTTCCATCCATTAATGATAGCGAGGAGTTAATGGCCACTGACAATGCCTTTGATGTGCTTGGCTTCACCCCAGATGAAAAGATGGGAGTCTACAAACTCACAGGAGCAATCATGCATTATGGCAACATGAAATTCAAGCAAAAACAGCGTGAAGAACAAGCAGAACCAGATGGTACAGAAGCTGCTGACAAGTCAGCCTACCTAATGGGGCTGAACTCTGCTGATCTTCTAAAAGGAATCTGCCATCCAAGGGTTAAGGTAGGAAATGAATACGTCACAAAAGGTCAAGGTGTTGATCAAGTGTACTATTCAATTGGCGCTCTGGCAAAATCAGTGTATGAAAAGATGTTTAACTGGATGGTTGTGAGAATCAACCAGTCCTTAGACACAAAGCAGCATCGACAATATTTCATCGGGGTGCTGGATATAGCTGGATTTGAAATCTTTGATTTCAACACATTTGAGCAGCTCTGCATTAATTTCACAAATGAAAAACTGCAACAGTTTTTCAATCACCATATGTTTGTCTTAGAGCAAGAGGAGTACAAAAAGGAAGGAATAGACTGGGAGTTCATTGACTTTGGGATGGACTTGCAAGCCTGCATTGATTTGATCGAGAAGCCTCTTGGGATAATGTCTATCCTTGAAGAAGAATGCATGTTTCCAAAGGCCAGTGACCAGACATTCAAGGCAAAGCTTTATGATAATCATTTGGGCAAATCAAGTATGTTCCAGAAGCCACGTGCTATCAAAGGCAAGGCAGATGCGCACTTTGCACTGGTTCACTATGCTGGCACTGTTGATTACAACATTGGAGGCTGGCTTGTTAAGAACAAAGATCCACTGAATGAAACTGTGGTTGGACTGTATCAAAAATCATCTCTCAAGCTTCTAAGCCAACTCTTTTCCAGCTACGCGGGTGCAGCTGAATCGGGAGGCAAAGCGGGTAAAAAGAAAGGTTCATCCTTTCAGACTGTGTCTGCCCTGCACAGAGAAAATCTTAACAAACTGATGACCAATCTCAAAACTACTCATCCACATTTTGTTCGCTGTTTGATTCCCAATGAGAGCAAGACCCCTGGAATTATGGACAACTGTCTTGTGATGCACCAGCTTCGCTGTAATGGTGTCCTGGAGGGAATCAGAATTTGCAGGAAAGGTTTTCCAAATAGGGTCCTCTACGGTGATTTCAAACAGAGGTACAGAATTTTGAATGCATCTGCTATCCCAGAAGGCCAGTTCATTGAAAACAAAAAGAGTGCTGAGAAGCTCCTGGGATCACTTGACATTGATCATACACAGTACAAGTTTGGTCACACAAAAGTTTTTTTCAAAGCTGGTCTGCTGGGTTTACTGGAAGAAATGAGAGACGAGCAACTTGCCCGTATCATTACCAGAATACAAGCTAATGCTCGTGCTTTGTTAATGAGAGCAGAATATCTAAAACTAGTAGAACGCAGAGATGCACTAATGGTTATTCAGTGGAACCTTCGTTCCTTCCTAAGTGTGAAAAACTGGCCTTGGATGAAATTGTTCTTTAAAATAAAGCCTCTTCTGAAGAGTGCTGAGGCTGAAAAGGAGATGGCAAATATGAAAGATGAATTCAACAAAATAAAGGAGGCTCTTGATAAATCTGAAAGCCGAAGAAAAGAGTTAGAGGAGAAAATGGTCACACTTCTTCAAGAAAAGAATGATTTGCTTCTCCAGGTGCAGGCAGAACAAGATACGCTGACAGATGCTGAAGAGCGCTGTGAACAGCTGATTAAGAGCAAAATCCAACTTGAAGCAAAACTTAAAGAAATGACTGAGCGGATTGAAGATGAAGAAGAGATGAATGCTGAGCTCACAGCCAAAAAGCGCAAGCTAGAAGATGAATGCACTGAGCTAAAGAAAGACATTGATGATCTTGAGCTAACTCTAGCCAAGGTCGAAAAAGAGAAACATGCTACTGAGAATAAAGTGAAGAACCTCACTGAGGAAATGGCCTCCCAAGATGAGATCATATTGAAGCTCACGAAAGAGAAAAAAGCTCTACAGGAGGCTCAGCAGCAAACGTTAGATGACCTTCAGAGTGAAGAAGATAAAGCAAACACACTGACAAAAGCTAAAGCTAAGCTGGAGCAGCAGGTGGATGACCTTGAAGGGTCTCTAGAACAAGAAAAAAAGATTAGGATGGATCTTGAACGTGCAAAGAGAAAATTGGAGGGAGACCTCAAATTAGTTCAAGAGAATATAATGGATTTGGAGAATGATAAGCAACAGCAAGAGGAGAAACTGAAGAAGAAAGACTTTGAAATAAACCAACTGAATGCAAAGATTGAGGATGAGCAAATGGCAGGAGTGCAACTCCAAAAAAAATTAAAAGAAAATCAAGCTCGTATAGAAGAGCTGGAGGAAGAGATAGAGGCAGAACGTGCAGCCCGAGCAAAGGCGGAAAAACAGCGAAGCGATCTCTCTCGCGAGTTAGAAGACATTAGTGAACGACTCGAGGAGGCAGGTGGAGCCACATCTGTCCAAGTGGAGCTAAACAAGAAAAGAGAAGCTGAGTTTCAGAAGTTGCGCAGGGATCTCGAAGAATCTACCTTACAGCATGAAGCCACTTCTGCTGCTCTGAGAAAAAAACATGCTGATAGTGTTGCTGAACTCAGTGAACAACTTGACAATCTACATCGGGTAAAGCAAAAATTAGAGAAAGAAAAGACAGAGCTGAAGTTGGAAATGGATGATTTGGCCTCAAACATGGAGAGCATTGTGAAAGCCAAGGTTAATCTTGAGAAAACATCCCGTTCCTTGGAGGATCAGATGCATGAACATAAGTCCAAGGCTGAAGAGGCTCAAAGAGCTCTTCATGACTTCTCAACACAAAGAGCCAAGTTGCTAACTGAAAATGGGGAACTTGGAAGGCAACTGGAGGAAAAAGAATGTCTGATCTCTCAACTCACAAGAGGAAAAAGTTCCTACTCCCAACAGTTAGATGACATGAGGAGGCAACTTGAAGAAGAAGTCAAAGCAAAAAATGCACTTGCTCATGCAGTGCAGTCTTCTCGTCATGACTGTGATTTGCTGCGAGAGCAGTTTGAGGAGGAGCAGGAGGCTAAAGCAGAGCTTCAGCGAGCTCTTTCCAAGGCAAATACTGAAGTTGCAACATGGAGAGCTAAGTATGAGACAGATGGAATTCAGAGAACAGAGGAATTGGAAGAGGCCAAGAAAAAACTTGTTCAAAGGCTCCAAGAGGCAGAAGAAGCAGTGGAAGCAGTTAATGCAAAGTGCTCCTCTCTTGAAAAAACTAAACACCGCCTGCAAAATGAGATAGAAGATCTTATGCTTGATCTTGAGCGCTCAAACGCTGCATCTGCTGCACTGGACAAGAAACAACGAACCTTCGATAAAGTCATAGCAGAGTGGAAGCAGAAGTATGAAGAGTCCCAGTGTGAGCTGGAAGCATCACAGAAGGAAGCACGAAACCTAAGTACTGAACTGTTCAAACTCAAAAATGCTTATGAAGAAGCTCTTGATCAACTTGAGACTATCAAAAGGGAGAACAAGAATCTGCAAGAAGAAATATCAGACCTAACAGATCAGCTTGGGGAAGGGGGTAAGAGTGTTCATGAGCTGGAGAAACTTCGGAAGCAACTAGAACAAGAGAAATCAGAGCTGCAATCTGCATTAGAGGAAGCTGAGGCCTCTGTAGAGCATGAAGAAAGCAAGATCCTTCGTGCCCAACTTGAGTTCAATCA
This sequence comes from Clarias magur, assembly GCA_013621035.1. Lineage (NCBI taxonomy): Eukaryota > Metazoa > Chordata > Actinopteri > Siluriformes > Clariidae > Clarias > Clarias magur. Next base: position 112,695 of record QNUK01000602.1, read on the forward strand.
GGTAAAGGCAGACATGGAAAGAAAGGTGGCAGAAAAGGATGAGGAGACGGAGCAGGCAAAGAGGAACTACCAGCGAATGGTGGAAAATCTACAAAGTTCTCTCGAGGCAGAAACAAGAAGCCGAAATGAAGCATTAAGAGTTAAGAAAAAGATGGAGGGAGACTTAAATGAGATGGAAATCCAGCTAAATCAAGCCAACAGACAAGCAGCCGATGCACAGAAACAACTGAAGATTGTCCAGTCATATTTGAAGGACACTCAGCTTCAATTGGATGATTCCGTTCATAGTAATGAAGATCTCAAAGAGAATGTGGCTCTGGTAGAACGGAGGAATAACCTCTTTCAAGCAGAGCTTGAAGAGCTAAGGGCGATGTTGGAGCAAACTGAGAGGGGGCGCAAGCTGGCTGAGCAGGAACTTATAGATGCCACAGAGAGGATGCAGCTACTGCATTCTCAAAACACTAGTCTGATCAACCAAAAGAAGAAGCATGAGGCTGATTTACTACAGCTACAGGGTGAGATGGAAGAGCTGGTGCAAGAGAACAGAAACGCTGAGGAGAAGGCGAAAAAGGCAATAACTGATGCAGCTATGATGGCAGAGGAGCTAAAGAAAGAGCAAGACACCAGCGCTCATCTTGAGAGAATGAAGAAAAACATGGAGCAAACGATCAAAGACTTGCAGCACCGGCTCGACGAAGCCGAGCAAATAGCTATGAAGGGTGGAAAGAAACAGCTTCAGAAACTAGAAGCTCGCATCCGTGATCTTGAGAATGAATTGGAGGCAGAGCAAAAACGAGGCACGGAATCTATTAAAGGGGTTCGCAAGTATGAGCGCCGCATCAAGGAGCTCACCTACCAGACCGAAGAAGATCGCAAGAATATGGCAAGACTTCAAGATTTGGTTGACAAGCTACAGCTTAAAGTGAAGTCCTACAAGCGTTCAGCTGAAGAGGCAGAAGAGCAAGCAAATTCCAACTTGGCCAAGTTAAGGAAACTACAGCATGAGCTTGAAGAGGCAGAGGAGCGTGCAGATATTGCCGAGTCCCAGGTGAACAAGCTACGTGCAAAAACTAGGGATGGTGTGCCTGGTAAAAAATCCCAGGATGAGTAGCAGCAAGCAAGATCCAACATACAGGATGAATATCGCTCAATGTATTGCTGCCTGAGATTAGTTTAGACTACATCATGTAAAATTATTCATGATTTAAAAAAAGAAAAAAATGGTTTTAAATTTATGCTTTTCTGAAACTGAATGCAATTACATTCACCCATCTTTTAATTATAATCAAGCAATGAACTATTGATCTTTTTTTCTCTTTACTTCAATTGAAAAAAATTATGGAAATTTGCTATTCATGTCATAAAAATTCTACCAATTGTACTTCAGTAGTTTTATGGAAGTAAACCTGAAATTGAGCCATTTCAGTGTCACTCTGTATGATTATCTTTTCTGTTTTTTTTTTTCTTTCTTTTTTTGTTGATGAATCAGCCTAAAACCCTACACTATCTACTTCAACGTCTCTGCCATTCATAATGCTCAGCAAAAACGGTTTATATATATAAACATATATAAAGTCTTATGCAAAAGTTTATGGACCCCTTGATAAATAACATATTTTGATGATTTTTTAATGAAAAGGATGTTAACACAGTCTCTCTTGGAAATAGAAAAAATGCACAATATTTTCAGCAAACAGTTAGTTTTTATGTCATAAATTGAACAAAGATAAAAAATAAACACATTATTATGGCACTGTGCAAAAGTTTTGGTACCCTACATAATCAGTACTTAGTAACACCTCCTCTGGCAGACATCACAGCTTGCAAACGCTTTTTATAGCCAGCTAAAAGTCTTTCAGTTCTTGTACTTGGGATTTTCTCCCATTCTTCCTTGCAAAAGGCTTCTTGTAATATTCTTTGGTCGTCTTGCATGAACAGCTCTTCTAAGATCTACCCACAAATTTTCAATGATTTTATATCAGGGAACTGTGATGGCCATTCCAAAACCTTTTGGAGAATTCCATAGTGGATTTCGAGGTTTGTTTAAGATCATTGTTGTGTTGTAGAAGCCATCCTCTTTTCAGCTTGAGCTTTTTTACAGATTTTTGCTTCCAGAATTTGCTGGTATTTAGTGGAATCCATTCTTCCCTCCACCAGTGCAATGTTTCCTGAGCCACTGGCTGCAACAAAACCCCAAAGCGTGATAGATCCACCCACATGCATAATAGTTGGCAAGGTGTTATTATCATGAAGTCAAATGATGTGACATGATATTAATCATATAAGCAACCTGGTTCTAATAACATCTACCAAAATCTCATTTTCTCATAGCAACATGTGCCAAAAAGTGGGTAATTTCATAAATGTGTAAAATTAAATCTAAAATCAACTGCAGATTTGCCTCCTTATTTTCAAGATATATAATATATTCCTTAACCCAAAAATGAATCAGAGTGAGTTAAAATTTTAAAGCTCAGTTTTAATGGAATGCGACAATTGTACATAAATTACAACATACAAGTAATGACAAAATAATTGACTTTGCTTACAATATACAGGTAATGACAAACTAAATGAGTTTGCACACCATAGCAGACGTACTGCAATAAATGGGTTTCTCAAGTACATTTTACGTACCAACATTGGCAACAGAATGTTCAAATTTGCCTTTAACAGTCTCCAATCTTACAAATCCAGTTGACACACACATACAGTTCCAACAGGCTTTGGATAAGCTTTGTTATGTACATACAGTATAAGAAATAAAATCTTTTTGTACAATAGTTCTGAGGCATAAAACAGGCTTCAGTTAGAACAGACACAACATTTTCTTCTTACACAAAGCATAACAATGTTGTATTGATTTAAAAGGGGGAAAAAAAACAACAACAAAAAGAAATGTGCTGTTACCACAGTAACCATGGTTATCTAATGAGATCAGAAGTCTCAAGTACAAATAATACAGACTATACAAAATACTGCATCCATTTTGAATGGTAAAGACAGTCTGTGAAATTTGTTGCATGAAAAAGACATGTTTCTTTAGAAATCCTGTTCTTTCACATGCATTAGATCACAGAACTTGATTCATGGTGAGATTGAAATTTTCTACAGCTTAATTGCTTCAATATACTATAAGCTACCTGGAGTCTAAGAAACCAGCACAGGTAACTAATCTAACATTATTTTGCAATTATTATCAGTATTAACGATAAAAAAATAGCACTAGATTACTAGAGTAAATACAGTACATGGAATGTTGCTTTGGAAAAGTGACGAAATGTGTTAGCAATTTTACAATATGGAAATGAAAGACATTGCTATTTTTACAAGCCTATGTTCTATAGTCACTTAAAAAAGTGTCTGCAGCTTTCACAACTAAGGATGTACCCTAAAGTGCACTATACCGTCTGTATTTCACATTTGTTTATGGACTACGTTACCTCAAAAAGTAGTTTTTGCACATTAATCCATGACCATTTACGGTCATGAATTCAGTAACAGGATGTGATGGATTCCTTTCACTACAGCAGTTGCCCCTTTCTTGCTTTGTGCAATATCAGCATCAGCAGCAGTACTCATACTTACGCAGTGTAAAAAAGACAGTAGATCTAGACAGCAGTATTAAAAGTCAGATTCCTGCCGACTGGTATTTCGTAAAAGGAAGAAAACTATTTTAACAGCTACTTACAATCAAAACCCCTTCGTTACGAACCGTTCTACTTCACATAATAAAATAAAAAAATATATGCAAATGCATTCATTCTTTCTACAGATTTTCAGACTGGGTGGGATAATCCACCAACAGAGGGCAGACGCAGCCCAGCCTTAGCATAAACTCAAGACAGTTACATGCTGGTAGGCTGTGCTTGCTGCTGTAACGCAGCATGGTGCTGTGGGTCAGCTTCACAATCTGGCGGCGCTTCCTCTCGCCGTACATTCATGAGGAAGAGTGTCACGGTAGCGAAAGTAGCTGCATTGACAGGAAAAGCTCGGAGCAAAGTGGATGTCAGGCCTCTTGTAAACACACGCCAGCCCTCTTGCTTTAAGCTCTTGCGTGTACAATCCATAATGCCACTGTACTGGAACTTGCCTCCAACGCCGTCTGCCTGCAGTCGGGACTTAATCACATCCACTGGATATGTAGAAAGCCACGAGGCAATGCCTGACATACCACCAGCAAACATCAGTTTAGGGATCATGTACGAGTCATTAGGCTCACAGCCAAGTGTGCGTGTTAGTACATCATAGACCAGGAAGTATACACCGAAGGCCGGAGTCTCGCGGATGAAGGTGGTTACCATACCCCTGTTGACACCCCGCACGCCCTCACGCTGGTATATCCGGACCAGGCAGTCTAACGAGTTTTTGTACATCTTACGAGTAGACTTCTTTTCACCAGTACCTTGCATCTGCATGCGTGTCTTTGCCAGTTCCATTGGACAGCAAATAACACACTGGATAGCTCCAGCGGCTGATCCTGCCAGAAACTGGTTTGTCGGAGTGTCTTTTTCCAGCAGACGCATTGTGTTGCCTTGCACACCGAATACGATGGCATTGATGAAAGTCAGGCCCATCATAGGGGAACCAATGCCTTTATACAGACCCAAAACCTGTAAGGAAAGAATAGCTGTTATGACATAATCTCGTCATTGATTACATTGCAAAGGTACAGTCCTAAGCTATTATGATATAAAACTAGATACATTAATATAAATAACACCCAGTTATACATTTCCTTTCAGCAAAATACAATCAGGTTCTGAATGACCAATAAAATGCTTTTGCCAATTTTAATTACGCAAACAATAAAACAGGTACTGACTGATTCTTGCCGTATGATGGACTGGAAACAGTGAAAGGTTCCCCTGTACAGAGGCTTGTCGACATTTTGCACTTGAAGCCTGACCTGTGAAAAACAAAACACGGTGCTATAGAAGTGGTACAAAAAAATGTAAAATTTAAAAGTGTGTTTAGCCTTAGGGCAAAAAGCCTTAGGGAAAAAAATATTTTCTTAAAGCATCTTAGTTACAATAATTACATTATTTTTACATTAATTAAGTTAACCTTTTAATATAAGTTATGGTAATTTTAAAAAAAGGTATTTATACTGGGAAAATGTTTAACCTTAACACATATACATACATACATACTAACTGTAAAGACACACGCACCATTAAATTCAGTGCTCATTAAAAGCCTGAGGGAGAATTTCTTGCTGCTCACAAATGTTTGTTAATTCTGTATTACAATGCAGACAAAGATTTACGCATATGACGGTAAGCAATAACCAAAACCATGACCAATGCACTCACCTTTACAGTGTCAAAAGGATGTCCTACTAGAACCCCAGCAGCACCTGAATAGTAGAAACACATTTTGTTTAATCAGGCCTCTCTACATGAAGAAAATGTTTGCCACTCGATGTGTGTGTTTTAAGTGTCTTGTACTGACAAATGTACATGGGGGAAGGTGTTTATTAATCTGTAAAGATTCAGTGTGGAAACCTGTCTGTTTTACAGGATTAGCTCTGGATCAGGTAGGAAGTGACTATTCTGTGTACAGTACTTTCAAGGTTTTTTTATTAGTGAGTTGGTTGCGTATTATTAAAATTATGAGCCTTATAATATATGTCGCAGCATTACTCTTTCCTTTCATCTGTTTAATCATTCACAATAGTTACTGCTAATGTTTTTTCAATCATCAAAACAACGAAATAAAGCATAAGACTAACTCTAAAAATCTCCACACTACTGAAGTTACAGCTCCGTGAAAAAGTGTTCGCCCCTTCCTGTTTATTTATTGTTATCTTTTTAAAATGTTTGTCACAATTATAAATGATTGAGATCATCAAACTAATTTTTGATAAACAATTTTTTTATGAAAGTACACAAAGATAACCAGAGTACAAAATGCTGTTTTTAAACGATGATTTCACTTATTAAGGGAAAAAAGCTGTACAACCTTTTGAAAAAGTAATTGCCCCCTAAACCTAATAACTGGTTGTGCAGCCCTTGGCAGCAACAACTGCAATCAAGGGTTCGCAATAACTGGCGATAATTTTTTGATGATATCAATCATTGTAATATGACAGATATGTAAAAGAAAACACTGTTAATCCATAAGACAACCTTACCTTGACTGAGCTAAAAATGTATTAAACTGCAAATCTAGGAAACAATGCCTGCCTGCCTGTCTATCCAATCCCACAACTGACGACAACTGTTTTGCTCAATGTTTCATGAGCTTTTTATTGGTAAAATGCAAATTGCTTATCTTGTTGTTACAACAATAATGTGTATTTGTAATTCACAGCAACAGAAATGTACAAATATATCTTTAAGACATAAAATTTACTATATTACTATCCTGGAAACTACATTATATGGTATGTTTCACTAGTATGTACTGGTCAGCACAGTTTGTGAGTCCTGCACCAGTGTGGAGTATATTATTTAATTTTTTGTAGTCATCGTAAGCAACCATACAGTTGGGAATATGATACTACGGTGCCTGAACAGGATCTATGAATTATGTCCGAGGTTAGGGTTGGGTACCAATGATATGATAAATGATATGTGATATGATATATGATATGATAAATATATTGTCATTTGTTACTAAACTTTAGTAGAGTAAATCTCATCAACATCAGCGAGCCAATAAGCATTCAGAACACTTAATACAACAGCCAGAGACGGGGCTCATATGTGCGCATCAAAAAAAAAAATAATAATAATTTCCTAGCAATCAAAAGCATGGCTCTGTTTTATCATCACTGATGAGTTTCTTAGCGTGGGATATAAAACATACAAAGAGGAAATTGCTGCCGATACCAGCAACATGACAACTTAATGAAACACTAATTAATGAATGCGCATGGACTAAAATGTATGAACAGAAAGTGATGCTGTGTTCAGCTAAAAGAAGAACAAACAATCCCCATCTTCCTCTTATCATCCAAGTTTGCCCAACTTTGCAAAATGTCAAAAATTCCACCCCTGGATTTAACCTCATCCAGTATTACTGAAGACGGCACTATGGCTGAGACAATCATTTAGCCAACTTGTATTGTATATTTACTAAATTGAACTTTACTAAAATAGGTGTGGTGCCAGTAACTTAAACTAAGACCACCAAGTAACTTTAGATATTATTTGAGTGCAGCTTTGGCTTACGGCTAGAGTCAGATAGCAAAATCAAAAGATGAACTCAATTGGTGGTTGAGGACGTCACGCATACTACATGATCTGTTTCAGTAGTATGGACTGGCCAGTACAATCAGTCTGTGTGAGTCTTGCCAATGTGGGGTAGAGCAGATTCTTTCGTTTTACAATCATCAGGGACAAAATTGTATGCAGTTGGGAATATAGTGCCAAGGTGCTTCAGGAGTATCAATGAATTATATCCTAGTAGGATGAGAATCACCAGGGAGCATCTAATACCATACTATTACCAATACTTTAGTTCTGATTAAATTTGTATTGCGATTCTGTAAGTACCACAGTTTTATAAATAACCTGATTCAATATTACATTTTTTTTAAAGTTTGTTACATTTCTAAACAAATTTAGCAAATAATTCACTCCTACCACACTGTGCTGTGCTGCCTATGAATGTGTGACTAGTTTAGAGTGCACAACCTGTAGGATTATCTTCACTGACTGAATCGCTGAGAATCTATTAAATGTTGAAAAAAGTCTTGTCGTTTGTTGCTAAATTTCAATACTTAACAGTAATCTCATCAGCATCAGCATACCTTCAAGACACAAGGTCACACCCTTTGTTTGTTCACATTATACCTGATGCACATTGTAGACATAACTTTACAAGAAAATTTTGGTTCTTTGGTACAGAATATATTACTGTACTGCTTTGTATTACATCATCTGTTTCACTGGAATTGACTTTTCAGTACAATCGGTCTTTGTGAGTCTTGAGATCATTTTGTTTTGTAGTCATTGTAAGCAACTATGTACAGTATGTACTGTAGTTGGGAATATGGTACCAAGGTGCGTCATCTGTTGCTAAATTTCAGTAATATCGTAAAACTCATCAGTATCAGCGAGAAAAACATTTTGCACGCCCAGAGATGGGACTCATTTTGAGAGGCTTGACTACAATGTGTACCATACAGAAGGCATAAAAATTCTATAGTGATCAAAAGCATGGCTTGCCAATACCAACAACACGACAACCTGAATAACTAAGGCTGGCCTAAGGTTATGAGCAGAAAGTCATGCGGTGTCCGATGGAAAGGAGAACAAACAACAGCCATCTTCCTCTAATCATTTGTAATCAAGTCTAACTAAGATTACAAAACTTTAAAATTTCCACAAGTGGGTTTTCCTTAATCCAGTGTTATTATGGACGACTGTATGGCTGAGATTTAGCCATAACATTTAGCAAACAAAAATTCTGGCCAACATGTACCAGTTGTTTACTAAATTTAACAGTACTAAAATAGGTGTGGTGCCAGTAACCTGTATCCAATCCCACAACTGACGACAACTGTTTTGCTCAATGTTTCAGGAGCTTTTTATTGGTAAAATGCAAATTGCTTATCTTGTTGTTACAACAATAATGTGTATTTGTAATTCACAGCAACAGAAATGTACAAATATATCTTTAAGACATAAAATTTACTATATTACTATCCTGGAAACTACATTATATGGTATGTTTCACTAGTATGTACTGGTCAGCACAGTTTGTGAGTCCTGCACCAGTGTGGAGTATATTATTTAATTTTTTGTAGTCATCGTAAGCAACCATACAGTTGGGAATATGATACTACGGTGCCTGAACAGGATCTATGAATTATGTCCGAGGTTAGGGTTGGGTACCAATGATATGATAAATGATATGTGATATGATATATGATATGATAAATATATTGTCATTTGTTACTAAACTTTAGTAGAGTAAATCTCATCAACATCAGCGAGCCAATAAGCATTCAGAACACTTAATACAACAGCCAGAGACGGGGCTCATATGTGCGCATCAAAAAAAAAAATAATAATAATTTCCTAGCAATCAAAAGCATGGCTCTGTTTTATCATCACTGATGAGTTTCTTAGCGTGGGATATAAAACATACAAAGAGGAAATTGCTGCCGATACCAGCAACATGACAACTTAATGAAACACTAATTAATGAATGCGCATGGACTAAAATGTATGAACAGAAAGTGATGCTGTGTTCAGCTAAAAGAAGAACAAACAATCCCCATCTTCCTCTTATCATCCAAGTTTGCCCAACTTTGCAAAATGTCAAAAATTCCACCCCTGGATTTAACCTCATCCAGTATTACTGAAGACGGCACTATGGCTGAGACAATCATTTAGCCAACTTGTATTGTATATTTACTAAATTGAACTTTACTAAAATAGGTGTGGTGCCAGTAACTTAAACTAAGACCACCAAGTAACTTTAGATATTATTTGAGTGCAGCTTTGGCTTACGGCTAGAGTCAGATAGCAAAATCAAAAGATGAACTCAATTGGTGGTTGAGGACGTCACGCATACTACATGATCTGTTTCAGTAGTATGGACTGGCCAGTACAATCAGTCTGTGTGAGTCTTGCCAATGTGGGGTAGAGCAGATTCTTTCGTTTTACAATCATCAGGGACAAAATTGTATGCAGTTGGGAATATAGTGCCAAGGTGCTTCAGGAGTATCAATGAATTATATCCTAGTAGGATGAGAATCACCAGGGAGCATCTAATACCATACTATTACCAATACTTTAGTTCTGATTAAATTTGTATTGCGATTCTGTAAGTACCACAGTTTTATAAATAACCTGATTCAATATTACATTTTTTTTAAAGTTTGTTACATTTCTAAACAAATTTAGCAAATAATTCACTCCTACCACACTGTGCTGTGCTGCCTATGAATGTGTGACTAGTTTAGAGTGCACAACCTGTAGGATTATCTTCACTGACTGAATCGCTGAGAATCTATTAAATGTTGAAAAAAGTCTTGTCGTTTGTTGCTAAATTTCAATACTTAACAGTAATCTCATCAGCATCAGCATACCTTCAAGACACAAGGTCACACCCTTTGTTTGTTCACATTATACCTGATGCACATTGTAGACATAACTTTACAAGAAAATTTTGGTTCTTTGGTACAGAATATATTACTGTACTGCTTTGTATTACATCATCTGTTTCACTGGAATTGACTTTTCAGTACAATCGGTCTTTGTGAGTCTTGAGATCATTTTGTTTTGTAGTCATTGTAAGCAACTATGTACAGTATGTACTGTAGTTGGGAATATGGTACCAAGGTGCGTCATCTGTTGCTAAATTTCAGTAATATCGTAAAACTCATCAGTATCAGCGAGAAAAACATTTTGCACGCCCAGAGATGGGACTCATTTTGAGAGGCTTGACTACAATGTGTACCATACAGAAGGCATAAAAATTCTATAGTGATCAAAAGCATGGCTTGCCAATACCAACAACACGACAACCTGAATAACTAAGGCTGGCCTAAGGTTATGAGCAGAAAGTCATGCGGTGTCCGATGGAAAGGAGAACAAACAACAGCCATCTTCCTCTAATCATTTGTAATCAAGTCTAACTAAGATTACAAAACTTTAAAATTTCCACAAGTGGGTTTTCCTTAATCCAGTGTTATTATGGACGACTGTATGGCTGAGATTTAGCCATAACATTTAGCAAACAAAAATTCTGGCCAACATGTACCAGTTGTTTACTAAATTTAACAGTACTAAAATAGGTGTGGTGCCAGTAACCTGTAGTAAACTGTAGAGTACAGCTTTAGCTTCCGGATAGAGACAGATGGCGAAATCAAATGATGAACTCAATTGGTGCTTAAGGAAGTACAGCAGTCATAAGATACGACTAAGTTTCCCAATTAATTCCTGGCTTTTGTGCATTTAGTCATTGAAATTATGTCACCAGATAATGTAGATTTGTGATGAATGAGTTTTATGATGTTGCGAAACTGCTTTCAGAGGTAAAATGCCAAGTTGCTGAAAATACAACTAAATATATGTAACGTAAATGTGTAAAATGTAATTTTCTCTTGGTATTGGTACTTTTCAAGGACTGGTATCCAAGTCAAGGTACTGATTCAGATTATGACACTGAACATTTCTGAACGATACCCAGTCACAGCTCTAGTAGTCATGCCCTGATCTTAAATGACATGTTTCAGCAACGAGTTTCTGCGATTGCTTCAAACACTTTTTCAAGTAACAAATTTTTTCTTCCTTTCTTTGATTCTTTCTTTCTTTAAACTTATCTAGCCGCCTACACATCTAAAGAAACAATCCCACAACTGTCACCAGTTATGTTTTGCTCAATGTTTCTTTGGAATTTTATTTGCAAAAGGCAAATTGCTTTCACTTTGTGAACACCCTGGGCCCAAAGCTTGCCAAAAAATGTCTGCTATGCTGGATAAGTAATTATCCATGTTTCACAGCAACAGAAATGTAGAAATACATCTTTAAAACATGAATTAAATGTATACAGTGTGCATATAGAGGTGACTGATGCGGCCTTTTGTAAAGTCACACAAGGAAATGTATTTAATTACATGGGTATATGATAGCATTTCAGGCACCAGTTGCATCAAACAGTTTCCTCTAATGGCATGCAGTCTGACAATTTTCTCTGGCAATTTCTCTGACAATTTGCATTCCTCCCTTTTAAAGTACGCCATCAAGTCTGCACAAGAACAATGGGATCCCACTCTTCGTAGCGTGCCGCGATCTTAGCTCGCTCCTGAGCAATCAAGAGGCCAACTGCGTTTGTTTACATCATATGTGATGCCGGCACTATCGATGTGGGAAATCTGAAATCCTATTTGCTATTGTCTGTTTTTGTCACGACTCCAGTGATACTACATAGTACAGTATTGCACCATAGTGCTGTGTTCCTGTAATGTTAAAAATCTAAAATTGCACACTGATCAGGACTATTATTGAGTCTTAACAATAACAATAACAAACTTCCCATTTTAAAAACCTGTTAAAGCCTGCAGAAATGTGGCCTGTATGTCTGTGCGAGTTACACAAGAATGATTATATTAAGTCTACACCATATTCAGGATGTAATCCACATTCATTATTGGGTCATACATTTTGCATGCATTTTTATGCCACACTTACTGATGTGCACACTTTACTCTTGTACACTACCCAAGCCATTTGTGTCTCTCTCAGATGCAGCTCAGCTTTAGTAATTCTGCCTCTGCAACAACTAGCATGTGTGCCGGGTGCAGGTTTAGCGATCTTTTAAAATATGCACAACAGCTCTTTAATGATTGATACATCATGAAATAGTCTAGATCCCTCACACTGTTAAATATACTGTGAAATACTGTTAGGCATTTGATCAGCTGTGTCAAGTTGAAAACATTGTTTTAGTTTTGCTAAGGCAGCTTTAATATCAGCCTGCATGCAGTCAGTGCTGTTGAGCTACACTCCTGCATTATGGCAGACTATCAACGCTCTATGCCAGAGTAGATTCATTATTCAGCACTTTGTCCACCACTGTTAAGGCGATTGCGCTTCATGTTCCTCTGGGTTTATGCGCAATCCTGTTCCCGATGCAACAGCACAGTGACGGAGCCTACTTTTTGTTCCTAGGGCTGCCACAGACATGGCAGCTGTGCATATTACTTTCTGCTATCCCCATGCAGTGCCAAAAGAAAGGTTAGTAAGTAGTATTTAGTATTGTTAGTAAGTAGTATTTCCATAGCCTGCTTGATTAAGCATGATGCTAATGGCATCATGATGAAGTTAGGGCAAGGCTCAACCAGTTTCCCTAAATGGAATTCAGTCTGACAATTTTTTTATGTCTCTGGGTGTAGCGTTGCATTGATTTGTGATTTCTGAAGATGGTCTGCTCCCAAATAACCTGGGCATTAATCATTGTCCATCATCCAAAGTCATCCCAACATCAACAATTTACAAGAAGTTATTAATTTATAAAGTAATGTAATCAGTTACTCTGTTCCTACACTGCCCATGCTATTACAAGTCAAGACAAGCAATATGGCATGTATGTGTTTTAAGGGCAAGAAAAGTACCAAGTCTCAATGGGATTCAATGGGATTTAACATCTCAGCAATTTGAAATACCAGAAAGCTGAAATCCTCCCACAGACTAGACCTTAAACCTAACCGGGGAATCTCCCAGTTCTTGCTTGCGACTGACATAAGCCATTTCACAATATAGTACACAAAGACACTAGTGTATTAACACATTGGCTGTTAAAAAAAAAAAAGGAAAAACTTGCTTTAAAAAAAGCCTGTTATTTAAACCACCATTCCACCTGACTGGACATTAAGTTTAAATTTTTCCATACATATTACCAAAAAAGGATTTTAGTGCTTTATGAGGAATAGCCTGCTTTATCTGTGGCTACATTATAAGATACACAGATGATGTATGACATAAGGAGCCTTGTGGTCTTTAATGAATGAAATGCCTATTATTGCTTTACAAATACAGATGTGGCATTTAATATTGGCTGAAACTGTTTGTACTGTTAATGTTCCAGGCATACAGTAGGTACACTAGGTAGCTGACAAAGAGGCTGGTGTTACTTACAGTAGGTAGTTTCCTATCTAGTAAACCATTTGACAGTTAATAATTGATAAACACAAAAGCTAAATGTATAACTAAACTTATCATTAACAGCACAGTTAAACTACTTAGTGCCCATCATCCTCTCTGAAGCTCAAGCTCAAGGTGTTTTTGTTAATTTCTAGGGAAAAACGTCAGATGTATGCAGGCCTTGGGGTGTTTTGCAAATAGCATTTTTACAGAATTTCCACAGACAGGTTTTTCTTCAACAGCTATAATCTATTATTCTCTCTCATTCTCTCCACCGCTTATCCTGTAAAGGGTCACACATCACCCCGGATGATGTGCCAATCCATCTCAGGGCACACAAGCACTCCCACACTCACTCACACAATTTGAGGAAAAATTTACTCATCACTAAATTTGCTTAGCATGTCTTTGGACTGTGCGAGGAAAACGAAATTCCCGGCGGAAACCTACTAAGCACTGGGAGAGATCTCTACGCACAGGGAATTGAGGTGGGAATCGAACACTCGACCCTGTAGGCTGCAATGCTAACCACCGTGCCGCCATGTGTTATTCTGTATAAGAAAATTAAACAAGTTTCAGCTGACTTTAATCTTGTGATTTATATGTACCTGGTATAAATGACCATTAACTGTTCTCACATCCTCAAACTATTTGTGAGACTGTGCTGAATTGAAATTCCTGAGGGTTCTTGGTTAGATGCCTAATGCCTACTGTCAGATGCCTTAATCTCCAATATATTGGCCACATATTAGCCACAAAGTTTTACAATGTCAAATTTTACTAGGTCAAACTCATGCCCTTCTGTTAGACTTGGAGTACCTCAGCACCTCGTGATATGCTACTATATGAATTGTCAAAAAAATAAATTTTGTCAAGCCTTGCTACGCTTTTTGGGCATGGCAACCAACCGAGTTTTTCATTCATGCTACATTCATGCTACATGCTACCTGTTACCAGTGACCTATTTTAGATAATCTCTCATCTTTCTTAATAACATTTAAATGTAGATGGTGCAAAAGTTTCATGTCATCTATTTCATTATAGCTAGTGATAAATAAGCATTTAGCTACCTCAAATCATTTCATCCTCTTTAGTTAAGTGGACTTTGTTGCTACATGCTAATTCAAAATACTGTATAGCCTCGCAGACTAGTTACTGGTTGGGAAACTTGCCATTATCTGTTTGATGTCGCCATGTAAATGTGAAGACGAAAGTGCTATTTGTAGCATTCGTAGCATTCCAAAGAAGGACCATCGTGGTTTTGTTATAATGAATTTATAAATATCCCGACTCAATTTTTTTTTTGGTTTTGTTTTAATAACTGCAATACATATTGAACTGACACCTCGGTACAGTATTGTGATAATCGTATAAGGTGTTCCCTGGTGATACCCATCCCTATATTTCAGGAAGGTTCATAAGTAAATATTTGTAAACAATGGATAAATTCTGGGTGTAAATCTGGATAGTTTTGGACTTTTCAATCCATTACGCAGAGGCACAAACCAAATATAAACTGATGAACTATATATAACTACAACTCTATAATCCACCTACAAATAATTTTCAACCACATAAATTTTTTCCCCCCAAGATCTGTGTTTTTTTCTGAGCTGCAGCAAGTCATCCTGAACACTGGGTGAGAAAAAATACTAAAATAATTATCTAAATAATTAACTGTATCAGAACTGCTAACCTTTAATTGCATAATTGTTTTGAGCTCCCTTACAAAGTTTTTTTTCTTGGTTCACTATCTTTTAATGAAGTCAAATGAAGATCATAAAATCTGCTACATTATACGACTTAGGTGTACACAAAATTATATTTTGTTAAGAATGCCACAAAAAAACAGCAAATATGGTTTAAAAATCTATTATTTACATTTTAAAATGGTTTTGGTTTTTACGAAATTACCCTACTAAAAAAATGGCAAATCTGACACTATATAAATAGTTTTTTTTATTTTTTTATTTTTATTCTAATTGTACCTGAACGGCAAAGTAAAGCTTCCTATCGAGTGCTATTTCTCAAACACCTGCAAATGGGTCTCTTGGTAAAAGATGCATTGTACAGATACTTACAGGCTGTGATGATTGTTCAGGCTCTTCAAAAACCTACATCCCACCTTGTCTACATACAAATGAACCCAAACATCCAGAAATTGGATCAATTAAAAATCACAAATAGAAATAAATGAATAAATAAATAAATAAATGAAATCATCAGCAGCATGTGATTTCAGTATTCCGAGCATGTGCATTGAGGGATGCAACTATATTATGTACGGTGCGTTCACTTTCAGCAAAACAGATTACAGATCACATCAATGCCTTACACGTCATCTATCTATCTATCTATCTATTTATCTATCAATCTATCAATGTTTGTATTAGAAGTTGACATTTACCACTAGTTTAACACTAACACTAGTTTGGGTTAAATATATAACTCACTCAATCATCATCTAACCCACCCAGCATGGAGAGAACATGCAAACACAGACGCAATGTGGGAATCAAACCCTGGAGGTGCAAGGCGACAGTGCTAACCACTATGCCGACTTTAATACTTATATTTTATCTAATGCTTTTTATTATATATATATATATATATATATATATATATATATATATATATATTGGAAAATTTGGTGGTTTGCAAAAATCAAATATCCTTTCTTTATAGAATGATGTAGTCTAACTTGGGAGTACTATCTTACAATCATATTAATATTACATTATTATTATTGTTGTTATGTCAAAGGTAATTTAAAAAGCAGCACCTTGCTCATATATATATGTATAGATAGATAGATAGATAGATAGATAGATAGATAGATAGATAGATAGATAGATATAGGGGTAAAGTTTATCTGGTCAGAAACACTGGTGAGCTGGTGAGCTCAGTGGTGAGCGCGCGCTAATGTGATGTGAAATGACTGTTGAAGGAAGTGAGGTTAATGTATGGCGCGAGCTAACCCGCTGCACACCTACCTCCCAAACAGCCTGCAACGAAGTCCATCATTCTTCTCCAAAACAGTCTACACACTCTGGCAGTCGGGGCGTCTTTAATTTCTTAAAGTATATATTTAAAAAAACAAAAACTTAATTAACCAGCTAGCAGTAATTAGACTGGGGCAGAAACTAGCTGTTGGCTATCCTCGCTAATTATCCTTCCAGCGGTGCAAGATTTCTCTCTTAGTCCTCAGAATCTAAATTCAGCTTTTCCCCCCAAAAAAATTGTACTATGAATGATGAAAACCTCAAACAAACTGTACGGCGGACTCTCTCCCTCACTCTCCCCTGTCGTGTTATAGTGGAAAAATCCACCCCAGCCTCCCCCTGCCTGCCGGATTCACTTCGGTTTCAGCCAAGCTGTCAGAGCGGGAGGTGTGTGCTGACGTCACAGAGGATAAAATCTCCACGGCCAATCGGGGCGTCCTACGTAACAACCCCCCCCCTGGACACGCCCCCTATCGCGTGCTCCTGCTCCTCGGCAAGCTCTTCATTGAAATGACTTTCCAGTGTTGCGTCAGTCTCAAGGGTGTGTCCCAAATCGACCCAAAGTGTATAGTTGTCTCATTCTTCAATACAACTCCTAATGCACTGCGGTGTTTCTTCAGGACCATAGTAATAACACATAACAGCACAGTAATAAAGTACACAGGAATACACGACAGTGTGAAACATGTGCTACATGAACAACGAATAGGCAATTCCCAGAGCAGTGAATGCTAACAATGCACGACAAACGTTATGTTGCATTGAAGAAACATGTATTTTTTTACATTATTATCTATTTACTTATTTTACTGTGGATAAAAGTAGAATCACATATCTTTAGATGCCAGGAATTCAAAAATGATGCTCAGTGTATATACTCAATCACTCACTGTCTATCCCACTGTATCCTGTATCAATGAGCCTATCCCAGGAGACTCATGGAATGAGGTGGGTACATCCTGGTCAGGATGGCAATATATCGCAGATCACACACACACACACACACACACCCACACGCATGGGGCAAAGCTTTAGGAGGTAATGAATTCAAAACAATGCATAGTGAAAAGGATTATTGAAACACCATCATACTGAAAAAGAACTTTCTTTCTCTCTTTTCATACTGAAAAAAACTTTCTTACTTTCTTTCTTTCTTTCTTTCTTTTTATATAGTGTCCCCACTCATCTTCCAAACTTTTTGCTGATACCTGACTGCGTAGTTTAATTTTGTTTAATCTATTACTACGTAGGTTTGGATAAAAATCATCAACTAAATAAGATGAAAGTAAAATGTAATTACTATTTTATCACAGTACAAAGTGCAGTGGTGCAGGTTATGAAGGATTCATCCTGATAAAAATGTATGGTTTCACAGAAAATTCATAAAATTTGTGCAACAAT
This sequence comes from Clarias magur, assembly GCA_013621035.1. Classification (NCBI taxonomy): domain Eukaryota; kingdom Metazoa; phylum Chordata; class Actinopteri; order Siluriformes; family Clariidae; genus Clarias; species Clarias magur. The sequence goes on from QNUK01000602.1 coordinate 130,702, forward strand.
TTTATCCTGTATGTCACATACTGTATGCTAATAAAAAAATACATTAAGGTGACATTTTTTGCATGGTCAAATTGTTAAATTAGTCATTTAAGGGTGATTATTTTCTTTTTTTTAACCTATTTAAGCAATAATAATTATATATTGGTGAATAATGTAATGGAAATATCATATTTTAATTATGTATTAATTTGTAATTGTGCCATGTAGACTATAGAAGCTTTAAACTTGTTTGCCGAAGCTTAGAAACACAAGGCCGAGAATAGTACATAAACAACCTGATTGTAATTGTCCCTGAATAAATGATAAGGTATGGACATCTGGTCTGGGTCAGATAAAGAGTTGTGAGTTTGAATGTAGGAACTTCATGAACTTTATGTTGATTATGTTAGCAGAGAATTGTGTATAAAATGGGACAGCTGAGAGAAAGAGATCACCTTTCTCCATGCTGCAATTGTTTGCTGTGTGCGACTGGCCCTTCTGCAGCAGGGGCGGATCTACCGTGGTGGCAAGGGGTGGCAATTGCCACCCTAAGAAAAAGACTTGCCACCCCATTACCCACCCCAGCACTAGTGTCCTAGTGTTCTAAAAAAAAAGAGTTTTATTTTTTATTTATCTGACGTTCCAATCCAGATATCAGGTTCAAGTCAATCACACATCAGCCTTTATTTCATTTTTATAGGACAATGTAAAAATCTGCACCCTAGTGTTTACATCGAATAAGAATAGCATTCCTTGAATCCACAAAAACTAGTGTTTAGTGTTGCCACCCCTCATAATTTTAATGCCATCCCTTTGCCACCCCATGAATCATTTTCTAGATCCGCCCATGTTCTGCAGAAGTATAAAATAAAACCTTTGTGACTTTGCTCTTACCCAGTGTATGAATTGCTTGTTTTTATAATATTTACAGAATTTCCACCACAATAATTACACAACAATTATATTATACATCGTACAATAATTATACATTGTTGTATAATTATACAACAAGGCATGTTACTGGAACCCAATAAGTCACACAACAAGCAAAACTTCACGCCATGCCACCTGTTTATGTGTACTAGCTTGGTTGACCTGATTTCACTAGGACGTTGTGGTTGCATTTAGACACCTTCAGGTCCTTCAGCGTTCATCAGCTCAACATAGATTCCAGGATACTGAGATAAGTTTTATATAAACTTTTCAACCTAAGGTTATGAAAAAAAGGTAGAATTATTCCCATTAAAATAAATGCTTCCAGCCTTAAGATGACCTCTGTGGTGTACTTAATAAAGGAAGTGGGGAATTCTAAAGTAATTCAATGTATATAATTACTGAATAACAGAAATTCATGGAAGACTTTCGGCACATTATTACTACTAGTATTTACTCCTCCACAATGAATTGCTCAAGCTGTCACAAGATGGTAGAAATGTTTATTTGGGTTAAAAGTCCTACTGTATCTGGGCCATGTAGAAATTTTCTGCACAGAGATGCATGCAGCATGCAGATTATTTTGCTAACAAGTTTCTTAGTTCATCTTCCTGTCATTGCCACTTCCTCTACATAAAAGCATGCCCATAAATCTGTGGTCAAGATGGTGTCTACTCGTAATAAAAGTGTTCGATTTTCACCACAATGCTAGTTCACTTTCAATGTACTCTGTAGTCTCATCATGTCATTCTACTTTTTATCTTATTTTTTTTTTGCATTTTGCATTTTGTAAGAGTTTCATGTCTTTTTTTCACCTGAGTTTTGACATATTTTTCCTACAATTTATGGCATGAATAGAATCTTCCATAATTATTTGAATAGGGTTCCAATTTATCTTTCTATCATACAACTTCCTATAAATACAAAATTAGGAATAGGTTATATATACTTTTCTCTCCAAACTTAAGAAAAGTTAATTAAATCAAATTACTTTGATCTGCTTAATAAATTTTATTTGATACACTGTCACTCCCTCACTCACTCACTCATTCATCGTCTATACCGCTTGTGCTTGCGTGCCTTCATTGCGGGCCTTTCCAGGTCTTCACTTATTTAGTTTATTGAGACTTGATTACTAAGGTATCTTCCTGTGTCTGCTACTAAATCTACTAGTAGAATGCACCTCCCCAAATCTATTTTGGTCTAGCTGCCTAGACTCACCTCACTACTGTATTCACTCTATTGACTTCCGGTAACTTGCCCACATTCGATTTAACCTCTTGAGACCTGAATATATTTATTTAAGAATATGCCTATAACTACATGGTCTATATATTCTTGTATGATTCTCATATGCCAAACGTCTTCCTTTTTGCAGACTTTAATAGCATTTGTAGTTATCAGGGGTTAAGAAAGAGAAACGGTGACGTGAAAATTTTATGTTTACATCAGTACAGCTTGGGTCAAGGAGTTTAAAACAATGATGCACACAAAGGCAAAAAAAAACCTCAAACCTCATCCTACATGATGGCAGTAGAAAAATCCCCCAACCTATGAAGTTCTAGATAAAATAAAGCTTAGCCCACAATTGTTAAAAAATTATTCTATACTAATGACCAGGTGAAGGGTGTGTGCTCTGACTGACTGAAGAGATAAATCACTTGCTGTCTATAAACCCAGACAGGACAGTCATTCATTTATCACTTAAATGAATGCTATAATTACACACATAATATAAAAATATAAATAATGTCTAATATAATGTAATATATGTTTGTGTATACTGTATGTTAGGAAGACAAGTAAGGTAGTTTATAACTGTTATTAGCACTGTTAAATGTCAAATGTCAATACTGAGACCAAATGAGACAATAATGAGCTCACAGACACAAACAGATACAGTAGTTCACATTTTTTTTAATCAATCATAGTATGCATGATTATTATATACAGTACCAGTCAAAAGTTAACTCACACCCTCTTATTCAATGCATTTCTTTATTTGTATTTTTTCAATATTGTATAATACTAAAAACGTTTAAATTATAACAGAACAAATATAGAATTATCACTCACTCACTCACTCACTCACTCATTTTCTATACCGCTTTATCCTGTATACAAGATTGCAGTGCACACTTGCATACACACATTCACACGCTACGGACGATTTGGGGACGCCAATTAGCCTAATCTGCATGTCTTGAGAGGAATCCCACCAAGCATTTGGAGAACATGCAAACTCCATACACACAGACCTGAGGTGGAAATCAAACCCGGGCCCTGAAAGTGCCCTGAAGTGACAGTGCTAACCACCAGAGGTGGGTAGAGTAACCAAAAAATTTACTCAAGTAAGAGTAGCTGTATTTCAAAATAATATTACTCAAGTAGAAGTAAAAAGTAGTCCAAAATCCAAAATATTACTCATGTAAGAGTAAAAAAGTATTTGGTGAAAAGACTGAAAAGACTAAGTAACTGTTTCAATTGCAATGTCTGATTTATTTATTTTTTTAAACTTGATTTATTAAACTTGATTTATTAAATTTTAGTATTTTTTTTAGAAATGATAATAATTATATATTAGTGTATATACACTAAGTATACATTAGTAGATCAGGTGATTGTTGATACCAGGTCTTCTGATGCAGCACTCCATCACTCTCATTCTTGGGCAAATAGCTCTTACATAACCAAGAGGTATGTGTAGGGTCTATTGTCCTATTGAAAAACAAATGATGATCCCACTAAGTGCAAATCACCTCATTAAGTACAGATGGGATGACATATTGCTGAAAAATGCTGCAGTAGCCATGCTGGTTAAGTGTCTCTTCAATTTTGATTAAGTCACCAACAGTGTCACCAGTAAAGTGCCCCACACCATCACATCTCCTCCTCCATGCTCCACAGTAGGAACCACACACTCAGGAGCTGTACAATCTCTCTTTGCCTAACAATGACATGGTGGTTAGAATCTAAATCTCAAATTTGGACTTATCAGACCAAATGACAGTTTTCCACTGATCTATTCCGCATTCCTTGTGATTTTGGCACAAGCAAGTCTTTTGTGCTTGTTTTTTTTTCCTTTCTTTCGTTTTAAAGTAATGCACCTGGCAGTTGAGTCACGTCAACTGGGTAGATACCTTCACTACTCAAGTAGCTTATTCAGTCTAAGGTTAGTTGGTAAGTTCCTCATATTTGAGTCCATAAAGATCAAAGGATCACTCCGTGTCTGAAAAGGCTTGTTACATGAACAATGGAAAAGGTGAGAGTAGGAGGAAGGGTCATTACAACGTGGTGGTTTCTTTGCCGCAAGTTGACCATGAGGGACTAACTCATGCATTCTCCACTGAACAGTGGATGTTGAAATGGTTCTGTTGCTTAAATCCGAGAAACATTTATGTGGGCTCTAATCTGAGGTGTTGCCACGAGTGTGCCAAGCTTTCATCAAAGCTAGGTCCTCTGGACAATCTAAAATATAAAACATATTGTGTTGTTTAATACTTTTTTTTTTCTTAGTACATAATTCCATACATGTTCTTTCATAGTGTGAAAAAAAATAAAGAAAAAACACTGAAGGAGAACATGTGTCCAAACTTTTGACTGGTAATGTATAGGTATGATGTCATATGATCAGTTGGGTTATAAAATGAGTTTAGGTTCTGTTATATAAACAGTATTATAAAATAATAAACAGGCATAATTAAAATATTAAGCCTATATATATATATATATATATATATATATATATATATATATATATATATATATATATATATATATATATAATGCTAAGGGTTGAAATGTAAATCCTGACATGAAAATCACTTCATTTAGGCTTTGTCTCCCCCATGTGGCAGATATACAGTATGACCATTCATGTTACCCCTCTGATCTGGTAGGTCACTGCCAAAACAATCCTACGATAAGGGATAAGGAAAGGATAGGATAGAAAGTCAACTTGAAAATGAGCATGTTTACCACACTATTTTTTATCAAAGGTCAAAGAATCACCCCCCTGTCTGAAAAGGCTTGTTACGTGAGCAGTGAAAAAGGTGAGAGAATGGGTGACAGTATTCTAAAGTTATTGTTTGTGTAAGTTGACCATAAGGCCTGACGCATGCATTCTCCTCTGAACAGTGGATGTTGAAATGTGGCTGCCGCTTGAAGTCCGAGAAACATTTATGTGGGCTCTAAGCTGAGGTGTTGTTTCTGAGGCTGGTCATTCTAATAAACTTATCCTCTGCAGCAGCGGTAGCTCCTGGTCTTCCTTTCCTGTGATGGTCCTCATGAGAGCCAGTTTCATCATAGCATTTGATGGCCTTGGTGACTGTACTTGGGGATACGTTCAAAGTTCTTGAGGTTTGAGAGAACTCAGGATTGATTTTTTGAGATTCACAGTACTAGAAAAAGTAGTTATTATTTTAGTCTTACTACTGTAAGATGCATACAAAGTAAATGACAGCATGGCATACCTAAGCATTAGATTATTATTATTATTATTATTATTATTATTTTATTATTAGCTTAATTAAATGTAGAGTAGCAACTTGCCAACTTGCTACTGAGTTTGCTTACAACTGTGTTTATTTATTCAGAAAAAGGCTAATTGATGACGTGCGGCAACAGAATTTGCCAATAAACATGTACAGTTATTAGGAAATACAGTAACAAACGAAGTACTGTGACGCCACATATCAAAGCTGAACAATTTCTTATAACAGCATGTCACAAAGTGTTTCTCTTATAATGTAAGACAACAATTTGTCAGCGGTTCCACTTTTAATGTGTTAAAGAACTTTGTATCCCGTTATAGCTAGAATGTTGAGGAACGGACAATAAAAGCTTCCTGTTATTAGTTGTGCTATAACAGCTTAACAGCTTTTCCCTAAGAAGCTTTTAACATTAAAGACTTAAAAATATCCAGTTTTTCACATTACTGATAAACTACAGAGCTACAGTGCCAAGTCTTTTGCTCTGAAAAAAGGCACAATTTCCATCTCTGTGAGCATGGAGTTTGCATCTTCTCCCTGTGCTTGGGGGGTTTCCTCTGGGTACTCCGGTTTCCCCGCCACACTCCAAAGACATGCAGATTAGGCAAATTTCCCAAATTGCCTGTACTGGTCTTTGTATAGACGATAAGTAAGATACATCTATCTTTAGACTTTTTAGACTCTGCTGAGTCCCACTAAGTTGTTACTATAGAATAATAATGCATTCCAAGAAGTGCATTATTTAATTTCAAAACTAAGCTGCATACAAAACAACACCATATTCATGTCATACATGGCAGGCGCAGGTTAAACGTTTGTTAAACGCGTCAAAAACAGACATGCCAAAGGGACATATTATGTGAATAATACTGATCTGAAAGTAGAAAGTCTGACTATTAGTGAGCGTTAAGAGTGTTATGAAAGACATTTAGTTTGGGTTTTCAGGAAACAAACAGATGCAGGGATTTAGAAAATTAGTTCACAACCAACAGGGTAATTTTCATGCCTTGGAAGAAGGGTAGAGCTATAATGATATCTATGTCACAGCGCAACCCTGGAGGTTGAGGAATTGAGAGTGGTAATAGTTTGCCAGCAGGAAGAGTCCTAAAATGAAAATGAGCATGATTTTCTAAAATAACAACTACCATGGAGCATGAATACCCATCAGCAGGCAGCGAGACTGTGACTGCTGGGTGACCAATAGCTAGAGAAATATGTGCCCACAGAGGTTCGAGGAAATAAACATCCGTGGAACACTGGGACTAATTTGATCACTAGGGATCACATTTTGTTACTTCATAACAATAAACAGTTCATTTAAAGTCAAGAGGCTTTAGGTGTAAATTCTGTATAAATTCTGGAAATATCTGCATCATACTGTCGTTTCTTTGTACTAACAAGGGTTTGTGTTTGGTTGGTTGTTCATTTCGATACCAAATGCAAGGGTGGGTGTTTAAGAATAGGAACAGGAATAGGAAGTGCATTTTTGAGGGAGGAAAATTACATTTTGGCCTGTTTGTTGCAAATAGTTTATTTTTACCTACTTTTAAAAAAGGACATGAGGGTGCAGCAGCTGACCTAAAGTTTATAATGAAAAACATGGCAAAGCGTACAAATCTCTTCTTTTTTTTTTTTCTTTTTTTTTTGAGAAAGAAGCCAGTTAATGACTGCTTGAACCTGGGTATTATAAATGACAGCGCCTCCCTGCTTATAAAGTACAAAATGCCCTCCAGGGAGGATGGAATCAACTTTAAAAAATTTTCTGTTTTGTTGTCAAAAAGAAACTCTTAGAAACTCCTCGGTCTAGTGGAGGATGTGTTGCTCAGGACATATACCAGAATAAATCCAAATGACATTAAAGTAAGCACTAACACATTTCCCTGGCACGTCTTTGAGGATTTCATTAACATCTGGAAGATGGAGGGTTCTTCAAAAATGCCCATACACCGTACGAAAAATACGCTTCCACTCATCCCTGTCATGAATTTATGTCAGACACTTTGGAGATTGAGTTTCATGAAAATGGAGCTTAATTTTCTAAAGCTGAAGGGCCAAGGGGGAGTAGATACTTAATGGTAGTCTGATTGGGGCCACAGTGTCTAATGAAGGGAATAGTGAGTAGGGAGACATTTGAACACAGCATTAATCGACACCTTTTACGTAACCAAATCTGAGAATTCAGTGAGTTCAGTGTTTTTGTGTAATAATATTATGTAAATAACTCCTTATTCCTCTGCTACCCCTCTCAAATACAATAGAATGTCTAAGGTTTTTTTTAACATAATTGTTTTTTGTATTTTTGTATTGTATTAAATTACAAATTTTGCTTCTAAAGACTATAACTTTGAGTTTTTTTTTTACAGACCTGCTTTTGAGCTAAACTATTGTATGTGACAAATGGGTCATGTAAAGTGTGCTTTCACTCCAAACACGTTTATCAGAATTAGTACACAAAGAGACATCTGGGTCTTTTTGAAAGGTAGCATTACACAGTCACATGAAACAGACGTGGATGTTCATTCTTTGGCGCTTTTTCCACAGCTGAAACCTAAATGTATTTCTCTTTTATGCGGTGGCCAATTACCTGAACACGTAAACAAGCTTCCAGACCGAATATCTCCATTGTCTGTACCTGTGTGTCTCATTCCATTTCAAAAATAGCACAGTGTGCATATATGCATAGAAAATCCCCTTACAGAGTATGGTTTCTATGGATTCACCGGATCGAAGATCAAGGAAGTGACTTAGCCTACTTCTCGAAACAAATACATTATGACAGAAATAATTCTCTGTCTCTTCGGTAGAAGCATGTAAGTAGAGCTATTTTCGTCTTCTTTTTTTCATGGCACCCTGCTGGTGGCAGGTGGTAATTTCTAGTCACCTCACCTGATCTTTCAACTGCCACTCAAAGCCCTGACTCAGAAGAGAAGCAAAAATAAGAAATATATATTATATTTGGGCTGCTTAAAATCCCATCTCAAGGTATAGTGCTGTTTCTGTTCCATAAAGCGAATATGTGAATATACACAGCCAAGATGCATCAATGGAGAGTGTATGCATAGTGAGTCTGTGGGGATAAATGTGATGGGAAGTGAAATCAAGTATATGGCAGTAGTAAGACAGCATATGAGAGGGAAATCATAGAAATAACTGACTCAAAGTAAAACTACACTGTCTGGACATTTGACCATCTTTAGTCTCGGTTTGGTGGCCAGTTCATGTGTAAAAACTTTTCTTTTTTTTTAATCATAATTTGAGTATTGAATATATATATAGTCCAGAAAGGGATTTAAAAAATCATTGATATGATAACCTGGTCATTCAGTACATTCTGGCTTTTTATTGCTAAATAATGTTGCTGAACCTAGACCTGACAAATTGCCCTTCTTTATTTGATGCCATCTTTACACTCCCTAGCAAACTGAAGACAATTAGTCGAATATGTGGTTTTCTTATGGCCACGCAGCTGTTAACTCTCAGTCCTGTGAGTCCTCATCACATTGTGTGTGCATGGAAATGTTTTTGCTTTCATTATAAAGCTCGCTGTGACTTCTCCTGTCAATTTATTTTTATGACACAACTTCACCAAGTGTGCACCAAGTGATTTCTGAGCTAGGTCTATTATTTATTTATTTATTTTTCCTAACGTTCCTTCCAGTTTTTAATAATATGTCAGGCAGTTCGTACCTTAGTCTAACCTAGTTCAAGTAAATTATGTCCAATATGTATATGGAATCGTGGTAGGATTAATGACTGTGAAATAATGTGTAAAGTTTTTCTCCCATATATTTATGTATACAAGTTGTTTTGTGTAACATACATTTATACATCTATCTATTATTATTATTATTATTATTATTATATTATTATTATTTTGTCCCTTCACTGCCTCCATCTGCTCAGTGGGGGGCAGCATGTGCTCAGCAGGCGAAGGCGTCTGGTTGCCCACAGCAGAGAAATGCCATGCTGAGCAAGGCACATGCTGCTTGTCCTTCTGTGCCCTCCGTGCTCCTGTACCTCCTGAGCCACTACTCCATGTGACAAGCCTGTACTGTCAAACTGGGTTCAGCCAAGGTCGATGTGACACAAAGCACAGACTTGAATAAGATGGAATCAGAGTGCTCAGTACAGCATGGAAATGAACCTTTTGATTCCTATGAACATTACAACACAGCTGAATTTGTATTCCCTGGGTCTCCACCCTTTCCAGACTGTGTTCCTTCCAAACCGTGTTCACATCATAAAAAGAACATGTTGTTTCCCCTTGCTTCTATAGCAGGAATGCATTTAATATGGTCCTGGACATGGTGCATACTCCACTTCCTACCAGATGCCAATCAACCACATCCAGCTCAGGCTGACCTCAGCTTGAGGTGAAATGACAATTCATTTTTTTATTGAGTGTGTATGATTTCTGCCAACTGAAGAGTGAGATAACATCGGAAAACAAAAACAAAAGTGAGTGTTGAAATAGAGTAGAATGACTCATTCTGCAGTGAATCGTCAGAGAGTCGGAAGTTATGTACCCATCAGCTCTGTTTTGCAAGGCTTGATCTGTCCACATATCCAAAATTTTGACGAGGTCAACAATTAAATACCTAAAATTGTCCATGATCATCAAACCAGTGCATGAAACATTATCGTGCTTATTAAAAAAAAAAATATTCAGAAATTCCTTGAAATTCAGTAAAGACTAACACCAAAGTATGAAGCACTTCAAACAGACAAAAGGTGTCTTTTGCCCTTGACCAAATACAAATATATCCAGATGTAGGGAAAAATGTGAAAGACGCAATGCTTAGGGTTTCAGGTTGCCTGGATACAAGAAAGTCACAAATGGTGCAGTTGCCATAAATTCTAGCTTCATGAAGTGCACGTCATTCATACATTGCTGAGACTGAGTCACACAATGTTGTCATTTCTAAGGCTTTGGTTTAGAGGTACGTAGCAGCTGTCCTTCTTTGGGAGGCTTAACATGTAATCAAGGTACCTCTTTACTTTAGCATTGGACATACTGTAGTTTTGCCTGTAATTTTCGGTACCTTTATTTTGATTATATGGCTTTTTCATGATATTATTATTGCTTCAAACAATAAGCATCCAACGTAATGACTTGGGTAGCTGTTTTGCCCACCACTTGTCAACCCTTAGTTGAATCATTCAGTGCTGGTAATGTGACACTAAGGATTTATTGACAAACCGCATAAGGCACTAGCATGTCAATCTGTACAACCTACAGATTTCTGTGTGACCAAGGGCGACCAATAAAGTGTGTGAAACATTAACGGAGATGTAAATAAATAAGCAATTGTGAAAACGTATGTTCTAAGCGTTTTAAAGGTTGGTGGTTCTGTAGGTCATTCACCCCTGACGCCTATGTGGAGATGGGACAGGCGTCATAACCATTCTTACTAAGCTTCAAGGTTAGGTTTGTATTTTTTTTTTTTTTACCAAGCACACATTGTGCCTCTTCTTGAATGAAAATAACAAACAAAGACTTGAGCCACATTGCCTGCCCAGGTACATGGCACGTGACTAAGATACAACGCATTGGTTTGGCCACTGACTCTGGATTAATAATTGAATAAATCTGGCAAACTAAAAACAACATGGGATGCAAACTAAAAGCTCGGCCCAACTTCCAAATTCATGTCATTGTGTTGTGTTCATAATATATTCATATTACATATTTATTTGAAAATATTATCATGTGATGAAGCATGGAAATTATAAAAAAAATAAAAATAAATAAATAAATAAATAAATAAACCTAACCTCCCTAATCAATCTAATGAGTGTACGTAGTTTTTTATTTTTTATTTTTTTTTAAATTGCTTACCCGTACGCCTGGATCAATGCACACAACTGGTACAGTAAATGTATAGTTTATGTACAGTAAATTCAGTTGGTCTACAAGGTTATAGTAAGCCTGGCATGTAAGCTGGGCTTTACTCACTTACATGCATTGACTCAACATTTCTTCAACGTCGTTTTCAATTCTGGGATCATGTACAATATTTTAACTTGGTCTGAAATCCAATACTAAATGCCAATGTAGTTTTACAAACCAGAAAAGTAAGACATCACTGTCTGCTTTGCTCTTCTCAACTAATTATCATTTCAGAGTTACAGACCTTGTTTATCTTTTTAAATATTCTCATAGGATAACAAAGTGGGAAGGAATGCGTTTCTTTTGTCTTTGTAAGGATTTCTTCCTCTGTGCCCTTCGGCATTTTGATTTGACAGCGCCGTCTTGAAAACACACCACAGCAGCATAGTCCAAATACTGCGATAAAGTGTTCTTTCGATACTTTTTTCAAGTTGTTTTCAAGTGAAGGTTGCTTGTTATCAGGTCAGGGGTGAACTCTGACTTTATTTACAGTATATGGAGCAAAATATCTGTAGGGGCTAGCGTGGTCAGCTAATACAGTTACTCAGTTCGGCTCTCCCGTATTAATCTTTACGATGTTATTTACACTGCACACACAGATGTAATTAAATGGAGTTCATTTTGGTACAGTACATTATGTTCAACATGATTTCTACATTACTACATGCAGGCTCTCAAGACAGAACAGAACGCTGTGTGAGCTAAATATTAGTCACCTGGGGCCACAGAAAAACACTAAAGTAAATGTGCAGAGGTTGTTAACATGACCGAACTTTGACACACACACACTGAAAAAGTAAACATGAGTTTTAGTGTGGGGTCACATGTATAGGGTCAAGGTAATATTTCAAAACTTCTATCACCTTAACAGCAGGTCAGAGTTAAGGACACAGAGAGAGAGAGAGAGAGGGTCTCCTACGTGATCAGAGCTCTATAACGGGTAAGGCACACATTGACGTGGCATTAGGAGTAATATAACTTAATTCATTATTTTTGTAATATTTAAGATTAAAAATATAATAATAATATGAATGAGGTCTATAAGAACATAACGTTTAGGAATTTAATTAGAATTTCACACAATTATATGCCAGTTTACAGTATAGTCCCATTGCTTTTTATATAAAAAAAAACCTAGATAGTAGTTTAGTAATCTAACGATATTTACTGGAGACAAAAATCAAAATAGAGGTGTATATTGATTTCTTTGATTTCTTTCTTGTTTTCTCTTCTTTATTATCATTATTAGTAGTAGTTTTAGTAGTGGTAGTAGTAGTGTGGGTACTTCTGCTTATAATTATTAAACAATTATCTCCAGTCGCCTGGTCAAAACTTATCCCCTAGGGCAACTTTGGAGTAAACAAGCCACCTAATATTTTTTGGGGAGGTACGTGAACACTGAAGAACTGCACTGAAGAAAACCCATGCAGTCAAATGAAGATTAATTGAAAATCTGACCAAACAGTAACCAGAGATCACATGATAAGCAGAGACACTGCAGCTATAAGGTGATCACCTGCTACACCATTATGCCCCACAGTAACTAATATTTACTAAAAAGCACATGAACCGTTTATTATAGAGCTTGACACTAACTGTGCTTAATTACCCATCTCATTTCCAACAGGTTGGCACAGTGTTGCAGCAGGTAATGTTGGTGGCTAACAGCTCCATGGGTTGACACACTTGTTATTGTATGAAACAGTTTTGCCTCTGAGCAATACCGAAGGTCTTTTCTCCCTGCTGCTATTAGACTATATAATCAGCACTGCTCCCAGTGAACGTGTCACCATAATGCATATTATGGTTATTACTGTTTTTCATACTGTTACATTTTTGTGCAACAGCAACTGTGCATTAACACCATTTTACACTGTGCAATATTATCTAACTTAATATTACAATAACTTACATTTTTTGTGCAATAGCAACTGTGTATTAACATAATTTTAAACTGTGTAATTTTACCTAATGTAATTTATTTGAAAGTGTAACTATTGTATTGTATGTTTCTTTTTTTTTTTCTTTTTCTTTTTGTATTTATACACTCTACTTTCCCACCTTTCTATTTGCACATTTTTTCCTTTGCTGCTGTAACATAAAAAATAAATTGCCCACTTTGGGACAAATAAAGGTATTGTATTGTATTATTATATTATATTATATTATATTATATTATATTATATTATATTATATTATATTATATTATATTATATTATATTATATCATATCATATCACATCATATCATATCATATCATATATCATGGTTCCTCTCCACTTCTGCTAAGGTTTCCTTCCTATAAAATGTCCCTGCCAGAGTACATTTTAAATGTTCAATATTAAATGCATTTGTGGTTTAAAACTTAAACTTCACTGAAACACATTTATTATCTTCTAACTGCTTAATAGATAGTGTAGAACAAAGACTTTCTTTGTGAGGATTGTTTTTTTGTTTCTGCTAAATGGTGCTATGAAATGTCATGGGTCCACTATTGGGGTTTGTCAAAGACTGATTATTACTTCCCTAAGTGCATGACGTCACATGCAGATCAGCAATTTAACAAGCCACCAATGAATGTCCCATTTTCTCCCTTTGTGCCATGCCAAACTCATGCCCATCAGTGAACAATTATCACATAACAGACAATTGACAGTGCTGAAATTGATCAATATCAAATATAATCATGGAGCAAGAATCCAGACTGGTTGCAACTGTTGCATAATAAGACAGCTAGCTAGCGGGAGAAAATTTGCAACAAAAAAAAAGATTTTGAACATTAATCAGAAATATGAACATAGTTTTGTTTAGTAAAGATAAAAATAGGATAGTTATTCAAAGATAATGGATATTATATTTAAACTATAGACTTGTTTAATTCAAAACTTACAATACCTGACCATAATAGTACTCATAAAAATACACTTAACTATGCTTCTTTAGAATATTTTTTTTTATTGACTTACAGAAAGGTAAAATCAAGATCTGTGTCATTTCAGTCAATTTGTACCTAATTAAAAAGTAATTCAGAGCTAAAAGTAAACAAAAGCAAACTCCATGTCACTATTTTTAACTGTTTTGAAATGGGTGGAAAGAATGCTCCTGAATTCATATGTAATAACATATGCATGTCCAAAATTGAAACTACCACTTAGACATTAAGACATCTTTAGTCCACATTTGCAGGGTCCAGGTCCTGAGGGTGAATGAATGAACACAAAACCGTTTAGTCAAAAAGATACACAATTTTTTTTTTCCAATGAATTTTTTTTACAAAGGAAAACCCAAATAATAAAGTTAATATTGTATAGAAGTAAAATAGTGCCAAAATTCATAAAAGCAAAATAGTGTGTAAAAATGACATGAATGGAATTAAAGCTTGTTGAGTAAAAATGTTTGGAAAATGTTTTCCTGCCTTTCAATTTGATCTAAATGGAAAGAAAATCCTTACAGCATTTACAATCCTTGAATTTTTAAACACTGCGATTTATTTCAGATTAAAATGTAATTCAAGCATTTTAAATGCAAAAAAATTTCCCTTACTAAATTGCTGTTAAAAAATCTATTAAATTGTTACCATCTTCTTTATTTTTCACCCTCACAAATTCAGGCTTCCAAAATTCAGATTTTTTTTTTTTTTTTTTTTTTTTACAATTCAGATTAATTTGCAATACAGAAAAATTAAAACAGTTTTATTGCAACAAGTTTTTATTCAACATGCTATTTTGCTCTGAGGAATCTTGGCATTGTTATACTTCTATATATGTTTATTTCTAAATCACAATATATTTTTTAAATAATTTACCAAGATTTTATTTAAAACAAGTAGTGGTCATTCAATTTAGAAGAAATACTAAATTTAATGACCACTACTAAAATCTGTCAATCTTAAAAGATCTTACCCAACAAACACATGAACTAAAGCTTTTTTTTTTTAAGTCTTTTAACTATATTAACTTTGCACTGGCCACATAGAAAGCAGTGCTAATTATATATTCTTACTTCCACATTGATCATAGACCTGATAGTAAACACAAGTATGCATCAAGATATTCAGTGAACCAAGCAATTTAGAGCTACAGCTATTACAGCCATACTTACAGTAGATGATGTTTGTAACACACATTAAAATATACATTTAACATTTGAACTAATGGCAGTGGGCATACTAAGCTTAACTTTCTGATGTTTTGTTTTAGGTAATCCCTCTAAGAATGCACCTCTTTTGATGACCTGAATCTTCTTAACAACGACAAAGCTCATAATTCCTCACCCCAGTTTGCCCTAGTTTACCATAACAAAACCAAAGCATATTTAATGGATTTCTTTGTCACGTGTTAATTTGGAGTAATTTCAGGTCACTGTCCAAATGACTTGAGTGGAACCGCTTCAAAAAATTAACCCAGCTTTGAGGAAATGGGGTCAGTGAGCATGGTGCTTTACCATGGAGAGGTCTGATCCAGGCAAGCAGAACCCCTTCATTTCATTTCATTTACCTCCAGGGATGTTTTGCTCTTCATATTTGCTGAAAATGACAAAGTGAATGCTTCAAAAGCCACTCTGCCCTAGTTCCTCTAGCTTGATACGAGAGCAACCGTTGTCAGACATGGAGTACCAAGGGCTCAACTAACCCTTTTTTTTTTCTTTTTTTTTTCTACAATCTCTACATTCCAGTGTACATGACCAAGAAGAGGTTTTAGTTTGATTAGTGCCTGACTGCTCTTGTAAGATGAGCTAGAGAGCAAGCCTTGCAAAAAGTGTTACTGACTTAGAACATTTGTGCTGGATGCTTTACATGCTTAGTCTTTCCTGAGCACTGCCCCAGGAGGAATTGTGTTGTCCTCATTTGACCTGGTAGCACTGTCACAGTAACACTGCCAACTGCTGTGTTGTAGCACAAAGAAGATTTATCCTGTAAGCATTTCGCCATTTGTGATCAGAGGGTTTATGGTTGATGTTTTTTTTTTTCTTGTTAAGGAATTTGTTTTTTTTAAGTCAGATAAACACTGTACAATTTTTATTTCTGTGTGTTTTGTTGTTGTTGTAATTATTATTATAATTATTATTATTATTATTATTATACATGATAATATTTTTAAGTTCAGTTCATTTACAAATCATCAGATTTAAAGAATTGCTTAATTCGGTGGTCTTTTTTTATTTATTTATGTGGACACTACTGCTGTGCTCCAGGAACACTGGAAAACAGATAAAATGGGACAAGAAAAGGAAGATTTTTTTTTCATTCACAAATTATATTAACAATTAGCATTTTGCTAATAGGAAAAAAAAAACATTTCTGGACAAAAGGATCTGTGGAGCATCCTGACAAACTTTCTCTTTGACGAGGTGATACTATCTAGGAGTGATGGGGGACAGTAACATGTGAA
Source organism: Clarias magur (assembly GCA_013621035.1). Classification (NCBI taxonomy): domain Eukaryota; kingdom Metazoa; phylum Chordata; class Actinopteri; order Siluriformes; family Clariidae; genus Clarias; species Clarias magur. Next base: position 147,383 of record QNUK01000602.1, read on the forward strand.
GTGTATTCCTCATGTCCGGTCTGCTCCGGAATTTCATTTTCATGTCACGACAGACAACCCCATTTCACAAAAATTGGTTGTTGAAAATGGAAGCAGGATTTTTATTGCTTTTGTGGCAATTTTAGGATATTCTGCCTTGATTCTAATCCAGAGTTGAAGTTGCTTCAAACACACTTCTGATCTGATTATTTTTCAAAATAAAACACTCTGTAGATGCTGATAGTCAATAAAATGGAAATCAAATATACAGGGTGGGCCATTTATATGGATACACCTAAATAAAATGGGAATGGTTGGTGATATTAACGTCCTGTTTGTGGCACATTAGTATATGTGAGGGGGCAAACTTTTCAAGACGAGTGGTGACCATGGTGGCCATTTAGAAGTTGGCCATCTTGGATCCAACTTTTGTTTTTTCAATAGGAAGAGTGTCATGTGACACATCAAACCAATTGGGAATTTCACAAGAAAAACAATGGTGTGCTTGGTTTTAACGTAACTTTATTCTTTCATGAGTTATTTACAAGTTTCTGACCACTTATAAAATGTGTTCAATGTGCTGCCCATTGTGATGGATTGTCAATGCAACCCTCTTCTCCCACTCTTCACACACTGATAGCAACACCGCAGGAGAAATGCCAGCACAGGCTTCCAGTATCCGTAGTTTCAGGTGCTGCACATCTCATATCTTCACACCATAGACAATTGCCTTCAGATGACGCCAAAGATAAAAGTCTAAGGGGGTCAGATCAGGAGACCTTGGGGGCCATTCAACTGGCCCACAATGACCAATCCACTTTTCAGGAAACTCTTCATCTAGGAATGCTCGGACCTGACACCCATAATGTGGTGGTGCACCATCTTGCTGGAAAAACTCAGGGAACGTGCCAGCTTCAGTGCATAAAGAGGGAAACACATCATCATGTAGCAATTTCAAATATCCAGTAGCCTTGAGGTTTCCATTGATGAAGAATGGCCCCACTATCTTTGTACCCCATATACCACGCCATACCATCACTTTTTTTTGTTCCAACAGTCTTGGAGGGATCTATCCAATGTGGGTTAGTGTCAGACCAATAGCGGTGGTTTGTTTGCTAACTTCACCATTCACATAAAAGTTTGCCTCATCACTGAACAAAATCTTCTGCGTGAACTGAGGGTCCTGTTCCAATTTTTGTTTTGCCCATTCTGCAAATTGTGTGTGCCGATCTGGGTCATCCTCGTTGAGGTGCTGCAGTAGCTGGAGTTCGTAAGGGTGCCATTTGTGAGTAGCTAATATCCGCCGAAGGGATGTTCGACTAATGCCACTCTCCAGTGACATGCGGCGAGTGCTACGCTGTGGGCTCTTGCTGAATGAAGCTAGGACAGCCACTGATGTTTGTTCATTAGTGACAGTTTTCATGCGTCCATATTTTGGCAAATCCAACACTGAACCAGTTTCACGAAACTTAGCAAGAAGTTTGCTAACTGTATCATGGGAGATGGGTGGTCTCGTAGGGTGTCTTGCATTGAAATCTGCTGCAATGACCCGGTTACTGCGTTCAACAGATATCAACACAATTTGATTAAATAATACAATTTGAATAAAGTTACATTAAAACCAAGCACACCCTTGTTTTTCTTGTGAAATTCCCAATAAGTTTGATGTGTCACATGACCCTCTTCCTATTGAAAAAACAAAAGTTGGATCCAAGATGGCCAACTTCTAAATGGCCACCATGGTCACCACCCATCTTGAAAAGTTTGCCCCCTCACATATACTAATGTGCCACAAACAGGACGTTAATATCACCAACCATTCCCATTTTATTAAGGTGTATCCATATAAATGGCCCACCCTGTATATTAATAAATACTGTATATGCTTCAGAGGCGTGGTACCAAATCATCCACCGCCCAGTATTGGTCCCTGTGTTTGGGGACCACTGGTCTAGAATGTCTTTGTATGAGAGAGTGTTAAGAAAATCCCCTTTACTGGAATTTGAAATGGGCCTAGTTTAAACATGTTCGAGCATCACAATGACCCTGTCCATAAAATGAGTTCCATAAAGATAAAGATTGCCAAGGTTGGTGTGAAACAACTCAAGTACCTTGCACAGACCCTGACCTTCGAAATTAATTGCACTGACTGCAGCCCAGGACTGAGCCTGACCTCAATGCTCTTGTGGCTGAATAGAAGAATCAATTTGTATAGCACTTTGTATTATTTGTATAGCACTTTTAAAAATGGACAATGTCACAAAGCAAATAACATGGATAGAAAATAGGAAAATATGAGGAAAAAGAAATTATCAGTTTGTCAATGATGAGCAAGCTAGGGTGGGTGATGGTGCCAAGTAAAAATTCTCACAGTCATGCTCCAAAATCTAGTGGAAAGACTTACAATGTCCTCATGAGGGGATATCCTCATATATAACTCTTTTTTAATTTGTAACTGTTTGCAAATAAATTTAAAAAATGTGAAAGTTATGTCATATTTTACTAAAAAACATCAAATTTTTCTTTGTATGGAGAATTTTATAAGACCCTGGCTTTACTAATACACAGAAATTGCTATGAATAGTTTGTACCTGTCTTTATCAACCATCAGTAAGTAACCTTAACAAAGTGGACTTCATGTTAACCAAAAATAATTTCCTGTTCTTTTTTTTTACTGACAATATAGCACACATTTATATAAGAGAAATATGCCCACAATCTCTGGTAACTTCACTATATGGGAAAAAACAGGGAAACGGATCAAAATTGCATTCCATTTGTCTAATGCATGAAATTATGGGGCTAGTTTTAATCCTTTTGGACAATTTTGGAGTTTTAGTTAGGGTAAGAATTTAGCAAAACCACCATACTCAAATGTTTGATACCTGGCTTATTGGTCTACATTAAAGAAAAAAAAAATGTCACATGCCTTTTTGGTTTTGTTCCATGAGACAGATGCACACACCTAGTCTTGTCATGAAGCTTCGTGGCAAGTTTTCTAAAGAAAACCAAAACATAGTGCCCTTCCTGTTTGTATCTTTATTTGTATTCATTCAGAACCCAGTAATCCTGTGGGCACACCACCTGCAGAATAAGTAGGAAAGGTCTGGTGCCTTGTGGACAGCAGTTGAAGTCAGAGGCTTTGCCAGACCAATCCATAGCTACTCAAACTGGCTTTAGCAAAATTACCACGGTGATGGGAAAGGAGCCAGAACTAGTGCAGGAGGTGGGAGGAACAGTCTGCCTAATCTTAACCAGAGTGGGGTATTATTATTGGATTTTTGTGATAATCAAGGTTTATCCATAATGAACATTGTGTTTGAACCTAAGGGTATTCATAAGTATACTTGGTATTAGAACCTGCAGAACCTGTCAGAACCTATTAGGGCTTTCTTTTAATTTGTGACCATATGCTCTGGATGCTGAGGTGAAGAGCGGAGCTGAGCTGTCACATGAGCACCACCAGATGGTAGGGGAAAATGTGGAATAGATATTGCTATAAGTATTTGGCAAAGGCCCCTGTCTGGGAGCGCTTCAACTTGCACCAACAACAGAGATTCTCCTGCATTCTGACTGGAGCTGTAAACATTGAACCGGAATGGGTGATGTTCTGCTAATGTGTAACTGTGGCTGTCATATTGTAAGTACCTGTTCTTGTGGTAAGCCCTGAACCCCTTGGTGAACACCAGGCTTAAAGGGTGACTTTAAGAGACTTTAGAAGCAGCCATATTGGAGTGCACCAATGGCAGTATTGGAAACTGTTTGCAAATAAATTTAAAAAATGTGAAAGTTATGTCATATTTTAAAAGGTCAAGCATGGAAGGAATTTGATTGGTCAACGGGAAATTACTTGACCTCAAATAGGTCTCATAAAGATTCTGGTTATATTTTTGTAAACAATCAGGCAACTCAGGTGGGGAAGCAGTGCATTCCTGTTTATAGCAGGGATTGAGGTCAACTGTTGACATCAACTAGGTGCATAAATAGTGTATGAGGACCACCTGAATCCCACCAACATACAGTAAAGTTGGAGGATGCAGAGAAGGAATTGTCAATCACTTGGGCTAAGGTTACCAAGGTAGTATACACAACTGCCTGGAACACTTCTGATCTGCATTGAGTTTCTGAAAGCTCTTTATGTTGTTGGGATGTCCTGGTTGGCACATCTTTTCAGCATTGAGTGAATGCTAGTGAACAGCGAACAGTGCTCTGGACTGGAAAAACTGGGTTAGTGGCCTTAAATTTAAGAAGGGGACTGGATTGTGTCTTCCAAGTTTAGGGAATCACAATACTCAGCCTCCTGGTACTGGAGAGGTTGGTCTACTGTAGGTGTTAGCTAATTCTCAGAATCAGGAGGAGCAAAGCAGCTTTCATCTTGGCCCCAGAACAATGGATCAGTTCTTTACCCTCAAAAGGATCATGGGGGGCTTAAGGGAGTTTGTATTTTGTGGATTTGAAAAAAGCCATAAGACCATGTCATTTGTGGGAACTAGGGGAGGATGCTTCAGGTGTACAGGCTGGGGGCCTGTTATTATGGGCCAATACACACGTGGACAAAATTGTTGGTACCCTTCAGTCAATGAAAGAAAAACTCACAATGGTCACAGAAATAACTTTAATCTGACAAAAGTAATAATAAATAAGAATTCTATAAATGTTAACCAATGAAAGTCAGACATTGCTTTTCAACCATGCTTCAATGGAATTATAAAAAAAAATGAACTCATGGAACAGGCCTGGACAAAAATGATGGTACCCCTAGAAAATACTGAAAATAATGTGACCAAAGGGACATGTTAATTCAAGGTGTGTCCACTAATTAGCATCACAGATGTCTACAATCTTGTAATCAGTCAGGGGGCCTATATATAGGGCTCCCGGTAGGTGCCATTATACACTTATGTTAGTACAATGTCTCATAGTGGATCTTTCTATTTGATAAATACAACCTCAGTAGAATAACAACATATAAATGAAATGAAAAATATGTGGGCAATACTAAGTACCCCCTCACTGCTTCATCAGATTTAAAAGGGAAAGTCGCACCCAGGTGCTGCTAACTATCTGCCCTTGATTAATTGCTCATCACCAGGTGTGCAGACTTCTATAAAAGCAGACGTCTAGACAGTGGCGGTTGGTGCAAATTTTTTTTGGACTGGGCGCAAACAAAATTAAAATTAAACTTTTAATACTCGCCTGCAAATATCCATTTATCAGGAAATTGTTCATCATTACTACTAGTATAAAATAAAGGCATTACTCACATCGCATCCAGTCAGCAGCTCCGCTTGCCATAAGAAGTGCTGGAAAAGACTCATTGAGAATGGTCCAATCACATAGGCCCAAATATTTGAAAGAATACTGATTCGCTAAGAACAAAAGTGGGAGGATTCAGGGCGCACAGTGCTGCGCCGAAGGATGATTTGAAAAGATCCAATCAGAGCTCAGCCTGAAGTCACATGCTTTTCAAAGATTTACGTGCCTACATAGACACTCGTTTGTCCGGCGCCCCGCGTACATGAACACAAATGAACGTAATACAGTTTAGATTTTTTTAAATTGCAAATAAATTAAATTAAGAAGTACTGTGGAATATTGTGACTAAATTACTTTATTTCATTATTAAAATTAGTAATTATTATGTTAAATAATTACATGTTAAAGTAGCATTCTTCTCTGCCTAACTTTAAGGAGGCGGTGCCCCTGCGGCGCGTATTGACCGGCCGCCACTGCGTCTAGAGTATGTCTGGAGACATCAGGTGTGTATTAACACAATGCCAAGAGGGAACGACATAAGCAGTTCTTGCTGCACTACAAGCTGGAAAGAGCTATAAAACCATTTTCAAACAATTTGGATTTCAACATTCTACAGTCAGAAGGAATATTCACAAGGTGGGAAGCATTCAAGACACTTCCCAGGAGTGGATGTCCAAGCACATTCAACCCAAGGTCAAATCATACAATTCTCAGAGAAACACAAAAAACACAAGAGTTACATTTCAGACCTTACATGCCTTACTCATCATGTTAAAAATTCAAGTCCTTTACAACACAATTAGAATAAGACTGGAACAATGTCCTATGAACAGATGAGACCAAAGTGGAATAGTTTAGCCTTAATCTCCAGTGCCATTTCAGTAGAAACATCTCATACCTACTGCAAAGGACGGCAGTGGAGGATTAATGATTTGGGCTTGTTTTGCAGTCACAGGACTTGGGAACCCTACAGTCAATAAGTCAACCATGAAGTATACTCTGTATACCAGCGCATTCTAGAAGCAAATATGAAGCCATTTGTAATTTTTGTTTAATAAATAATGGCACAGTGGAAAAGATTATTTGTGGTTTGTCTGCGGAAATATTTGCCTAATACTTAGACACGCTGCATTTTACACATAAAAAAACACATAAAAGTAAAAGATGGGGCACTAACTTTTGAACACAACTGTAACCAAAGTGAAAGTCTGGTCCACATAAATAACATCACATCCGACTTATTCCTGCTGCGCGTTGAACTCTGTCAGGTTTGTCATCAATTGTTTTGAATTTTATGAACAGAATTGCAGTCAAGGGGCAGAGAATATCGAAATAATTGACCTCAGGATTGCTTTTTTCTTATTCAATGACGTGATCCTGTTGTCTTCATCAAGTAGTGAACTCAAGTGTGCTCTGGGTTGGTTTGCATGTCTGGTTTGCATGTCTGAATCTGAAGTGGCTGAGATGGGAGTGAGCATCTCAAATTTGAGGCCACAGTTCGCAACTAGAGCAGGAGCAGGTTGTTCAATTCAAGTTGAAAATGAGATACTGGCTAAAGCAGAGGAGTGTAAGTAGCTAGGGATCTTGTTCTCAATTATTGACAGGCCCATTGGTGCAGTGTCAGCCGTCATGCAGGCATTGTACCAGTCTGTTGCGGTTAAGAGATGCGCCAAAAGGGAAAGGTACTGTATCAGTTTACTCATCAATCTCAATTCCCAAACCTGACCTACTGTATGGCCACGGGGTTTGGGTAGTGACCATAAATCTAGGTTGTGAGCTTCTTTTACTGGGTGGCTGAGCATTGCTCTAACGATGAGAATGTAAGGAGCTCTGGGGAAGTGTGTTGGGTATGTCAAATGGAGAAAAGACGTCAGGGCAGACCAAGGACTAAATGGGGAGATCATATCTCTCTTCTGGCCTGAAAGGCGCCAGGATATCCCTGTGGAGCAGCAGGGGTGGGAGTGGGGCTAGGACGAGGGCGGTCTGGGCATCTCTGTTTAGACAGGCCCCACAACCCCACAACCTAGCCCCTGACACAACACAGTGTACGTTAATTGTTCCGCAAGAATCATTTATTTGTGTTTTGTTATCCTGGTGTATGTTATACTACACACAGGTTTGATTATGAAATTACAACAATTATGTATTTTAACTTTAATGACTAAGTAATTAAATTGATTACTTAAATAGCGTTTTACTGTTGTCAAGGGGTTTTGTTTATGTGTAACATAGGGTTAAACAAGCAGCAGATTAAATGTTACATGCATGTGAAATTCAAGTGCACACCACATGGAATGTGTTGTTTTGAAATGAGTTACAATTTAATGCACTTTGCAGACAGGAGTAATCCTGCATGACCTTATAGTAGTACCCAAAGGGCTACTTTATGGGAGATTTTTTTTTTTTTCCATAATGGCAATAGATTAAAGCAAGCAATTTGTGTATGGTTTTAATTAAGTGTCACTGAGGAAATAAAGATCACATTAATAATTGACCGAAATCGTATATTAAACAATGCAGGGATAATAACACTATATCTCTACACTACAACAACTGGCTATACTAAGTTGTTAAACAGTCATAAAATAAAATCAATTTTTTTTCCTCTGGCTTTGTGCTTCTTATAAATATAATTTCTTTTTTTTGTTGTTGATCTCTAAAGTTTTACTATGGAACCATTAAATAAAAAGATTTAGCAAATAAACATCTGCATAAAAGCATTCTTCAGCATTCCTTAGATTTTATACAGTACATTTATATCCAGTATGTATATATTTTATAAACTACTCTTATACTATAGTATCACAGATGAATAAGCTGAAAGCTAACAAAAAATTTGAGTATTAAGTAATATTTCGTCATCATCACTGATAAATACGTGGTGTTGCACACAATTTCCAGTACATGGACTTCATTCCTAGAAAGAGAACACAAAGCAATAAAACCACGGGGAGCTCTGGGAAGTCAGTCAAAAAAAGAAATATGCAATTTGGGATCCTGCTGCCTGGCGTCCGGCCCCACACAGCAGACTTTGTAAAAGTATTAAGAAAGCCAGATTTAAACGGATAAAACAAAGTGCAGGACCGAACAATACATGTATTTCCCAATCACACGTGTCTGAGCAGAGCAATGCGTTTCTGCAGGTGTTATTTTGAACAAGGTCACTTGTGTTGTTTGGAAATGCTGAAATGAATTTACACCTTTCCCATAGTATCCAAATTTTTGACCTTTTTTTTTTCCACTGAGCTTTTAGTTGAAATTTATTGCCCTCTATTTTTTCTGTGTTGGCAGTTACACTGCTGTTACCACTGAGCAAGTTACTATTAAAAAACGTTTTGCTTTTTAGTTTCTACATATAAACCTGCGCTTGCTTTTTTTCCCCCCTACCTATTATGCTTGATCCTTTAGGATTGGAATGCCAGACATTAGCTTCCATGCACTGACATCCATGTACATAAGGTCATCAGCAGTGCTGAATTTCTGTAGTTTATATGAAACTAATGCCACGTTAAGTCTTCTACCAGTTTACCACTGATTTTATTGTGCTGGTGTTGACTTCTCTTAGTCAATTCTCTGCTCTTTATGAGTTTTCAAGAGCGCGAGGCCACATTCCAGACATACACCATATAACATCTAAGACCATACTTTGAGATTTATTGTCCCCTCTGCTCTCAAGTCATCCTGTGGCTCTAAACCTGGTGGTGGTGGGTATATTTTGGTGATAAATCAGTTTCCCAACTGGTGATATATCAGTTTCATAGCTATTTCCTCTTGGGTCTCTGTCATTCAAGAGCAACAATTACTTTTTATGTGTTACTACAAAGTAAAATATGTATATTGCAGTATGCATGGATTCTGATTCAGCACAAACTATTACAGCTGCAGAATGAGTGTTGTGGTATTATGTTGCAATGAAATGTAGTGGTTAATAGTGCAAGACGGTGTGGCATCTTTTAACTTTGTATTCTGAAAGTTTAACATTATTATTATTTTTTATGTGATATGTTGTAATATGCCTCTGTAACCATACAGAAATCCTAATTTCCTTCGGTGCCGCTCTAAGTTACTTGTAGTGGCTGGCTGTGGTGAAACAAGTTCCTGTAATACAACCACAGAATACATGCCAGGGATATTATGTAACCATCCTTAAATGGACAGGATGCTGGACTGCTGCTCAAGAGCCATGGAACGAGCCTGTCAGGGGCCCCCCTAGAGCAGCCCCAACCATCAAAACTTCTCTGTCAGCTCACACAGTGTAAACCATCTGATAACGTATTTTTGTTTTTTTAAACAAGTACTGTAAAAAGTGTAGTGACAAGGTAAAAAAAAAAATGTTTGTTACATTTATGTGATTTTTCACATTTTTTATCTCAACACCTATTTATTCACTGTGTGACACATCAAAACTTTAAAACTTTATATATATAATGTAAGGTGATGAAGTTCCACCTAAAATGATTATTTTTTTTTGTTTTTTTAGACAGAAATACTTTTTATAATCTAGTTGTCCTCATTAGTGCTCTCTTATCGCTGAAGTTCCTCGTGATGAAATATAGCACATACAGTAAGATAAGCACTTTTCTTCAAACTACTTCAGGGTCATGGGTTTCAGGGTCATGATAATAACATGCTTTAAAATTTACTTTGAGATAAAGTGTCATGTTTGGAGTAGAAAGCTGTGTAAGATGCCCACACCAGAGCTGGAGAAACGCGCTTTTAATCGTTGTGAGAGTAAATGTGGTTATCTTTTAAGCTTGTACATGTGTGCGTGAACGTTCTGCGTGAACCCCCGGCTTGTTCATTGCCCCAGATTGCTCTCTGAAGCCACATTTCACCACAGATCCTAAAGTCTAAATGGACTTTGCCTTACCTAAGCAAACCGTCTATGTTTTCCACCCTGCAATTTTTACGCAGATTTTTAAAAAATTCTATTTTATTCTATTCTGTTTTCTATTTATTCAAGAAAGATAATTAATGAAAATACTTGACTTATTTATTCATTTATTTATTAAACCGATTCTACTCCACAGTTCACAAATAGGCTCAATTACATGTTCTTTTACGCTTGCCATGACATAATGTAATGCAAGTAGATGTCAATCAGTGCGTACGTGTGTTGCTTAATGATTAAACACAAAAGGTTTGCTCTCAGAAGTTAAAAACATGGCAGGGATTCAAGCTGTGTCAACATGCACAGAGACCCTGCCAAAAATACTGTGAAATAACAACAAAAAACACGCATTGCCAAACTCAGTTTTACACTCAGCCATATTTCTAATCTTAAAATAACATGAGTGCAACACAAAAAATGAGATTTTACATTTCACCACTGAATGAACACATACTGTATAAATCCACACTTCCCCCATATACTGTAAGCAGATGTACCACTTCGGATCAATAAATGGTGACCTGGTATGTCCTAGTTATCAAGCACAAACAGTTTGCTTGTCCTTAGTCCACATTTGGCCTTACATGCTCTCAGGTTTGAAAACAAGTGGGAGGCTGGGGAGGGTGTCACCCCTCCACTATAAGTGACATTTGGCTTTGCTTCAAGAGGGAATTCCTGTGGCATCGTTGGGCACTGTGCCCTTCAGGGAAATTATAACCCTCTCACTGCAATGGAAGAATAGCATCTGATAAAGAAGAAGTATATAATTTTTCTTCTATTTATATTGGCCAATAGGCCATGCGGCTACACCAAGCAGATAACATGATCATTCTTTGAATCAAAATTATTCTTTTTTTTTTTTTTTCATGATCATGTTTGCTGCAAACTCTTCAGAATGAATAATCAAAACACCAAATACACATATGTTTGATTTAATATCATTAGCCAGAGGGCATTTTTGATAAATATTCATTTGAACATATACAACTCTTATATCTAGTCTTCTTCGTGCTAAATCACATGCATACCAATGAGACATTCACACGGTCTCTTCTGAAGCTTGATTTGGCCTGTGGCCAAGTTACTCAGTATGCATTGAATGATCGCCTTGTTAATAGTGAAAGCAAATACAGAATATGTGTGCTTCCAGAATATTATTGTAATTCAATAAATGTTTTAGTTGGTAGCTACCCCGTAAAATGACTGATATATATCAGATATTGATCATTGTAGAGAAGCACTGCTGTGACGATGGACATTACAACATTCAATCATTTATTCATACTGTATGTTGTATCATATATGCTTATCCTGGTGGGATTGGCAGTGGCAACAGGCTTAGCAGTTCAGTCCACACTCTAGCTCTAGCCACATATCTAAACTCTCAAGCCAACTGTGTCTTATGATCTCACCTAGTTCGTACTGAGACTGTCACAGGTCGTGTTTTCAATGAGACATTTCTGGTACAGCTCTAATACGACCTGATGACGGGTAATTAGTGTATTTTCCCAAACCACCTCAAATAGCTCTTCTCAATTTGCGGGTTCAGCAGCACTACTCCAAGACTCATACCATAACTTTTACAGTAACTGTAACAATGTTTCCACTGGTCTGATGTGCTATTCAGTCGCGCATTCCCTTTTTCCAGAACTCATTAATAAAATAACAAGACACATAAACTCCTTGGCTAGGGGCAAGGTTCCCTGAAGGGAATTTTACGTGTAGGGAGCATCCATCTTTTCTGGCTGAGATCCGTGGTGTCAGACCCCCAGCCTTGTAAGCACTGATCCCAGGCTCTTCACAATCTGCAGCTAAATGTTCAAGTACATGTCAGGGGTCCAGACCAGGCGATGCAAAGAGAGCAACATTATCAAATAAGTGCGTTTTTACCTCAAGCTCTTGCTGCATCTTAATATCATTGTAGACAGGGGTGGAGATAAGATATACCCTTGACAGAGTCTGACCCTGACCTTATGACAGATTTCGACATACCGCCAAGAATGTGGAGGAAACATTCCCTGTGCTCATACAACAACCGGATCACACAAATTAGCGATCCTTATACCCTGTGGCCTTCCAGTCACTTGAGGCAAATGATCATAAGCTTTCACCAAATCCACAAAACACATGTCGGCTGGATTAGCAAGATGCCCTGACCCCTCAGAATGCTGTGGACGGGTAAAGGGCTGGTCCACTATTCCACAGCCAATGCAGAGGCACAACTTTTTTAACATCAAGTACTGCAAGTACTGTATGAGACAAAGATTATTTTCCAGACCCATCATATAAACCTTTCCAAGGAGGATGAGGACTATGTTTCTAATTTAACAACCCCTGGTCCCCCATTAAAAAAAATAAACACCACCATTCTACTTTGGCAAGCCCAAGGTTCTGCCGCGCATCTTTATGAAACATTAAAGAGGTATGTTAACTTTACAACCTACAACCGTTTCCGGTGCCTTTGATATCTTCAGGTAAATTTCATTCTCTGTTGTAGTCTTGCCACCATGATGGTTTAGAACCATCATAATAACCGCTGGCACAGAGATAGACTGTACCAAAGCCTTCACCAAACTGTGTTGCACAATTGCTGCATAAAAAAATATTTTATCTTCACAAAGAACAATAAAACACCATAAGCAGACCAGAAAGCATTTAAGCACTATAACTGTATCATCAGTTGTAATGCACTGTAATCAAGAAATAACATTGCACAGTAAGGGTGGTGGTCAAGTTGAGGTCTGGAAGGACAAGAGAGCTGTCAGAGAGAACCAGGATTGGTAGAAAGACAAATCACGACCCCTGTAAGACTGCAAAACACCTTCTAGAATATTTAGCAGACTCTTAATTGGTGGTGTTCTGCTTTACCTTCACAAATATGACCTTCGTGGAAGAGTGTCCTCACCAAATGTTGAGCATCTAAACAACCCTGATGCATTTTGCAAACCATTCCTCTGGACGACTCAAGTAAAAACTGGAACGTTTTGACCACCATGGCCAAAAACATTTTTTTTTTTAAAGTTAAGAAGAAGTCAATGAAATTGAAACTTCTTCAACAGTTGACCAACTGTTTTTATTTGTTTTAAACTTTTCCATTATTTTCTCAAGGGGAATTAAAATGTTATTTTAAATGTAAATATTATTTCCAGTGTAATTGTGTTATGTTGTGCATTTATCTTTAGCATAATTGTACTTCTCGGTTTAATTTTTAATTTCTAGTGTAATTTTATTTTTATCACATTGTGGAAGCAAGCATCCCACTGTGTAAAAAAAAAAAAAAAAAAAAACCGCTAAAGATGAAAAGAAGTTGGCCTCTACAACCGGCTAAAAATCCAAAACACACCTCAAAATTCACAATGCACTAACTCAAGGGGCTCAAGTTAAACATTTGGCATGGCTCTCATAGTTCTCCGACCTACACAAATCAAAAAATCTGTGGCTAGACCTCAAGAGAGCACTGCATGCAAGATGGATATCATTTTATTGTACGGCTTTTGATGTGATGTCATAGAGGCTTGTCAAAATAAAATCAACATCATGATATTGTTGACCAGCCTGATGCCGGGCTAAACATTTCAAGACAGAAGTCTGGTTTTGGTTAGGTGTAAGACAAAGACCTATTGGTTGTCAGACAATAACATAAATATGGCAGCTTTTTTTTATATACTGTAATTATTTTTTTATTTTCGGATCTAAAAACTTTATGATATAATAAAATATATTATATTAGGATACTTAACTGTCCATAACATTTTTAGTTTGATCCTTTTTAAATAATCACTATGTACTAATAATCTACTAATAATCCTGTAAGATTTTTCAGTCTCGATCAGTCATCACCTTTTGACTGATTTTAAATCACAAAAGATGCCACGTCTTTATTTATTGTGCTTTCTAAACTATCAGAAAATCTGGTAAGTCATAGATTATGTGATCATCTTTAATCATAAAGAATTAATGAAGACAATATTATTTATCTCTGTTGGAAACACTGGGTCAATAGCAAGAGAAAGAACTGGAGTAAAAAAAAGCTGGATTCACTTGCTAATATTTATCATCTGTGTTTCAACATGTGTGATGAATTTTTGAAGTAGAGTAAAAATCAGGTCACCATCTGCTATTGAATATGTTGAAAATGTAAATTATATGTAGGAAGCATACCATCTCACTATATAGTACCTCACGCTGCTGCATCTCTGAATCCAAGCATGTGCATACACTCTTCCCACAGCCTTCTTAACCCAGACTTCGAAAAACTAGGCTGGCCTTGTTTGACCCCTTCTTTGCCCAAATCTCAATCCTCACTGCTTGAGCTGCTATTCATTTGGGTTGTAGCCAGAAAGGCTGCTTTTAGATGAAATCCACTACCCCTTGCTTCCTTTGTAATACAGTTTATCCGCGGTATCTTACCAGATGAGATTCAGAGGATAAAAAAAAAGTCTTAGATTTAGCAAACAGGAAAAAAAAACTAATAATAATATAATCACAATAATAAATTCAAGATGAAATGGAGGCAGTAACTGAAAATATGAATATAAAAATGAATATGTTTATGCTTTATTTGCGTAGCCCTTTGTTTGTATGTCTGTCACAGCTCCATATGTATCCATCTAAAACACAAATTTCATTTCCACGATTCCCAATCCAACAATAAATTACAAACTGAGCCATATGACCTGTCATCACATGACCAGTACCAGATTTCTAATTAATCTCACCTGTTCACAGTGACATACTCTCCATAAATAACACAGGCTTTCACTCCAGAATTGCAAGGTATCACTGTATTGATTTACTGGTTATGTTCCTGAGCCTTTTTCCCCCCTCTGTGTGTGCTATCCTGATGTAACTCTGCTTTGCAATTCTGTCACTCTCTACACTGGGTTGTTTTCAGCATTGAGTGATTTCTACTCTCAAATATAGAGGCTGTCTAACAAGCATCCAATCATGTCTGTGTCTGACCTAAAGCTTAGTTCATCGATGAGCAGATCTGGCAAACTACATCAGACATTGTCCACACATGATACTCTTTCGGATTTCAACAATCACCTATGAGAGAAGACAATCAGCCACTTTTCCGATGCCTATTGCTGCACCCAGAACCTATATGCACATCAGACACACTTGTCTCACTTACCTCAAATGTTAGCGGTACAGAGAGAGGTTTGTGCTTTTATTGTAGATAAGGTACTCACTCCACAGTGCATGCCATGTGCTAATGCTCTCATCATGCTTTTCTTCTTGTAAGCCATTCACATTAAAAGTGATTTTTTCCATAATTCAGACAGGCTATTTTTTTTTTGTGTTTATTGCCAGACAAACTTCACCAACACCAAGAGATCACTACCTAAAGATGCAACCACTGGCATCCCTAGTGCAAGAAGACGACGTCTAAGTCTTGGTCATAATCTTTCCCAAATACTCTAATGTTTGAGGAATTCTGGCTTCAAATATCAGCGGATGACATAATACAGAAAAGTATAAACAACATTAATAATAACAAAATCTGTAATATTGCGGCCATTTAATTTTCTCTCTTTAATAATGGAATTCTATTTATACATATACAAGTGGCCTATAAATCCTTCCTGCAGTCAAGCATATTTTTTGTGATTGACTTTGAACTTCACCATATTCGAATATGTAATATATTTCTACTAATCAGTGACAAAAGTAATTATGCCGTGAGTACTTAAGGGTGCCATGGTTAATTAGGAAACGTTAATCTGTAAAGGGCAACAGAGGGGATCAGAGGGTGTGTGCTTCTGTAATAATTTACTGTGAATTTCAGTATGATGACAGACACTGGGTGTTTTTAGTGTAATCCGTTGAATGAAAAACAGGCAAAAGGCAATATAAACACTGAACGGCAATGTCAGTGACAACACAAGTAGAAACAAGTTAACGCTAAAGAGAGGTCGCTATGTGGTTTCTTTTTTCATTACACTAGTCTTTTACTGGTGCTAGCAAAGATTTCAACTGACAAATATTAAATCTTTTAAAAGCACAGCCCGCTCTGGCCCTGAAAGTCTGGCCAGTGATTTAAACTGAATGAATCCACCTACTGTATAACTGAGAGTCTCTCTTAGAAATTCACACAAGGTTGAGGTGAGAAAAAAAAAATTCTACACAATCGATACATGATTAGTAGTGAATAGTTTTGTATAATGTATGAAAACCATAAGAAATTTTATTATGGTATTACTATAGTACCACCTTACCATAATAGACCTTAGTATTACCAGGGTACGTATGACTTTACCATCATAGGCACCATAGGACTTTAGAAAGTACCAGGCTAATAACTGTGGTATTTAAGAGGATACCGTGGTAGTACTATAATATTTTGGTTAATACCATGGTACTTATTGGGTACTACAGTAGTTATGAAAGTTCAGCAAGAATCTAACTGTACTACACTACACTGTACCATAGTAATATGTTAGTATGTACTACAAGTATGTATTATTACAGTATTATTATTACATTATTACAGGCAGTGCCATATTATTATATGTAATATTAAAAGTTTCAACATACACTATATGTGTATACTATATAATATTTAATTAATGTCATATTCACACAATGGTAAATACAAATGTCATAGTACCATAATAAAGTACATGGTATACTATGGTACATACACCATTGTCCCAAAGTATGGAACAAGGTTCTGGTGTCATGTACTATATAAACAAATATTTATCATAGAGCTGGCAAATAAACCATAGAAAATACAACAAAAAGAAATAAACACTAAAATCAATTAGTAGTTTTGAACAGTAGTTCTGAGCAATACTGACTTACTATATGAGAAATTGCAAAAAATTGTAAAGAGAGTGAATGTAAATGTATTCAGAAGGTTCTTTAAGGAACTGGAAAAAAATAATAATAACAGGAAGCCCTTCTGATAGGAAGATAGATTTCTATATAGTAAGTTCAAAATAGGTCAGGGTAGGAAGTGAAATAAAATCTGTGTAAGAGTCTAAACGCCTGTAGGAGGTAACTGTTTATGAATCTGTAGCCTTACCCCAGATGTCCTTTGGCCTTCTTCCAGATGTGAAGTGTGTGAACATTCACCAGTCAGAGAGAAAATAAAGTTACCTGCTGGGATAGAAAGTAAAAGTTAATGGAACTTTAATGCTTAATAATGTGTGTCTGTGTGTGTGTGTGTGTGTGTGTGTGTGTGTGTGTGTGTGTGTGTGAGAGAGAGAGATTCAAACACATACGATGAATAATAGACTGTTATAATGAAAAAAAAACACTGTCTCCCTTCTGCTCTGTGTCAAACAGCATGTTGTAAGAGAAATAAAAATGATTACAGATAAAGACAAACAAAACCTCTTTTTCGATATAGCTGTGAAAGCAAAAACCCTTTCGAAAATGTATCCCTCTAGTCTGTATCAGTATGGATGTCGGTAATTTTCATTTTATATTGTGGGAACATTTTACAAATGCCAGACATATTAAGTCAAACGTAAAGGAAATAGCATATATAGGCAGCTGAAATGACATGCTTGTTACTCATCTGATCCATGCAGAGCCAGTTCATTTCCAGCATGATTCACTAAGTAAAGCAGTATGTGTAACGGAAGTTTGACTGAACCATTATACTGTATCACCTTATACGACACTTGAGCCACCACACTGCGATCTTCAGTGCTCACTTCACATAGCTGGAATTGACGCGAACAAATGTGACCTTCTGAGGGAAATGTTAGAGACTCAGTGCGTACACAAAATATTTGAATGGAAAAAGGTTTCAATTATCAATTTTTTTACGGTAACTGCTAAATGTAGCTTTAAAGACCACATGACTAGTTTCGGGTAGTACTTTGATTGCTGTCTCAATTTCGTCTGCTTATGAGTCAGTTAAACCAACTATGCTCTGGAACAAAAGTCATGTTAAAGTACTTTTGTGATTTGATCTTACTAATAATAATAATAATAATAATAATAATAATAATAATAATAATAATAATAATAATAAATTCTTGCACATCTTTCCACATTTCACATTCATCCACTTGTTTTTTGTTAGGAAGTGGTTGGGTAAGATGCTTCAGCTAAAATAATGCTGATGAACTTAAAACAGCATTAAAACAGAAAAAAAGAGTTCCTGTAATAGGACAGGACACAACTTGTTCCAGGTGTGTGTATTATTATTTAGGATTTATGATTCCTGTAAAGAAGTATGTTGGTTGCAGTCAGTATCTTTTTCACTCTCCTGGGAAAAAAACTAAACAAAAAAAAAAAAAACAAGGTTACACATATCCATTCATAAAACAAACTGAAATTCCTGTTTAAATGTCTTTCATTACTTTCTTTCTTTCTTCATTTGCTTTTTGTTTCATTTTAACAGAAATGTCTGACACAAACAACAGTGAATTCCAGCTAAGAAGAAATGTCTATTTTTATAGGCTTAGTAAAGCAAATTAAATCATTAAATAAACGATCCATTCCAGCACTTAATATAAAATCTTACTATTTCAGTGCAGATCATATATATATATATATATATATATATATATATATATATATATATATATATGTGTGTGTGTGTGTGTGTGTGTGTGTGTGTGTGTGTGTCCTTTCTGCATGTGATAATTCGTGTCCAGGTTCGTCATCGGTCCAAATTTCTCATTATCTGCTCTTTTGGCTCTGTGCCTGCTTGCTCTTTTTCAGAATCATCAACATGTTTATCAAAATGTGTGTGTTTGTGTGTAGCCACACAGATTTAGAAGCGCCTGTTTTCTGATGGGAAAAAAAAAAGCTCTGTGGCCTCAAATGCCCCTATTTTTTTTTTTTAAAGGATGCAGTGCACTGTGCTGTAACGGTTTAGCAGAGGCTTGGAGCATACCCAGGAATGTATATCAAACTGTGGCCTCGAATGCCCTCTTGGCTTTGCAAGATAAATGTAAAAGATTGTTTGATTTGTGCTATTTTATTCTCAGCCTCAGACAAACATATGTCTTTAAATTTAAGCCATGAACATGGTGACGTTTAAGTTATGGAAAAACTTCAGAAGATTTTTCTGGGTGATACAGTTGATATACTGTAGTTGGTTATTTTAAAGGAAGGTTATTCCTTCGATACAGAATGGCTGGCCATCTTTTTGCACTTATCATCTGTTTTAATTTCACTTGATCATGTATTGCATTTGGACATCAACAAGAATGAAGACAGATTGTTTGATTAAAACCCCCTTAAAGCAGGCCCTGATCCTGAAAGACCACCTGCTCTGCACATTTTAGTGTTTTTTCTGCTCTATCGCACCCACACCCACTTCAAGGCAAAATAGCATTTGATCCCTAAACATGACATCAAGAAGCAAAACAAGAAGGATCTCCCAGAATAATAAAAGGAAATCTACAACAGCAGCACCATGTATTCTTTCATAGAAAGTCAAGACAGTTTGTGAAAGAGGAGACCTTTTTTACTTTATCTACTTTTTTTTTATGGAAAGTTTAAAAAAAGACCTAACATCCATCGCAGCAGAACTCCAAGTGATGCAATAGTTCCAAAAAATATGACAATCTAGTGGAACATTAAAAAATGCTCATTATTCTATTAAATAAATTTTGTGATTAGAATATAATTCTCTTACTGTTTAAATTCTCCTGGAGATAACCCGGCAGAATAATGTTATTCTGAACCAAGAATGTTCTGTACCACTGCTCTGTTTTTTTGCTGCTGTACTAAAAAGAACTCCTCTCAAATGAGGTAGAATTGGGGATACCATGATACAACAATAATACTATTCCTGAGCCGTGACTTGTAACCATAGACCTTGGTGTCATTTATAACTGCATAGCCTCAAACTACTGTAAAATAGGCCATAAGACTATCACACTAGACCAGGGGTGTCCAAATCCTGTCCTGGAGGGCCAGTGTCCAACACAGTTTGTAATTCACCAACACCTAAACACACCCACTGAACCTAGTAATTAACAGATTAGTTAAATCAGCTGTGTTTGAGAAGAAGAATCACCAAACTGTGTTGGACACTGGCCCTCCAGGACTGGATTTGGACACCCCTGCACTAGACTAATGCTATAGAGTCTAAGGATTATTTTCAGTAGCCCCAAAACAAAATATAGAACAAAAATTTGGACAATGAAATATTCACCTCATAATTCTCCGTTTTCTCTCCCAATAGTTGAAATAAAGCTCATAAAAGTAATCATTCTTTATACCATAGCCACCCTGTCTGCACATACACTTTGCCTTTTTGATGAATTGTCTGAAACCTAAGATCTGGGTTTCTAGCAGTATCTTAAACTAGTCGAACCTGGCAAGTCTGATTTTAACGTCAACTCCAAACAGATTAAAAAAAAAAAAGTTGAACTCATTAAACAAGTAAATAAACTACTAGTTCCTTTCTGATTTACCAAGTGATTTATATAACATAACACACTGTGAACAATGTAGAGTACCCTGTACCCTATAACACTTATCATTTTTAGTAGTATGTTAACACGAATACATTTATAACACTGACCTTACCACTCACTGTCATCTCATACATATTGTTAGCTTTCAAGCTCGTGGTTATCTCTACCAGGTGTTGTCCAGTGTTGTTGCCATACTGAAGGTTCAGTAAAGAATGATGTATGTATGTTTAAAATTCCATAAAGTAGAACAGAACCAAGAGCCACCCAAATGTAAAAGTGCACTTGGATGGAGGCATCCATGTTTTTTCCACTTTGTTTTGCACGTGCTGAGGCATAATTGACCTCATTTAAGCTTACAAATTACCACTTACAAAGCACCACAAACACCACATCTCCTATCCCACCTATCCTCTGCTCCTCCCAGAGGGACTTTACTAGCTTGTTGCAGTTCCTGTTTTTGACCAGTAATAACTCTTTGGACCAAAATTATTTTGGCAACTTTTAGAAAAGAGGACACATTGATGCCTATCATTGGCCTATCACATTGCTTTTTATTTTTGTTCGTTTATTTTTATTTTTTTGTCACTTATAAGTCATTTGTACAGTATATAATTTAAGTTTTAAAAAAATGTATTTGACTGAAGAATGAATTTAGTGGAGGCCATGAAAGTTTCTGTAAGATGGAGCACACAGTCACAATTTAACACACTTGCGCAATAAATCGCGCAGTGACACTGCTGTAAATGAAAAATCTTAATTGCTAGGTATTCTAAATACGTGACTCAAAGTACGTTTTAGATGTTGCGAAATCACTTCAGTGCCTCATGGGGAAACAGAGTGCAACTCATGTCCGGGAATCTTTCTGACTCAGAGCATGCATGTATTGCGCACACCGCATACTCCGACTGGTCATTTTCTCATAGGGTATTGTAGGTCTGCTCAATATCAAGTTCATACTTGAATAACAGTGTTCTTTTGTTCAAGGTGCATATTTACATCATTCTGTACATGAATGAGTAAGTGACACCATGTAATTCAAACCATATGACTTTTTTGACAACTTCTGACTTCTTACTATGTATGTTGTGACTTTTTTTATAGCATAACAGAAAACAATTTTTTTTTTTTCTACAGTATATGTAAGACTTTATTTTTAAGTGCGATGTAGTGCTATAAAGCATGTTGGTACTTTGGGCTCAGTACAATTTTCAGTGTATTGCTATTTTCTAGGTCAGATCTGAAATTGCCGGCATTGAAGAGGATGTTTGGTGCAATAGGGGGTATGATATTCAAATTCAGCTGGCACAGTGAAATCTTCAAGCCCACTTTGGGCCAAAATCGCTCTACCACCACAAAGAGCCCTTTCTTAGCACAAAAGAAGGTAGTAATAAATGGTATTTTTTGCGAGCTCAAGCACAGCGTTGTCCCATTTCATACAAACCCGCTGTCCTTGTGTGACCTGTAACTGCTTGCCAGATTCATAGCAGAGTTTATTGGAGGTAACGGGGTTAGGAGTGCATTTTAGCTCGTATTTTACATAGTGAATTACCTCTGCATACTTCTTGTAAGAGTAAAAATAAAAAAATAATCAAATCTAGCCATTCATCTAGTTTTATTGTTTTAGAATTATGTGCTACTAGATATGTAAATATCAAGGTGAAACAAGTAGCGTTTTGTATAAAATTTGGCCCATTTTCGACACACCTAACTGGTCGTTCTTGAGTTTTATTTCTCTCTACATTGTAAAACAATGCTGAAGGCATCCAAAATTTGCCATAATCTACCTTAAGCAGTTATGAGATGTGTCTTCTACTTATCTTCTGTAAAGCCTTCATAACGGCTCTAACCTAAGGTGATTTCTGAAGCTGGTAAGTCCGCTAATGAACTTCTCATCCTCAGCAGAGGTATTGTTTGGTCTTGCTTTACTAGGATGGTCTTCATGACAGGCAGTTTCATTGTGGTGCTTGATGGGTTTTGCAAATGCACTTGACAATCTGGCCTTCATGTTTTAATATATAAACGAACTGTATTTTATAGTTTTGAAATCTCCAGTATTGCTCTACAATTTAGAAAATAAATTCAAAGTCTCTCTCTCTCTCTCTCTCTCTCTCTCTCTCTCTTTTATACTACTGCATGAGAGAGGCTTTAAAGAGGGCATGATGGCTTAGAGGTTGGCATTCTTGCAGCAGACAGCTTTCATTCCAAAGGTCCCCTTGCCTTGTGCCCTGACCTCCATGAAATAGGTTTGAGGCCCCCAGAAACTGAGCGAGGATGTGTCATGGACATTTATAAATGGATTGATTGATTGATTGATTGATTGATTGATTGATTGATTGATTGATTGATTGATTGAAACATTATCTAAACCCCCATTAGCAAAAGCAATGTCAATTATTGATTTTCCTTTTTTTTTTTAAAAGAAAAGAAAAAAGGAATTTTAATTACCGGACAACAACATCATCATAAAGATCAAATGCAGAATAAACAACTAAAATCAGGACCACTTAGCAGTGGCTATATTTTTCTATGAAGAATTATATATCCTTATATAATGAACAAATATAATTTACCATTCTATAATAAACTGAAAGAATAATGCAATATACATGATAAATAAAAACAAATTCAGAGAACATATTTCTGTAAGTTTAATCATATATTTCTACCATTAAAATACGGATGTGGAATCAAATCATGTCTCATTACAATTATGTCACCGGGTAGAGTTGAGGAGAGACATGCACTCATTTTTAAAGGTAGCAAAAAAAAAGATGATTTGACCGGACATCATCGAACTACACCTTTTCATAATGGCCTACAAAAATACCAACAAAAAAAAATACTTCTGTCATACAACCTTCTCCTTAGTTTTGTTTGCATCAGGATCATGAAACAGGATATGGTTTTGTGTCTTTGTTTCCTTTTGAGGCAGTTCAATGTGAACACAAAAACTCTCATGTTGTGAAACAATTTGATGACTGGAGTTTATAATAGCACCTCTTCTTTTCTCTCAAGCTCCTTCATATTACATCAGCACTGCGCCTGTAGTTCTGTCCAGTGCCATGACATGACTTTGAAATTCCATTCAGCTACAGTGAGTGTGACACCATGCTGAGGTGAGCGAGCGTGGCTTTGTGCTAGTGCTTCCTGGTGCTCTGCGATGCCTGGATCAAAAGGGATTATGCAAATTAAATGCATAATTAATGTAGGGCCTGTCTGCACTGTGTGGAGTTCTTCATTAGGCAAAATTAACACTGACCAATATATTATACCCCCTGTCAGTGAGACGGTGAGACAGGAAAATATTATTATTATTATTATTATTATTATTATTATTATTATTATTATTATTATTGTTATTGTTATTGTTATTGTTATTATTATTATTTCATATTCTTTCATCAAATTAAAAACCACAGGGTAAAAATGTACACTAGAATGTCAGCAAAATCCTAGTATCAAACCAAGTGTCAGAAACAAAGTGTCCATTTAATAAGGAAACATACCTTTGTAGGGCTTGTGTAAGGTGCAATTCAAGGTAGAGGCTTCAATATGAGAACACCATGTAAGTTAATGAAAGAAATATAGACTTTTCCATAAATATTTTCAGCAGCAGGTGAAAATATACTCCAGGCATCACAAAATCAAAGCTTTTCAGCTTTGATCCCTTATAGCAGGTTAATATATATTGGCTGAGACAACCGTATATTGGCAGATACAACCGTTCTTGTGAGCAATGAACCATTGGCAAGACAAGGTATTGCAGGAGTACCTCTTCATTCCATCTAAAATTATGTTTGTGATAATGTCACAGCAGAAAGTCCTAGTCCTATTCAGTAGACTCTGCATCACACAGTAACACCACTCTAGGAGAAACATACCTCAGGAATGCTATAAAGAATTCTATAAAATAATTAATGGAAAATATACAATGTATACCATGTACAGTATATTTAATCTAATATCTATAATCTCTCTAGCTATCTACAAACCATCTGTGCACACAGCATACATAGTTACAGAGGAAAAACCCTGCAGTGCTAAAATCTGGCCTTGATAACAGTATAATCCAAAGTGGGGAAAGATGAAGGTTGCTTAGTAACTACAAGCTTAGTAAACCGAAGGTGAGAGCTGTACGGGCATTTTTGGACCATAAGATGCCTGTAGGTGAAGATGACAGCCAAAAACATAACTCAAGTGGGCATGTGTGCTGTACACACTACTGACACTGTTTTTACGTGCAAAGATAACTGTAGCTGTAGCTGGATGTGGGCTGTTTTTCCCATTCTCAGCTGTCCCCGTGTGACCTGTAATTGTGTGCCAAGCTCGCAGAGTTTACAGAAGGTGACATGGTTAGGAGTGTATTTTCCAGTTTATTTTAGGTAACCTCTGTAAGATACATACATATATATATATATATATATATATACTACTGCTCAAAAGTTTGAGATCACTCCATGGTATTTCTTTCTATATTGTAAAACAATGCTAAAGGAGTCTAAATTATGCAATAATCTCCTTTGAACAGTTAATGTTGAGATGTATCTGCTACTCATGATCTGTAAAGCCTTCAGAACAGCTCTAATCTGAGGTGCTGTTAATTGGAGATTTTTGAAGCTCGTAACTCTAAATCAACTTATCCTCTGCAGCAGAGGTATGTTTTGTGCTTACCTTCAGGTCTTCAAGAAGGTCTTCATGAGAGCCCGTTTCATCATGGTGTTGATGGGTTTTGCAAATGGACTTGACAATACTGTTCTTGCAAAAACTATTCCAGAAAGGCTGACCTCCATCTCTTAAAATAAATTATGTAATATGTTGTTACATAATTATCTAATTCCATATATATATATATATATATATATATATATATATATATATATATATATATATATATATAGCCAAACGTATTTACCCCATTGATTCAAATAATTGAATTCAGAGGTCCCAATCACTTCTGAGCCTGCAGGTGTATAAAATCAAGCACCTTGCCATGCAGATCATTACTACAAACATTTGTGAAAGAAGGGGGTGCTCTCAGGAGCTCAGTGTATTCCAGCGTGGTACCGTGGTAGAATGTCATCAGTGCTATAAGTCCAGTCAAGAGATTTCCTTGTTACTAACTATTCCACAGTTAACTGTTAGTGGTATTATAACAAAGTGGAAGCGATTGGGAAAGACAGCAACTCAGAGCGGTGTCAGCAAAGTGTACAGAGATCGCTAACTTTCTGCAGAGTCAATAGCTACAGATCTCCAAACTTCATGTGGCATTCAGATGATCTCAACAACAGTGCATAGAGCGCATCAAGCAGCTGCATTCAAGCCGTACATCATCAAATGCAATGCAATGCATCAGATGCAGTGATGTAAAGCACACCGCCACTGAACTTTAGAGCAGTTTTAATGTGTTCTCTGGAGTGGTGAAGAATGCTTTTCTGTTTGTTGTCTGACTTCATTGTGCCACGTGTGAAGTTTGATGGAAGGGGATTATGATGTGGGGTTATTTTTCAGGAGTTGGGCTCTGCCTCTTAGTTTCAGTAAAAGGAACTCTTAATGCTTCAGACATTTAGGACAATTTCATGCTACCAACTTGTGGAAACAGTTTGAGGATGGCCCCTTCCTGTTCCAACATGACAAGCAAGGTCCATAAAGAACATGGATGAGCAAGTTTGGTGTGGAAGAACTTGTCTGGCCTGCACATTTTGTTATGTTTCACAACTCAACTTAAAATAAATTCATATCCCTTTTTTCTCCATCAAGCTACACACAATGCTTCACAATTATAAACTAAAAAAGGTATTTATAGTCATTTTTATGTGTTTATATGTCATTTATACTCACCCTTAAGTTATCTGCCTCACTAAGAGCCTTTATCCACTCATGTTTGCCTGGGTGACCAGATCTGGAAAGATGGTAGGTTGTTCTAAATGTTTTCCATTTAAGAATAATGGAGGCTATCATGCTCTTGGGTGCTTTAAATGCTCCAGAATGTTTTTTTTTTGTATGCTTCCCCATATCTGTGTCTTGACACAATCCTGGCTCGCATGTTTACAGATAATTCTCTCGACTTCGTGGATTTATTTTCACTCTGACATGTACAATCTACAGTGACACCTTATATAGACAGGCGTGCGTCTTTCCTAATTATGTCCAATGAAGTCAGTTAGGCACAGGTAGACTCCAGTGAAGTTGTAGAAGTTTCCAAAGAACCAAAGACTACTGACCAGAGTAGGATGTGCCAGAGCTCAGTAACAAGTGTCATAACAAAGAATCTGAATACATGTGTAAATTATATATTTTGGTCCTTATTTTTCAATACATTTTTTTTTAATCTATAAACACTTGTTTTTCCTTTGTAATTGGATGTAATGTGGATGATTTTGTGTAGGATAATGAGGGAAGATTTTTAAAAAAATCTATTTTATGATGGATGTGGAAAACTTAAAAGTGTCTGAAAACTTTCTGTTGGCACTGTGTGTATATACTCTGTATATATGAATATACTACTAATTATTATATAATAATATTTTGTTATATATTAATATACCATGGACAATATTATAATATTATTATTATTATTATATAATAATGATAAGTTTTAAATGTAGTATAAATATACTGTGTATATATAGGATATTATGAAAAAGTGTTTATGTTGTTTGTTTGCTTGTTTGTTTTATTGGCATAAATGGTCAGGTCTCATGATTGTACAGGGGAATTTGACAATAAGCATCTAAGCAATAGTGAAATGCTGGGTAGTTTATTAGGGAAGCAGGGGATTATCTACAGAAATAAAGATTACTCTCAAAAACTAAAAGTCCCAGTTTGACTTGAATACCCCTTGTGAAGTTTGCATTTCATTTGGAAAACAAGTTCCCAGTGTCTGGAGGAAGAGTGGAAAGCCATGGAATCCAAGTTGCTTGAAGTTCAGTGTGAGGTTTTCATGAGGTTTTTTTATGGTGCCATGTCATCTGTTGGTGTTGGTCCACTGGGTTGTTATCAACTCCAAAGTCAATGCAGCCACATGATTTTAGAGCACTTCATGCTTTCATCTGCTGACAAGCTTTATGGACATGTCAATTTCCTTTTCCAACAACCTTAGCACCTGGTCACTGTGCCAAAACTCCCAGTATCTGGTTTGCAGGAAACAATATTCTAATTTATTGAGATAGACTCTATATAAACAACATGACCATAAAATAAATAATCCACACCCAGTACAGAATTTTAAAGAAAGAAGAAAAAATTATCCAAATAAGCAGGCAAAACATCTACTATGTAATGACAATCATTGTGACTGTATGCAAAAATGATTTTAACTCATCATTTTGTCACTCCAAAGCACACTGTTGTTGTGTTTCTCTCTGTGTGTGTGTGTGTGTGTGTGTGTGTGTGTGTGTGTGTGTGTGTGTGTGTGTGTGTGTGTGTGTGTGTCAACGTTAATATAGGTGTGATAGACATTATATGATATAGAGTTAGCCCTGTTCGATTCTCGCCTCAGGATCCGTTTACATGGAGTTTGCATGTTCTCCCTGGGCTCGGTGGGTTTTCTCCAGGTACTCCAGTTTCCTCTCACACTCCAAAGACATGCAAATCAGGCTAATTGGCTTTTCTAAATTGCCCGTTGTGTGTGAATGTTGACCGGAGGTCCTGAAAAAGCCGTGAAATGGGAATAAATACAACAATCACCACTGGCCTCCACGGTCCCTAGTTGGACTACAGAGGTTCCTAGATGGATGGATTGATCGAAAATCATAGCAGTTAAAACATTAATAACGGATGATACAGTCGGTGATGTGTATCAAACTCGGAGTGCTTGTTTCTCTCACTCTCGCAAAGCTAATTTGGGGAGCGTGAGCGCCGTCTGGTGGGACATTTCCGGCCTTCGGTGGGTATAAAGCAGCTCAAACTTAAAGAAGAATCTGTGTGGGTTTATGTGGTGTGATGTAAGAACTTTCTTTTGGTCAGTGCAGTGAGTCTTATGTTTGTTTGTTTGTTTGTTTGTTTGGCTGATGAATAAATAATAAAGTTGTCATAAGCGTGTATTTCAAGAACTTCCAACAGTCTGATGAAACTTGAATAACCCACTGGGAGCGTTTCGCCAGACGCTCTGCTTTAATAAGCTCCTCCGTGATGTCTTCAGCCGCCACTAGCAGGACCTTCAGTGCGCTGTGAATCCTCGCCACTGCTCTCTGGAGCGACTCATTCATTCATAAGGCAAAAAGGTGGACATGACGTCGCAGCAGAAGGGTAAGGAAACAAATTCACCTCGAAAAAATTGTTTTCACGCGTTTGGGAATAGCAAAGTGTAATGAATGCCAGAATAATGTGGAAAATAATGAATGAATTAATTAATTAATGAACGCTCCGAACGCAACCCTGCTTTCCTCCCCTCCTTTCTATCTCTCTCTCTCTCTCTCTCGTTTTCTTTCTCTTTCTCTACCGCTCTGCTTCTCTCATCCAGGCGTCCGAGGTGCCGGGAGGTAATCCCCTCCATGTGAGGAGGCGGCACGGGCGTGGAGGCGTGGAGGGTTTTTTTTTTTTTCATATTCAAATCCTTTCAAGTCCTATAAAAGCGGCGAAGTCAGTGCAGGAGGTTGAAGGAAGGAAGACAGATGGAGGGAGGTGATAGTTCGGTGTGCGCACCCGCTCGGAGGATGCCGGACGTGCAGGACTTTGTGTTTGCGCTCAAAAACGCGCTGGTGTCCCTGATGCTGCTGCCGCGCTTCCTGTTGGCCGCCGCGCTGCTCTGGCTGCTCGACTTTGTCTGCATCCGCAGGAAGGTGCTGCTGAAGATGCGCGAACGCGAGGACTCGAGCCCTGACGACCCGCCGGTAACCGTGTCAGACTCGAACCGGATGTTCACGCTGGACTCCCTGCGCGCCGTGTGGTACAGCCAGAAGTTGGACTTCTGCAAGGAGGCGCACCTGGGGCTGGCGGCGCCCAACAGCGAGGTGGTGCCGCTCGGCGAACGGAAACGCGCGCGCATACTGGACTACGCCCGCGGTGCGAGACCGCTCATCCTGAACTTCGGCAGCTGCTCGTGACCGCCGTTCATGACGCGCTTGGAGGCGTTCCGGCGCGTTGCGGACCAGTACGCCGACATCGCCGACTCGCTGCTCGTTTACATCGAGGAGGCGCATCCGTCCGACGGCTGGGTGAGCACGGACGCCCCGTACCAGATCCCGCGCCACCGCTGTATAAAGGACCGTCTCCGAGCTGCGCGGCTCATGACCGACGCGGTACCCGGCAGCGTCGTGGTCGTGGACACCATGGACAATTCATCCAACTCGGCGTATGGAGCCTACTTTGAGCGCCTCTACGTAGTCAAGGACAAGAAGGTGGTGTATCAGGGGGGCCGGGGACCCGAGGGCTACCGAATTTCTGAACTGAGGAGCTGGCTCGAGCAGTATCGCCAAGAGCTCGAAGGCTCCACACCGGTAGTGGTTCATGTCTAGATGTGTGTGTGTGTGTGTGTGGTTTTTTTGTTGTTTTGTTTGTTTTTTAAGTAGATACCAGTCACTGTGTGTGCCATGAAGAACCAAGAAAAGCGGGTGTCCTGAAAGCTGCTGTGTGTGTGTGTGTGTGCGTGTGTGTTTGTGTGCGCGCGCGTGTGTGTGTGTTGTTCAGTGATGCAAACCGCATGATACTTGGAATTGTTTTGCCGTTTTGTTTTTAATCGGTTCAGTCGGTTTGTGTGGTTAACGCAAATAGGGTTTTCACACTTTATTTGATGATATTGATTATTCTTTTTTTTTTTTTTGCATGTCGTATTGGTGTGTGAGAGCGTGTGTGCGTGCGTGCGTGTATGTGTGTGTGCTTGTGCGATCGTGTGGCCGTTGGACTGTCATTGTATTCTGGTGTTGTCATGAAGTTCGGTTTTTAAAAGGATTTGATCCAGAAAACCGGTTCTGATGTATTCTGACACTAGAATACTTGATAACAGAAGAATGGCCCTTATTGTATTTGCCAAACATTGTTTCGTAAAATGTGTATATTTTATTAAACAAATATTTTTTAAATAAATGATAGAACATAGGTTGGTGCTGCTATTATTATTATTATTATTATTATTATTATTATTATTATTATTATAAGATTTCTGTACTTTTGATGTTGCTTAGATCGTAAGCTTCATTTTATACAATTTAATTTATGAAACCGTTTAGAGATTCATACCTGTACTGTTCATGCACATTGTATTTCAGACCTAAGTCTATACAGTCATTGCACTCCAGACCCATAAAGTACAATATACAAAACATCATACAAAATACACATAACAAAGTATGAGAACTCCAACCCTTCAACATCCCATTCAACATTCATCAACATTCACTTTATAAATCTTTGTTGGAAACTACTGCACCATTAACATCTTTCAATTGATGAAACTGCGGGAATATGAAAAAGAAAGAGGAATTGCATACTGATTGACCTACAATTCAGCTGTACAGATAGAAATAGAATGTATAATATATTCTCCTTCCCTACCAGTAAGGATTTGTTCTGCTCATTATTTGTTTTGTACTTTGAGAGAGGACATTGAATCACAATGTCTGATTGCATTTCTCACATGACTGTTGCTTTCAGGGCTTTTTTTTTTTTTTTTTTTTTTTGCTGAATGAGGTAATGATGCCAAACCTGCGTCATTCACAAAGATTTAATTACATTTAAGGGATTTATACAACCAAATAGAACTTATTTCAGACCATAAACACTGGGATATTTCCAAATGCTGCTTATTAGTGAAATTGATCAAAGTGTCATTTAGTTATGGTTTCCCCACAAATGCTTTGTCTAAAATAACCCTACAGTCCAGTAATCTATCTCTACAAATATTGCATTACTACATATTCTTCTTTGTCCCTTATTGTCAGGCAAATTTTTTCATATTAAAATTCTAACTCTAAACAGCTTAATTTAAGGGGATGCTATGTAATAATCAAACTAAGAACTGCCCTTTGATTGACAAGTCATGTACTTTCTCTCTCGCTCTCTCTCTCTCTCTCTCTCTCTCTCTCTCTCTCTCTCTCTCGCTCTCTGTGAATCAAGCAGCAGGCAATGTGATTGGGTCCCACGTGGCAGCCTTCCGTGCTGCTTGGTTTAATGTATTCAGTGCTGGGTGAGTAGCCCTTTAATCTGTGTGCAGTGTTATCAATGTGTATTCCCTTCAGCCTTTCTCGGGGAGCAGCGTGATCAGCCTGGCTGCTTGCTGTGAAGATGCTGCAGTGTACAGACTGAAGCCACACTACTAAATAGGGTTTGGGACAGTTCTGTAAGGTTTATCACTGTTCATACACTTCAAGGACCTTCTCCCCAGATCATCAAACGACCGGGTATAGGAATTGCAAAATATATTTCCTGACCTTCTTCTGTGTGCCATCTAAGATTATGTGCAGTTTGTCAAACAAGAAAGTGAAATGCCATGGCTCTTTGAGGTTCTCAGAATTATTTTTTATATTATTTAACAATAATTTCACACCCCCACAGCTAACTCTAAAGTTTTGTGAAGGAACACAAAAGAATATGCTGAATACAAAGCTGATATAAGGATTCCTTCTTCCTACCTACAAAGGTTTTGAATTTTTTTATTGATACATTGCACTTTTCCACAACCATTTCATTGCAAAAATTACAAAACATGCCATTAAAAAAAAAACAGTACATACAGGATGTAAAAGAAAAATGTAAATTTGTAAGGTTACGATTATGTTTGGGGACACAATTAGCATTTTTTTACCTACCAGGAAACAAATTGCTTTGTATCCATTATCAACGTATCACATGGTATCAAATGCAGACACATACAGTACTTGTGGCATTTATGTTAAGTACTGCAAAACTGTTTCATCTAAATAAAATCCACACTTACAATGCACTTTATTAGAAAAACCTGTACACATACTCATTTATGCAATTGTCTAAACAGCCGATACTTTGGCAGCAGTGCACCCGATAAAATCAGTCTAATACAGGGCTTCAGAATTAAGGGAAAATGTGACTGCAGTAATTTTTGACTATGACATGACTATTGGTGCCAGTTGTTTGAGTACTTGAGGGATTGTTTGAGTATTTCTATAAATGCTGATCTCTTGGGGTTTTCACACATGACAATCTCTACAGTTTACTCAGAATGGAGCAATAAAGAAAAACCTTCCTGTGAGCAGCAATTGTGTGGATGGAAATGCTTTGCAAATGAAAGAGGTCAACTGAGAATGGCCAGACTGGTTTGAGCTGACATAAATGCTTTAGTAACTCAGATAACCACTCTGTACAATAGTGATAAACAGCAAAGAGCATCTCAGACTGCACAACATATTAAACTGTGTGACACAGATGGGCTACAACAACAAAAGACTTCGACGTTCCACTTTTGCCAGTCAAAAACCGAAAGCTGATGTTGAAGTGGGCACAGGATCACCAAAACTGGACGGCTGAAGATTGAGAAAACACTACCTAGTCTGATGAATCTCAATTTTCTTCGAAGGCATCCAGATGATAAGGTTAGAATTTGGCCGTAACATGATCAATCCGTGGACTCAACTGCCTTGTGTCAATAGTCCAGGCTAGTGAGGTGGTGTAATGGTGTGCAGATAATTTCTTGGCCTACTTTGGGCCTGATAATGATAATCAATCATCATTTGTATGTCATTATTTGATCTCAATCCAACAAAACACTTTGGGATGTGGTAGAGCGGGAGATTTGCAGCAAGAAAGTGCACCTGAACAAGAACTGTAATAACCTTGTGATGCAATCATGCATCACAAGGTTATATTATATTGAGCTCATGTAAAAGCTCAATATAATATACAAAGAAAATGTTTATTTCATGTGTAGGTAAAAAAAAAAAAAAAGTCACACAGTTTTCTGGAACTTGACCTTACACAATACCACAGATACAAGCATTTTTTATTCATGCATTTGGAAAAAAAAAATTGGAAATGTAAAGCAATATACAACTTATGTTTTAGTCTGTGGGAGGAAACCAGAGTACTTGGAGGAAACTCACCATTACAGGTGCAGTGCAGTAGTGATAACCAAGAGGAATTATGATACAAAAAGTAATTAATATTTATACTTATATGGCCATATTCGTCATGTAAGTAGTTGGTATTTCAAGATTCTCAGACCTGTTCTAGTTTCTGTGTTAACACATGATCAGCACAGTCTAAACCCATTCTTTTAATCTTTCTTAAATTGTGCAATATTAAAAAAAAAAAAAAAACTGAGGTAAAGGATGTTTCACAGCATAAATGCGACTGCTGAATTTACTTTTGGAATTATAGAGTGATATTTGCACATCGTGTTACAAAGTTATATCATTCTAGAAACATACATTCAAGAGCCTATACTTTATAATGTTTATATTCTAAAGATTTTATCCAAATACGGATATATTTTTCAGATTAAACAGATAACATGTTCTAAACAGGTAAAACTTTGGTTTTGGTTAGAAGATGATCTATTTGGGTTTACTTACTAGTCAAGATCATCCTTATAATTATCTTAACCATGTAAAATACACAGTACAGTACACAGTGAGACGAAATTAAATTTGACCTGGACCCAAACAACCTGCATGACAAACTGTATGCGAATCACAACATGATTTACCATTACATTAAAGGCACCGACCAATAGAACCGGGATTGCTTTTGACTCAACAAAAAAATCACACAAAAAGGCAACTTTTATACCTAATCTGTCTTGCATCTAGTAAATCTCAACCTCCAATCAGTAAAAGTAAGTAAACAACCAGTCAAACAAAAATAAGACACACCTTCTCAACTTCAAATCCCTGATTGTCTTAGGAGAGTTTTATTTGTTTATACTATATACTGATTTGTAGTGCTTTTGTTCACAGGTTAGGTTAATACAAGTTTATAAATGTTAGATGTCTCTCATATATAATAAGTATATTTATCTCGGCATATACTGTACAGAGCTCACCAGCTATCATATGTGTGTATCTTTGCGGTCATTGTGCATAATATAATATATATATCCTGAAGAGATAAAAACAGTGATCAAGCAAAACATGCCATTTAAATGCTGGAAATATGTATGAGAGGAATTCAAGGGAAGTCAAACCTTGGGACCTGTGATAAAATCTCTATATAAAACAGATTGACATTTAAAGAAGACTTAAAGCAAAGTACAATGATTTTCATACGTAGTATCACTGCAGTCATTCCCATAAACATTCAGCGAATATCAATGTTTAACTTGTCATCAACTTGCAGAAGGTATGCATTAATCTGTGGGAACATAATCATTTACCAACACCACTTGCACATTACAGGAGATTTTTGCACGTTAGTAAAAGTTTTTGCCACATTCCCCTATACAGTCTTGACCCATTTATTTCCATATGTTTGGGCCATTAGAGGAGTTCCTGAGAGTTTACCCTCATACCTATATTCTGTTATTCTGGAAAAACTCTGTATTTGACTTGAATGAAATGAAAGTGAAATGCTCACATTTTAGTAATACACTAACGAGGAAAACTCAATTAAAGCTAGGCATTTCGATAGTGATATTGGCTTAGCATGTTGATATTTTTTGGTGAACAATTTGTAAGCTTCCCGAATGACAGTGCATGGAATAAGAAAATCCCCATTCTAGGAACATACACTTTACACATTTAATTCTGATAATCAGGTATTAAAAGTGAAGAAAGGGCCACAGCAAACTAACACCCACGCTGTTTGGCGGGACACAAAAAAAAAAAAATGAATTCAGCACTATGCATTTATTATTTGTATTTATTATATATATAAAACTATATTCTGTCTACTATCCCGTCTTTTGTAAAGCATAATTCAAAGCAAATCTGGGACTTTGGAAAAAGTCCTTCAGAAGATCTGGTACACGCAGATGAATGCACCCTAAAAGAACCACATCATATGGTCCTGCATTCGAATTGTTCTGCTAATTTGGCCAATTTGCAGTTTTCAATAGAGTGCTTATTCTCAGCAGAAAAGTTTTAACCTTTCAAACGCGCTTTTCTCTTGTGGTAAGGTAGAACTAGAGGTCACTTCACAATGTCTGTCTTATTTGTGCAAAGCCATGACGTAAATACAAATCTGGTTCGCTGGCTAATTGTTTACAGCTTAGAACATGTTTTTGATTTTAATAATTAAATACTGATTGCAGTTGGCATATAACATGTGTTTTGGAATTGCATTGCAGTCTCTCTGCAGGCACTGTCATACTCCTACTGTACCACGGGCAAATAAATTGTCTTCGGCGTATATCTGTTTATGTGATTGCGAAACACTTTAATCTTGTCTGTGAAGAACAAAGAGGGAAGTGACTGCTCAAATGAGAAGTAACTGACTACACAGTTCAAAGAGTTTATCTGAGATATTGATCGCCCACATGTCCTGTATACAAAAATAAACTGAAAATCAGTGACACATACACAGTCAAATGACAAAACCCTATGCAGTAACTGGAACTGGGTTTAAGGAGTACTGCGTTTGTGGAGCCATGACATTTCGTTTTAGTCTTATGACCTTTTATCATAATAATTCATATCATCTCTTTCTACTGTGTGTAATCTTCTACAGTGAACAAAGAATGCTTTATATCGCTCTGGTTTTCTGGAATGCCTTGTCGGCGCCCTCCCCCCGCCGCCCAACTTTCAGTCATCATATTGTAACACAAGATTAACCACAGTGTTAAAATTAGCGATGCATCAGTACCAATATTGGAATGATGCTATGCATATTTATTCATTCTTGTAAAAGGTTCCCCGGTACTGACAATCAATGTGATATAGTCTGTATTGTTGCACTAATGAAGAGGCAACTCTGTTCATTTTGGAGAGCTCTGGATATATTTCATGATTAATTATGCTAAACAAAGTATAAAAATCTAGAACGAGGAACTACAGATTCACTCACTCATTCACTCATTCTCTATACCGCGTATCCTGTCCATGGTCCTGGGAGGCCTGGAGCCGATCCCCGGAGACTAAGGGGAACACCCTATATGAAATGGCAATCAATCGCGGGGCACACAAGCACACACACTCATTCAAGTCATTCAACGAAACTGCAATAAAAACAAAAACGTACTTTACATACAACCTAAGAGAAGGGTTTTTTTTTTTTTAAGTGAAGCAAATCCCTGCTTGATTGAAGTTAACTAATACAGGTAGCTAATGCACCTCATTTAAATTTCCTGCCGTGAAAAACCTGGGGAAAATAAAGTGCATTTGTAAACACTTCAGGCAATTACAACCTTGTTTTACGCTTCATGTCCTTTTTTTTTTGTTAATCACACACGAGCAAATAGCAAACTCCATAGAAACTCCCTGATATGACATAACTGCCCTTTCTATATGCTGTAATCTACAAAAGATTTTATGATAGTGAAACCTGGAGCTGTGTTTCTATGCCAGGATACTTAATTTTACACCGACATGGGTGTCATGTCATGTTTTTAACCGAGTGGAAATTAGGGCTGGCGGATCTCTATAGACAAAAGAGGCTTAGTAAAGAATAAAGCTTGGAGGCAAACACAGTTCCGTAATGTGAACTCTGATGGGTTTTTTTGTTGTTGTTTTTTTTTCCACTTTATATCCAGCGCCTTGTATTAGCAACCTCTTCATGATAGTTTGGATCAGGAAGGGCACTCCGCGTGCCTGAGAAAAGGCATGGCTGAGAGGGGGCATGTCTCTTTGTGAAGAATTCTATCAACTATAAAATGTAAGTTATTATTTTCATTAAGAAAAACTCATTTTAAAGGTTTCTTTCGGATCAGAGTGAAGTGTTGTACAAGCGTAATTATACAAAGTAATTATTTTTTTCTGAGCTAAAAGGGTTGTCCCTTTTTTTTGTTATCTAATCTTTAAAATGATGATTGCTTACTTCATTACGTTTTCGGCACTGTAGTCTGTGTGTGTGAATGAGCGTGCAATTGTGCGTATGTGAGTGTCCTGTGATGGATTGGCACCCTGTCCAGGCTGTACCTCACCTCGTGCCCTAGTTTTCCTGGAACAGGATAAAAGATATAGATGATGAGTGAATGAGTGAGTGAGTGATTTCTTACTGCAATATAAACAAATTTTAATTATTTTAATTTCATGAGCCAATCTAATAACAATTTGTTTCCTTGAATATGTATTGCAAAGATGATGTGTTTTTGGAAGCTGCACATCAAGTAATATCTTCAATAATATAATTTTTTTCCCTTTATTCAAAATGTAATTGCACACACACACACACACACACACACACACACACACACACACACACACACACACACACACACACACACACACACACTGTGTTCACTAGCAGATATCCAATGGTTCATGCAACAACACATATTCCTTCACCCTGTAGAGATGACAGGTTCCTAAACAATTAGGTCCTGAAGAATGAATTACTAAAGTAAATGCTGTGCAATGAATAATACATTTGCTGGATTTATTATCTGAAAGACGTATGTTTATTAATGATGGGAGTCTGTAATCATTCCAGTTGAGCAAAACCGATTAATGATCATTAACAATTAGTTACTGCACAGTTTTTTTTTTTTTTTTTAATATGTCAAAAAAAAAAAAAAAGTAAATTGAGGGGCGTATAAGTCCATGACCATAGGTTTTGGGAGCATTATAAGTTTCCCTGCTCTGCATGCTCACCGTGAAGTTTGTCAACCAAACGTGAGTATAAGTAATCCACAACGCTTGTTCTGGGCAGTAATGTATTCCAAAGTACAGCTAAGACTTATATGAAGTTCCTGCAGTCCCAAAAGGCTAATTCGAGTCTGTATCTTTCAATGTTATGGTGTATTTAGCAAAAAATTTGACTCTTTTCCTTCTTGGTTACCCATACCTCTATATAGCTAGTTCAGATTAGCCATACACTTACTGTATGAGCATGTGCAGTCATGGGCATTTGATGCATGCACATTTCCACTACACAGCAGTTGGGTGCAAGAAAAACATGCAACATCTGGTATTCTAGGAATTTTAACAATTAAAATCAAGAGAATGATTAGTTATTTTTAATCCATTTTTCATAATCGAACGATTGAAATGCACAGGAAATCAACTGATCATCGAATATTAATAATGATCGTTCCCTAAATAAGAGAAATTAGCAGAAAGTCATTTTTGTTGATCAAATTCAAATGATTGGAACTAGCTAAGTAACTGTTAACGCCAGCTGCATCGCTGCATTCAGCTGCAACTTCCACTGCATGGCAATGTTGGCAGTACTTATTTTTTCCACTAAAGTGACTCTAAAATCATACAGATCTTTTTGGTAATTCATTTAACAAAGCTACACAATATGTCCACCAGTTTGATTATTATTATCTGGTTTTCCTATTGTAGCTGTGGGTTACGTTTGGAACGAATGAGACGCATTGAGAGGACTGAGCTTTGAGTTCCAGCAGTGCCATGAAGTCTAACACTGAACTCTCACCACTCTGGCACCAAGCAAGCAGTCAGATCGATCAGTGTTCTCTTTCAAGAAAATTAAAGTATTTCAAAGCTTAAAAATCTACTGCAACCTTACCCATTTTATAGTTCTGGGATTAGCATTCTACTGAAAAATTAGGCAAACATTGTATTAAAACAATGTGAAACCATTGAATGAATTTCAAATCCAACTTTGCCTTCCTTATTGTTCATATGTATTCAATTAGACTGACCACATTTCATAATACACTAATAAATAAATCTTCAATATTTTTTTTTTCATTATTCTGTGAAAACCTGTGGCCTCCTGCATGCAGAAGGTAAAGGTGGATTCTTTGGCAACAAAGGCTGGAGAGAGAGAGAGAGAGAGAGAGAGAGAGACTGCCCAATAGGCATCTAATCCCTTCTGGACCACTCTGGTCTGACATCTGCATCTCACGTTGCCATGGGGACCATGTTGCTATGAGATCAATCTATTTGTGCCACCGTGGATGGCACTGAGTGCCTTTGTGAAAGCAGTGGGTGGCAGTGAGTCTGGTTAGTGGTACTTCGTTTTATTCTCTTTCATTTTTTTTTATTCTCAGATGTACCCATATTTAACATTGTGGATTATATAAATAATTACACTATGACTTATGTTCTTATTTGGGGGAATTTTTACAGTTTGTAGCACTTTACAGTTATGTTAGTATGTTCTGGTTTTATATGAGACAATGATAAATAATAATACTCCCCACAATGTTTTTCCTCTTTTTTTTTCTTCTTCTTTTTTTTTTAAAGATGTGCGTCATAGCAGCATTTTGAGATTTTGGTCCAAAATTTCAGACTGAAGTTGTTTGTCAGTGATTATTCAGTCCGATTATAAGCAATCTGAGTCTGATTTTAAAGCACAAAACAAACTCTTTCTGGATTTTTATCTATTATTACATTATGCATTATCTAGCCTAGTAAGCTTCATCAGGAATACGAATAGTTTACACACTACTTTAGTTCAGAAGCTACTTTAATATGTAATCCATTTAAAGTCATTTAAATAGATATAATAGATAAATATTTCAGCTACTATAATGTATCTATCTTACTGTATCTTAGTGATTTTTGTAGTCAATATTAAGTGAGCACTATAGGCTTATACAGCACAATATTACATAACTGTGTAAATTATATTCCAAACAATGCTTGGCACAGTGCAGGCAGAACCCGTATTACTTTGAGCTTCTTTGCCATTGGCACAGTTTCTTTGCTGCGCTCTGGCTGTAGAACTCCTCATTAAAGCAACACTATGCCGTGAAATTAGGCAGGTTTGCCTTGAACCCAAGTATGTCCTTAATTATTCTACTTTTTTCATGCAGGTCCTTTAGTGCTCGAATTTTCTATACAGTTAATTTATCCATGTTGTTATTAAAATGTGTTTGCACTGCAGCTCTGAAATACAGGATAGTGGGGTCACATACTGTATGACAGCTGTCAGATTTTTAAGCTTCTATGGTCCCTGTTTTTTTTTATTATTGTTGTTGTTCTTATTGTTGTTGTTATTTAATTTTCCTGTTAAAGGATATTAAAGTAAATCAATGTTTCAATTAAATTCAATATGATTTCTGCAAATGTAATTCAATATTTCTCGTAATTACTAACTTTATGTGCACAACATGTAAACAAATCATTGCCAATCAGACGGCATGCTCAGATCTGAAGAAACTAGACCAGTAATCCAATTAAAATAGATTCACATAACTACTATAATTTATTACTTTATCACTGTTACAGGTAAATATTGTAAATTAATTTTAAGTATAATATTTTGTTTGATTATGAAATATGTTTTATTAAGATTATACCATAACTTTAAGTTGTGTTTTATTAATTGTTTGTGTTTATTTGTAAAAACAAACTAGTAAAATAAAATAATAAATAATAATAATAATAATAATAATAATAATAATAATAATAATAATAATAATAATAATAATAATAATAATAATAATAATAATAATAAATAATAATAATAATACATTAATAAATACATAAATACATAAACAAACTGCTGACAGCAGGCAACTAGTTAGCAAGTACAGGGTGGGCCATTTATATGGATACACCTAAATAAAATGGGAATGGTTGGTGATATTAACGTCCTGTTTGTGGCACATTAGTATATGTGAGGGGGCAAACTTTTCAAGATGGGTGGTGACCATGGTGGCCATTTGGAAGTCGGCCATCTTGGATTCAACTTTTGTTTTTTCAATAGGAAGAGGGTCATGTGACACATCAAACTTATTGGGAATTTCACAAGAAAAACAATGGTCTCCCGATCTGACCCCCTTAGACTTTAATCTTTGGGGTCATCTGAAGGCAATTGTCTATGGTGTGAAGATACGAGATGTGCAGCACCTGAAACTACGGATACTGGAAGCCTGTGCTGGCATTTCTCCTGCGGTGTTGCCATCAGTGTGTGAAGAGTGGGAGAAGAGCGTTGCATTGACAATCCATCACAATGGGCAGCACATTGAACACATTTTATAAGTGGTCAGAAACTTGTAAGTAACTCATGAAAGAATAAAGTTACGTTTACCAAGCACACCATTGTTTTTCTTGTGACGTTCCCAATAAGTTTGATGTGTCACATGACCCTCTTCCTATTGAAAAAAACAAAAGTTGGATCCAAGATGGCCGACTTCTAAATGGCCACCATGGTCACCACCCATCTTGAAAAGTTTGCCCCCTCTCATATAATAATGTGCCACAAACAGGACGTTAATATCACAACCAATCCAATTTTATTAAGGTGTATCCATATAAATGGCCCACCCTGTAGTTTTTTTAGTAGTTAGCTTTATTTTTTATATATATATATTTTTTTTCCACGACATTGCTAACTGTTTAAACCTGATTTTTGTGGGGTGTTTTTAAAGTGATTTGATGCTTTTACATTCAGCCAAGTAAACGCAGAACAAATAGAAACAACCACAG
The DNA here is from genome assembly GCA_013621035.1 of Clarias magur. Taxonomy (NCBI): domain Eukaryota; kingdom Metazoa; phylum Chordata; class Actinopteri; order Siluriformes; family Clariidae; genus Clarias; species Clarias magur. The sequence goes on from QNUK01000602.1 coordinate 189,313, forward strand.
AAAATTCTACAGTAACATACACCTGTTTTCTATAGTTTAACAACCACCAGCTGTGCATTTAAAAATGCTTTTCTGTTCTACCCAGGTGAAAAGAGTAGTTATGCAAGTTAGCTTGCGAGTCAGTTCTGTTCCACCAGACTTCCCATTCTCTTCCAAAGCCTCTCATCATCAATGCATTTCTACCCACAGAAATGCTGGTCAGTTAATGTTTTTTTCCACCATCTGTGTAAAATCTAGATATTGTTGAGTGAAAATCCTAGACCATAATCGGTTTCTGAAAAAAAACAAACCATTCTCGCCACAAAATGATCAAAGTCACTCAGATTATGTCTGATCACTTTGATGCGTTTCCATAAAACTCATATTAATCTATAAGATACATGGATTGTTTACTGCAAATTCCAAACAATTTAAACTGTGTTATACTTTACTGCAAGTCCTTACATCATTCTGTAGGACAAATAAACAGACCTACAGTGATTTAGTATTATTTTGTCCTTTAGAAAATAGCTCGCACGTTGTGCATGTTGCATAATTTGTTTAGGAAATAATTTCATTTGTATATACTGTATATAGGTACTTGGGCTTGTCTTTAAATTTTGAGTGGGTCACATTATCTTTCCTATATTTGTTCTCATGACTAAGTGGAAGAGAGTTTTTAAGCAATGCCATTCATAAACAAAATGACCTTAGCGTACATACCCTGGACCTGATCCTGTGCTTCAAACTGTGGCTGGTCTTCTTATTTTTGAACTTCCAGCTGCCTTAAACACAGTATGACTGCAAAACAATTAATGCTATCGGTTATCACCCAAATGAGGATGGGTTCCCTGTTGAGTCAGGTTACTTTCAAGGTTTCTTCCTACTGCCATCTAAAGGAGCTTTTCCTTTCCACCATCACCCTCGGCTTTCTCATCAGGGACAATCTAATCATTTTGATCCATACATATTTTTCACATTTCATACACATTACATAATTTTCTTTTGATTCTGTAAAGCTGCCTTGCAACAAAATAAAATTGAATTGAATTGAATTGAATTATTTTCAGCTAAGGATAATCCATCACTTTCTTATGGTAAAGTATCCCTCGATTCCATAAACCTCACTTATGCACTTTTATTAATGCTTTTCTTGTATTAAAATAACAACAGATCAAAGCTTGACATGAATAATAGTAATGGATCGCTCAGGAACACAAGGAAAATGTGGTTCTATGCCACTCCCATTGTAAAACTATGATAAAATGATAATTATTTCAAAATAATATTACTTACAATTACTTACATCATCTTTCCCTGAAACCTTCTTGCTGAATCAACTCTGGTCACAAATAACAAAGAACCCTGGTGGTTAGAGATTAGCATTGCACTCACACAACTGACAGGGGTGATGTTATCCTTGTAGAGGATGTTATCCTTGTCTAAATAATGACCAGAAAGTAGGATTGCTACACAGGCGGTCGAATTGCTTGTCATGCTAGGGGTTTGAGGCTTGTATTTCGATGAAATGCTATGGTGAAATTTCCCACTATTCAGACAGCCTCCCTCTGTTTAGACAAGAAAGCCTCATATCTTTCCTCCATGGCAGCATCTCGCAAAGGTTCAAAAGTTAAGTTAAATTAAGCCTTTATTTGGTCACATGTACATACAGAGAAACCTTTTATTGGCATATCCCAGCTTAGGGTCTGGGATCAGAATATATCAGATATATCAGACTTCTGGAGTGGACAGGGTTAAGGTGCTTGCTCAAGGGCAAAGCAGTGGGAGGTTTGGTGTAGATAGGGCTTGAATGGCCAACCTTCTGATTGGTAACCTGGAGCCTTAGCCCACCGTGCTACCACTACCCCACAATGGAAGCCATAAAGGGAGCCCTGTGCAAACAAAGATGCTCAACAGACATCCTGGTTATAATTGGATAGAAGTGTCCCACCGTATCAAGAAAGCATATAACAATCCCAGATACAGTACATGCACACTGTGCCCATCTGCCCAAGGTTTCATTTGTTCAGAAGCGTTTCCTGGACCTCAGTTAGCCATTCTTGTAGACTGACAGACTGAGAATTCCAGCTTGATGGGTTATGACTTTACACCAAGGAAGCACAGACCCCATCCTGTAATGAAGGTTGTGATTATGCCTTCACCATAGAGCACCACATCCACCGAGACTCAACAACAATATTGTTATCCCCTAAAGGGATCAATGCTATGGCTACTGCCATTCGTCCTTCACTGGTCACCAGTCCTCCACTTGGTTAAATCTGACTGTGAGCATAAAATTCTTAGCATAATGTATAGTTAAATGTAAGGCCTTATAGTAATTACATGTTTCGGTGATACTTGACCCCCTTTTACCTTTTTCTATTGTCGAAACCACGGTTTTGTAACGAAGCAATCATTTTGTTGAGGTTTCAATAAGGCATTTAGTCAAGATAAGCCTGCATACCAGCTGCAACACTGCGGTCAGTGTGGCTATGCTGATGTAATGTTTCATCTGGTAAGACCACTAGTGACATGACACAGGCATCAACAGCAAGCATATTGCCATAGCTGTCTTACATGTGATTCATCACATTAGACAAAATGCGTACCGCAGACTGCGGGTGAGCTGGGGCCTGCAGACATAGTATCTGCTTCTGATAAGGAAATGAAAGAGATTAGTTAATCCAAATGTATGAATAAAAGAACAAAAACGATGGTTTAAATCTGTTATTCATACATTCTCTTACACAAACTGCAGATCTGCCTTTATTACTTGGTGGCCTCTAAATTCGCCTGTCAAATGAAAAACATCTGTTGTCCTTTTAAAGACAGAAATTAATTGTTAGGATGTAAAAAAGTGAGAAAGTAAGCGTCTGCAGACTGTGTATATAATGATGAGGTATTTGGCTTATTGTGCTTGTCGTTAATCATTTCTCCTTCTCTAAGCGAACAGAATAACAGTTAGGACGCTATAAGGATGAGTGTGAGGCCATCTTGGTCCCCAGAAATATTAGGAAGTACTTCCAAAAATAACTATGTTGACCTGCTCTGTTGTTGGGTAAGACTGAGTGTACCGAGTCTCTGTGTCCTCAAAACACCTTTTACTTGGCCGAACTTGACTGCTCAAACCCATCCTGTTGATTGGATTAGTGAAGAAGAAACCAAAGCAGCTTCAGTATTATTCTCTTTCCTAGCTTGTCTATAGTTATCTCAGCTGGATCATCAACAAGCTGGATTATCTGACCATGAAACTGCTTTCACAATGAAAAAGGTACTACTGGGATTGAAGTGTAAGACACGGTTGACCAATAAAACAGATCTCTAATCAGATTGAAGAAAATAGTGGTTAGCACTGTCGCCTTGCACCTCCAGGGTCGAGGGTTCGATTCCTGTCTCGGGTCTGCGTGCCTGGAGTTTGCATCTGGTTTCCTTCCACAGTTCAAAGACATGCAGGTTCGGGCTAATTGCCATTCCCAAATTGCTCGTAGTGTGTGAAGGAGTGTACACTATGTGTATGGCCTGGATGGATTGGCACCCCGTCCAGAACGTACCCATACCCTAAGTCTCCTGCGATAGGCTCCAGGCCCCCTGCCTCCCTGTAAACAGGATAAAGTGATATAGACGATGAGATGCCAATGAGGCCAGTGTAATTATGAATAAATTGAATCCGTTCATCACCAAAACAGACATGATAATTATACTTTCTAGTCATTTTCTTACTATGCATATTTTATAACTGTTTTCATTTCAAAAGACCATACTCCCTCAATCTAGAAAGCGAGCATACAGGTCAACTATACTAAATGATTCGATAAAATATAGATAACTGAATTCTCTTGATGAACTGAGTCATCAAATTGCACATATCTTTTCAGGCAAGAATTATATAATATATAAATAGCATTGAAGGATTGTTTGTTTAAAAACTCTATATTAACGGAACGGTTTTATTTTCATAAATGCATCTAGCTCTTTTAAAAACCTTGTCTAATTTTTGTATTTAAATGATTTGACATAACTGGAACTGACAAATGTGGCCTGAATTGCAGGCTTATCATGAGGAAAGAAACAGGGTGGTGTGTGGGAGTCCAGTCTGCTAGCTGTTGTGTCCTGCGGGTTTTCTGGTTAAGAATAACTTTGCAGCTCTTTGCTACGGTTATTGTGAGTATGGGTGCCGTTTCATATTCAATCTTATTCATTTACTATATTCACATCCAGATCATCTTGGCATCATCTACAAGCAGAAATAATAATTAGCAGAAGAAAAAAAAAACGTATCTTTCTAGTTACCTTACAGCAAATAATGAGAATAGTCAAAGCGAATAATAAAATTGTGAGTAATAAAGGTAATTTCGAGATGAAACTGCAGATATGGTCAAATATTAAACATAATGTTGGGTATCAAAGATCAGATAGCTGCACAACACTTTGCGAGTCGATGAGAGAATATTGTGGCAGCAGCGTGTCGGCTTGCTCTTTCAGAAAAAGTCACTTGCTTTCTTCTTTTTCCTCTCCCTCCTCCCCTCGCTGCGTTCACCTCAGAAGAACTGCGTCAGTCTCGGGCCCAAATAACCAAATCTGGGAGCCTTTTACATAAGCAACAAGCAGAAAGTAGGCCAGCATGAACTGAACTGGATATGAGGCACATGGTCTGGTAGGAGAGCAGCTGCTGGTAGCTGTGTAGGTTCGGACCTCGTGGGATTGGTGTGTGTGTGTGTGTGTGTGTGTGTATGTGAAGAGACAGGGTGGGATGAAAATGATGATGGGGTAGGGATATGACCATGCTGGTGAAGTCTAGCCATCCCCAGGGCCAGTGTGACTCAGAATCCCTTTGCTCACTCTCTTCTGCTCATCGCCTCTCTATTCTCCTACTCTGCCTTTCCCTCTCGGGGGAGTGGAAACCCTCCCTCCACTTCTCCCTACCCTTTCTGTTTCATCCGGATGTGGAGTGCAAGAAGCTGAGTCACAGAACGGTGGGGGTGGAACTCAGTGAGCGAAAGAGAGAGAGAGAGAGAGAGAGAGAGAGACAAACAGCTGATATGTGTTGGTGGATTTTGTTTTTGCTTCAAAATGATTGGACGTGTTCATAGTGAGGTTGAAGCTTAAAAGTTCTGAAGCTTGTTACCATGGAAATAAGAGCTGACACCATCCTTTTCTGGTGTTTTTTGGATCCAGAGGGCATGAGGCTTTTGGATGCAATACCACTCAAGCAGACGGGGAACAACAACAAAAAATAAATAAATAAATAAATAATAATAATAATAATAATAAAGCATATATACAGTATGTGTTGAAAATGTATCAGCATGTGCATTTAACAAGCATATGGGTCGAGCTGAGTGGCATGTTGAACAAGAAGGGATTGTTTAAAAAAGAAAAGAAAAGAAAAGACTTAGACAGAATCATACAGATAAAAGAGAATGGAAGACTATAAAAATACACACTTCAACTCATATGACCTCGTTCTCACTCACTCTCGCTCTCTTTCTCTTACTCACTCATGCTTGCTCTCTATTTCTCTCCATGCATCCCTTTTTCTTTTGTCACAAAAAGCATGTGTCTTTATTCTCAGCCCAATTATGTGTAATGCAATTTATTGAGAACAAATGCTTAAAAGGAGTCAATTCATTATGATTAATCTGTTCATGCAAAAGAACTTCTTTTTAAACAACTCGCTTGTCTGGAATGTGATTTTCTTTCATCTTAATAGGTTCCTCGTATATATAAAGACATCTCTGCTGATTCTAACTGTGAAGGTGTCTTCTAATGCATTTTTACGCTTTCTATTGAAAAGAGAGCTTCGTCCTGGGTTCATCATGAGCTGGACCTGCTTACATATCTTCTGAATCAACAGTGCAGAAGAGTAGATGAGCAGCAGATGGGAATATAAGCTTGAAATGAAGCTTGAAATCTTGTTCTTTTGGGCAGATAATTGTTTCAGACGTTTATATTTAGAATGAAGAGAAAGTACCTCCCTTTAGAACAGGACAGTTTCAAATGTGAAAATGTCTAGACATGGGCCTAATTAATTTATTACAATCTTATAATGAAATATACGAGGGGTGTTCAAGTCAAACTGGGACTTTTGCTTGTACAGAATACCAGAACACTGTTACGAGAGTAAAAACTCGCTTTATTTCTCTATATAATAACCTGCTACACTAATGCACTTATCCCAGTGTTTTATTAGTGCTTGGACACCATCAAGGTAGAAAGTCATGATTGAACTGCCCGCTTCATATCTGAAACTCTGGCTTTTATACACACACACACACACACATATATATATATATATATATATATATATATATATATATATATATATATAGAGAGAGAGAGAGAGAGAGAGAGAGAGAGAGAGAGAGAGAGAGATAGATAGATATATATATAGATATATATATAGTTACCATCAGATACCTATATATTCATTATCAACTTAACTACAATTAAATTATATACTGTGAATACATATACATTGTATTAGGAAGCAAAAATATATTAAACATGGACTAATGATCAAATAAAATATAAGATTATTCAACAAGGTTAGAGTTTTTTTATTTTTTTTTACACACGAAGCTTTAAAAGATTTGATTCTTTATAGAAATTACATTATCTATTTCATGCTTGAAATAAAACCACATGAAAAGCAAATGTCTAATCTATTTAAAAACCTTATATATGAGTATCTATATTTCTTGAAATACAGATACAAAATCCTACATAGATATGGCTTTGTTAAAGATATTTTCTTTTGTAAAGATGTAATTATTTTGTAGTGTTCAGGCTCTATTGGGACTTAAAGTGAGTGCACATGGGTAATCCAATTACTATAAGACTGAAATTTAGCAAGGCGCTATTTGTCATACAGTTAGAGAATTTGTATTTTAAAGAGTATTTGTAACGACTGCAAAAATAAACACAATGTTCTGTGTTACACGTTACTAACTAGAGCAATCTAGCCTATTCCAATTAAATCTAGATTAAATTTTTAAAAAGATAAATAAAAAGTCTCAAACTTTTCTCAGTTCATTTCCTAACTGTCACCTTTGTTCATTAGATTGCATTTGACTGGCAGTGTGTAAACTTCTATATAGCCAATCTTTAGAATGTATTTAGCTGAGAATAAGATGTCTGGCAAAATTGTAATTATCCACACAATTGATGTGAACTGTCTTAGATTGCTCTGGATTTCTCCAGTTTACGTGCCGGTTGCTAGACAGGCTTCTCTAGATTTCCTCTATGAGAGAATGTGCATTTGCATGGAGCTCTATGATTGACTGTCATTCTATTCAGGGCAATATTCCCACCTCACCCCCAATTCAGGGCAGACTAGTGTATTTGATTATCGGTACAAACAAGCCTCCACACTGAGATCTTGTTATTGTGCAGCAGAAGGCGGCAATTCTGGTCTATATTTAGATCTAGTGGTATCTTTCATATTTCAAGTTTAATCATACATAGAATTCACAAAGGATGCAAACTATAGAACATTTCTAATGAAAGGATTTTGCATCACCACACTTCGTTTGACATTATAAAGGAGTGGGAGTTTTAAAAACCTATAAATTCCCTTTTGAGAGTTGCAAAACTTTACCCGAAGTGAGGACTAAAGCTCAAATGCTTGTGCCTTCAAATCCACTCACTCACCTACAGCTTGGGTCCACTGTTGTTTATTATCCTGATTGTGTCTCCACAACTAAACATAAAATCTTCCAAAAAATGCATTCTATTTATTTTCTTAATATCTTCAAATTAATAACTTTTAATATCTCCTTTTGGACTGTATTGCATCAGTTTATATGCAATAATAAAATTATGCAATAATAACTTCTTAAGCATGTATAGCTATAGTAGAATAATGATGACCACAAGATGGCAGCATAGAGCCAAACATATTATACACATTACACCAAACCATCATTATTGGCATATCTTTTGAGTCTTCAGTGATTAGTGTTTCTATCTTCTATATCCAGTATACAAGATGTGGCAGAGACGAAACATACCTCATTAAATGATGATCATGACTACACGTATAGAGAAACAAATGCCTTTAGAATATTCTGTATAATAATATAAAGTTAATGTAAGCCTTTAAAATCAGCAGTGCAATCTGATGCTGTTTGACATTACAGATGTTCTTACATTATTTATGGAGAGTTTCTACTGCAGAAACACCCTGAGCGCTTTCACTCTGAGCGAAGGTGCGTGTACGCTGTGTAGATGATTTCTCTATTCTTGAACTTCCTTATTGCTTAAGGGTGTGTACATTTGAGTGTGTGGATTTGAGCGTGCATTCATTTTATAGCTCTCTTGTGTTGTCCTTATATCCATCTGATTCCGATTTCTTACAGCAGGTGTGTCAGACCAGACAATGATATTTGTATCTTTCATCAGTCCTCTTTAACAAAACATAATCTTAAGGAAATTAAGTAGTCTTAGGAGCATTGCAAGCAGACAGTTGGCGGATTAAACTTAAGTCACTCCAGGGCTTTTCAGAGGGATTAAGGTCAAAGTTTTGACGTCTGGCTACTCAAGCACATGTACCTCGCAGAGATGTGCTGCTGGGACTGTAGTGAGGTTCTTAAGGTCACTCCTGGGATCATCGCCTCTATTTCAAAATGAATATCTCATTTCATTTCAGCTTACTACATTCTCCTCTCACTTCTCCATCAATCCACAGTGAGACTTTAGTATCACATACAGATATAATGAACGCAACTCCTAATCTTACTTTTAACCGAAGGGACAGCAAGAATGAGCGCCAATACTACTTCTTGGTATTGTGAACTCTTAGTGACATCTAGAGGTACCCTGCTTGCTAACATTTGAGAGATTAGGAATAAAGCTGTTGTTAGTTAGCCTAAGCATTCCAACATGTTCCTTGGTAGAAGAAACAGTCCTTTATACTTGAATCAATACGGAATGAGTTTTCCTTTAAGATTCTTTTGATTATATATTTTATACTTGTAATGCCTTTGCAGTGTATGGTGACCGTGCACAAAACTGTTCCTGTATGGTATATGCAGTGCCTCGTAACTATCTTCAGCCCTTTTACAAGCTTCCCAAACAGAAACTCCTTCACAGAGAGATGCTACTGGGATGAGACAGCTCCCATAACTCAAAAAAAAAAAAAAAAAAAAAAAAAAGGCAAGGGGAAATTTTAATAAGAGAATATTTTTAAAAAGCTAAACAGGTGGCTCAAAGGCTTATGGCTATGTAGGGTCAAACCTGATCTAGTCTGCTAGCTATGGGTGAGTAATGGAACGGATCAAATCTTAAACTTGGGCTTTCATTGTTGATAGGCTGATATGGCAGTTACTAAACAACTGTCAATTACTGTAACACCCGTAATGTTTCCTATAATGAGGCTCATTCCATTAAACTCTGAGCCACAGTCGACTTGTGCAGGTCAGGATCTTTGGTTTAGACAGAGCTTGCATGTTCAATGTAGGGATTTTTATTAATTTTTTTTTTTTTTTTTTTTTTTACACAGCCCAAAATGTTTTTAAAAATCCTCATTTATCTAGAAGTAGGGTGCCATGCATATAGCATTAAATGGGATGCTTTCACTGCCAACAATTCTGGTTCATCCAGACATGTGCTGACATTGCTGTGACTTCTACTTTGTTTGGATGAGCTCCCAAATATAGCCAGTTTATCTGCTGGTTACAATGATAATGCCATATAAATCTTACATTCATTCAACGCTTGTACTCAAGAAAGTATGCTTACAGGTGACCATCAACCACCTTGAAGTGAAGGCACAATAAACAGAGGTATCTACGATTATCTGGAAAGGGATGGGGTAGGTGGAGAATTTAATTCCAACCGAGCAGAAGCCACACCTTTCTACTGAAAGTCTAGCGAAAGTCAAGATCAACTGAACAGACAGGTGGAAACGGGTACGACTTCTGATAGATTGAAACGAAAACCTGCAACCGTGCTAACCCTTTGAAGATAAGATCGAGCACCTGTGAGTTCATTGGCAAACATACCTGCTACATTAAAGTGGCAAAGAAAATAAATAAATATTCTAATAGGCACACACTGAACATTGAGGAAAAAAAAGGTATAAATAATTGCATTTGGTCTCTGCATGAAAATATAAAACTCACCAATTTTCTTTATTTACTATAGATGTACACCAGTTGAGAATGGTTAAGAGCACACAAGAAGGCTAACGTATGACAGATCGCATCACAGATGACAGAATTCGGAAATAAAAAGTTCTGAATTACAAATTGATAAAAATAGCATTTAAACTCTAAACATTTCTAATGCAAATAGCAACATGTACAGATGTTTGTGCCACTTTATCAACTGTATGTAATGTAGTTGCTAATAACGTTTTCATCTGTACATGAGAATTTGTACAAAGTAAGAGATCTACCATTTAATAATAGATAGAAGATAAAATAATAGTACATAATATGTACAATATTAAATGAAGCCATGGAGCAGGGGTGCATACTAAAGGACACTTTACAATGGTTGTTTCATCAAGAGAAAAAGCCTCCAGAGATGTTCATTTAAAGCCATTTAATGCTGAAAACAAGCTCTGGTGTGCAGAGGAAAGGATGACACACACTGTAGTAGTGCTCTAATGCACTAGTTACCTCTTGCAGAGCACTAGGATTTGGATGGTTGGGGGAGAGGGGGAATGCATTGGCCTTTAGAAACGGCTGAACATACCAGAAATATGGAACAAATTATTGGTGATTGCTATTTTTTTGACAATTAAAAAGACTGATCACTGGAGTCCTATTTACAAACTTGCACATTCAATTCGAACAAGCTAATGCAAGCAAAAACAAAAATACTTTTAATCATTACTGGACAATTCCCAAAAACATACAAGACCCCCAGAATGTTATGAGCCTCTCCTCAGCACCTAATGGAAGTTCAAACAATGGCCCAGGTCTTTAACCTAACAAAAGATATGAAGTTTAAAAAAAGAATAATAATAAACACATCAAAGTCTTTTGAACTCCGCTGGTCACAATACAGACCACACTAGGTAAATGTGGCCTGGTCGCCACTGTTCATTAGATTATCCCCCAACTCAGAGTCACATAGTGACTCCTCCAGCCACTGGTCAAGTGGCCTAATTTGACCCACAGTGCACGTTTTATCAAAGGTCACTGGATATTACTCTTAACGTCTCCATTAACTAATCCGAAGGTATTTTGTAACAGAAAAATCGGTTTTAAATTAGAAAACATTTGGCCTTATATTTGCTAATCTTGCATCATTTCACCAAGGTTGTCAACCAGCTACAAGGCACTCAGTGTAAATCAACACTTCGTTTGACTTTTTCGTTTTTAAAGAAGTGGTACTTCTACATATCCATAAACTGTCAGTCAGTGGATATGAACGCACGGGCTGTTCATTAGTTACGACACTTAGTTACTTAGACCTAGCAAAATGGATAATGCAAATAAAGAAAATAAATCTGCCAAAATACTGTACAACGCTGTTCAGTATAAAGTCCTAGGAGCTTTCTCACCATGAAGGCGGCTCCAGGCAGTTCTTTCATCGTAAGGAACTCCTTGAAACCGCCATCACAGTCGATGAAACATGGAAGCAAAACAATAATTTACCATTGTTTGAACATCCATACAGTCTGGTGGACCAATAGCCAGGTGTACTGAATAGCACCTAAAATATATATTACAACAAAATAAATTGGCACAAGATCTAATTTCTACAGTGGAATCTTTTCCTTTAGATATCCATCAAGGTTAGGAGCTTCCAATAGTCTGGCAGAGCTTTATTTTAACATTAAAATATATACCGTGAATCTTGCTCCTTTTGCCAAACAGTGACACTTGGCTGACAGTCCCCATTGCTGGACCAGATAACACACGAAACAAACATCACACGTAAACTGACATGAACAACCTGTCTGAGGCACAAAGCTGGAGGCAATAGCAGCTATGTCCTAGCATCTGAGAAAAAAAATAAAGGTTAGAGATGTATACACATTTTCATTCAGAATCTGCACTCTCCCATCTTCACGTGGATCGAAAGGCTTTTGCTCAACTAAAACACAAATGGTCAGCAGTCAAACTGCAAGTGCTCCTGTGCTGAAAATGGCCCATTCATGGGTTTTTTGCCCTAGCACCTACTCTTTTAATGACAATTAATGGTAAGTGATGGGTAGGGGAACGTCAGTGCAGATGCATGTAACAAGAAAAGGAGGGATTTGAAGGGGAGGGAAAAGACCACAAAAATAACAAAAACAAAATAGTACACCTGAGAAGGTCTAAAATAAAAACTCCAGCGTAGGGGCACTGGCCGAGGGAGGGTCACTGTGGCTCTTTATGGGAGCAGAGCTAAGTGTGTGTCCAGGTTTCCGGGTCACACCAGGCCATCCTGTGCTGCTGCTGCCTCTGCCGCTGTGCACTGGGCGCGCTGTTCTCGGCCTTTGCCTCTGAGCTGCTTTGCTCCTTTAGTGGCCATCCCGGGTGGTTATCATGTCCTCCGCACGCCGGTGGCCTTCCAGGGCCTTTACTGTGGACATGTCATGAGGAAGCTCTGATTTACGACGCATTAGTGGCCGTTCTTTCCGCTGCTCCCTCTGAATCTACAGCATAAACACAAGCAGGTTAAGTTGTGGTAACAAAAAATGGCTTCTCTGTGTGTATAATGGTTATGTTCAGCCTGACATCACTACTAAACAGTATAATTCGTAAGGGTTATTAACTACAAACTCCAGAGTACAGTCAACCCCGGAAATTACTGGGTTACATTTCTACAGCACCCGCGAGTTGTGAAAAACGTGAAAATTCTCTTTGGTATGCGCGGCCATTTTCTTTGGTATGAGTACTGTAGGGTAAATGCAGTAATAATTCACCATCCCAAGCCATGTTTTTATTGACTGTTGCTTTGTATTTTCTCTACAGTACTAAAAAAAAAATGTATACAGTATTCAATTTTATATAGAAATTTTGCTGAATTTACATTAATATTTATGTTACTAAATGAGAAAATATTGTTCTTAATAGTTTAGCGTTAAAATGCATGAATTATATACAATTTATATTTGCCCCAAAAACAAGCCACTGAATGTCGGTAACCTTTCAGGTAAGCAGGATGAAAACTGTAAATAAAACTCATTTTTACATACAGTTTTATTTTAAAAATATGTTTTAACATACAGGTTTACATTAGTAAATTTGTAACCATACCCAAAATTTCTGTTTACACTCAACAACAGCAATCATTAGGCAGACAATTGAAATACTACTACTACTAACAACAACAACAACAAATTATTTATTATTATTATTATTATTATTATTATTATTATTATTATTATATTAGCATCGTCATGATCACATGTACCTTACAGCACAGTAAATTTTTTTCCCCACATATTCCAGTTAGGAGGCTAAGGTCAGAGCACAAGGTCAGCCAGGTTACAGCGTCCCTGAAGAAGACAAGTTTAAGGGCCTTGCTCAAGGACTCAACAGTGGAAACTTGGTGATGCTGGGGCACGAACCATTGACCGTCTGATTAATAGCCCAGTAACCAACAGCTTTACCTATTTGAGTCATCACTGCCGTTTGTAAATGTTCAATTTAATGTTAAAGCTAATTTTTTTTTTTTTTAATGTTAAAATACTTCCAAAAAAAAATCTAATTCCATTAAAATCTGCTGGACGTACATAGTTGTGCCCATTATTATTAATAAATGATTAATATATAATAAAAAGAAATAAATAAATAAAAATTAAGTGATGTTTACCTGTGTAGCTTCTTCTTCTACTGTCTTTTTGAGTACTGAGACATCATCCATTCCTACGCCGTCTGTTTCAATCTCCATTGGGCTACTCAAGCTGGTCGAGTCAATATACAGGAGGAACTGTATTATAAATAAATAAATAAATAAATAATCTATTGACACAAATATAAATAAACTAGACAGCAGCTAAATTCTATACATTTATGAGACATAATTTTCAGTGATCTCTCACTGGGATTGACGACGAAGTTTGTGTTAGACAGACAACAAAAAAGAGTGACAATCCGTTTAAGCCATATATCAAAGCTGATATGTTATAATATATTTCCTAGGAATTCATCCAATTTTCATTAAGCAAATACTTGTTACAAAGAATTAAGAAACCATGCGACTGTCACCCTTGTTGCAAAAAAGACTGTTCCATCTCTTACAGCTTTCAGAGGTCTTTCAAACGTTAGGAGTAAAACGGAGCTTTGCTTAGTACCTCAGTGAGAAACCACATCAGGTTGCTATCAACCACTGCTATCCATTTGGATTTTACAAATGAAAAACATGAGGCGAAGCCACTGACCTGGGGGTTTGACTTGGCAAGGTTTTCTATCTTTATCCAGGCTTCCTCACGTTCTTTCCACTTTAGCTTCTCTCTAGAAAAAAGGAAAAAAAAAACATTTGAGTGAAAATTGCAAAACAAGTCCAAATGAGAACAATTAATGAACACATTCATACTTGTTTTTCTCTGCTCTGAACTGCTGTGTGCAATCATCGAAGAGTTTCTGATTCATCTCCATAAAGAGCTTTAAAGCATTGTAGATTAAACCATGGATTGTCCTGAAAGAAAAGGAAGGTGAGAGAATTTAATTTGTTTCCATGTTTAAGATCTAATATGAAAAAAAATTTTAAAATAAAAAGTGTATGCAAAAGAATAGTGTAAAGAAAAAAAAATCACGCATAAATTATTTAAAAATGCAGCTTAGCCACTGTATATTTACTAAATAACAATTTGTTTAAAATATTTTCTAATGTCAATTTTAAGTAAGTACATTTTCATAGGATGTGCATATTTATGGCTATGAAGAAAGGTTTTAAAGTTTTTTTCCAACCTCATGGAATGACTTTGAAACTACTTACATAATTCACTTCAGAAAAGAGCCCAGAAAAACTTCTACTGTAACAGAACGTTACTCACTTGTTCCAGTGGGTTTTGGAGTTGCGGTAGAGAGACGGAAACATGATGGGCAGGATTCTGGCTGCATTGTCACTGATCAGACTCATTATGTACTCATTGTTCCAGTAATACAGGGCCCGCTCTGCAACCTGTTTTAACACAGCAAGTTAGAGCATGACAAACACAAACCCACAACCACAAAAATGCAGTGTGGTGGTCCTGATGAACATCTCTTATTACCACAGCAATTAAATGTAAAAGTCTATTCTTCTAGTGAATTTTTGATTTTAAGGACCACGAAGTTCATATAAAGACTTGGTGTCACAGTATAAAACATTAAATAACCCACATTTAGTGAAACAACTCTTCCCTTGATCCTCTCTAATAAACCTGCTGAAACCTGATAAATTACTGTCAACATATGTACTAGTAAAATGTTGTATATGGCAGATACTCTGGACGCCTCTACATCTTTAGCACTGAAGAATCGGTGCTAAAATCTTTAGTGAGAAGACATTTTTCTGTAACCTGGGTGACTTTAAAAATATCTCCTGGATCTCCATGGATCAATAAATATAATAATATACAAGTGTGTGTATATATTAAATACATAAAAAATAAATTAAAGTTTCAGATTCATTTTCACACAATCATTTTAAAGCTTTAGAATAAAGGCAGAAACAAGAAGACTGACCTGAAAGTGGGGACTGGAGACACATTTTGCCAGCTGCCTGAAGAGAGGCTCCATGACTTTGACAAACTCAGAGGGCTCAATTACATCCAGGATCTCCTCAAGTTCATTAAGGAACATCACTTCCTTTGGGCTGTGGGTCTTCGGCCAGTACTTCAGAAGAGCCATGACAACCTGTTGAAATTTCAGTCCCAAGTAGCCAATTTAAAAATAGGAATCACCAAGAGAAAAATATATTACAAATATTTGTCACTTATAACGATGGAAAACATTCAGGTCCTTAAATATTTGGACAGTGACAATTTTACAACATTTTCTGTACACCATCTCAATGGAATTAAAATAAAGCAGCTCACATACGAGTGAAGTAAAGACCTTCAAGTTTAACTCAAGTGGATTTACAAACATTGCATTTTTTTTTTTTTAGGAATCACAGCCATGTTTTGTACAAATTCCAAAATTTTAACAGGATAAAATATAATTGGAAAAAATCTAACACTCAAATATTATGATTATTTAATTTTATGATGTATATTATGATTAATACTGACAACACCAAATGCAAGTTTTATCTGACTTCATTTTTACATCTCTTTGGACTTTATTATGAAGGATTCCTTTGAACAGCTACCAGATGCAAAGAACCAATTCTAGACCTTCGTCATGGTATAATAAAGTAACTAGCCATGCCCAGCCACGAAACTACTCATCAGTCATTTGTCCAATTACTTTTGGGCATGAGGAAACGGAGAAACTTTGTAATGGAATAAACAAGTGTCATGTCATGAAGTCTGAGCATTCCATAAATATGTCTGTAGGAGTGCGTGTCTAACGACAAGTCACACTTTACTGCTTATCAAGTGTCAGAAGGAGGCTGAACGTACCGGCTCAGTGAGAGTGCTGTCCTTCTCTAAGAACTGTACCACACAGTATGCCAGCTACAAAAAGCACACATTTAGTTCAGTTGAAAACACAGTTAGAGCGGTTTCATATTATCCTATCAAATAGGATACCAAGCAATTCTTTTAAAATTCTTTAAAGCATAAAACAACTATTCTTATCAAAAACTACCTTTCTTCATCCATGCATATTTAATACACAACATTCACAGTGAGAATGTGATTAATAATAATAAAAAATGTAATAAAAGCATAAAGATGACATAGTTCATACCTGTGGGTGGTAAACACTGAGAGACTTGACTTTATGCAAAGGCAACAAAACTTTCAATAAGAATATCTTGTGCTCTTCTTTCAGTGGTAAGGCAAACCCGTTGATTATGCTGAAACATGACACACATTAAATGAGAAACTATAACCAGTTTTTTTTTTCTTGTAGACCTTTTGCAATTCACAGAAATAACAAAATAAGAAACTAAAAGAAGTCAGAAAGAAGGCTGGATATGCAAACAAAATCTCACGTTGCTGAGAAGATTTTTTAAAAGCAGATACCTTCCTAATATTTCAAGTAACTCTGCTATTCCGTTGTGATGTTCCGTTTCATAAATGAACCTGAAATGACAATTTAAATAATTTAGTACCAAACTTATTAAACACAACATGCAAAGAGTACATTTACATGCATGTACGTATGTAGGAACAGGTATATTACACACCTATAGAATATGTTATTAATCTGCTTCCTGATGTATGCTCTAAGACCCAGAAATTTGCCATAAATGCGATGCAGAGTGGTTTTCAAGAAATCTCTTTCTCGGGGGTCTTCACTGTCAAAGAGTTCTAAAAGCTGAGGAAAAAAAAATTGTATATAGGACCTACAATTCAAGCAGAAAATAGCACTCTAGGTGCAAACATTCACTGTAGGACCATACCTGCATGACAAATCTCTGGTCGATGTACTTTTTGGCTATGTTTGGTTGGAAGTCTGGAGACTCTAAAAACCGAAGGAAGAATTCATAGACGAGCTGAAGGGGACCCAAAAAAAAAAAAAAAAAATAAGGGAGTTAGATATTTTGGATAGGTTTTTAACGTTTGTAAAGTCACATGCATGGGCGTGTGTGTGTGCGTGTGTGTGCGTGTGCGTGTGTGTGTATACCTGCAAGTGTGGCCAGGCAGCCTCTAATGTGGGCTCATCCTCCTCTGGGTCAAATTCTGCCCCAGTTGGGTTGGATGAGGGCGGTAATGTCCTGAACATGTTGATTGCAAACTGAAAAGTAGACAGTTGATTTAGAATACAGTTAAGTACTTGACTAATAATGGTCTCTTACACATCTAATGCTCATATCAAATAAATAATGCTTGCCACATAATCACTATCATACATGTATATATAACCACTAAATCTAGCACCATAAACCAGACTTAAAGCTATACAGACCACTAATCAATCAGATAACACATCATGTCACCTAACACCTTATATTTGGCAAGTCCTAAGAAACTAAGAGTGAACTTGCTCAGGTTTTAACAAAATGTTTTTCTGATAAATATATACGTTTCTCTACATTGAGAAATCAGTTTGGGAGAACAGGTTTGTGTGTATCGGGTACACTTTAGCATTTCACTCTTTACAAATTTAAACAATATTTTTCTGATTTAAATATTTACCAAAATTTGAGTAAAAAGGAAAATTGTCAAGGTTGCATCAAACTATTACGGTATATGAAAATGTAATGCTACTTCCGATGTTTTAAACTGAATATTTACTCTTACTACTACAGTAGATATTTGGATTTTTAAAAAATGATAATAAACTTTGGTCCACGTTCATTGGTAAACGAAGTTGGAAACTGCAAATGTTTTAACACTGCAATGTTGAAACCAACATTTTAATAAATGATTTTAATCTCATGCCAAGACATTAAACTAAGCTGATTGTACATAGTTCACAAGTATGCATTCATCATCTTCCTCTGTGAAACCTTAGCCCAGAAACTATGGCCGGGAACTGGAACAAGGGCGCCTACAGTTCCTTGTGCATTCTCTAGTTCTTGTGTCATTAACGTCAAAGCCACAACCGCAGAAACAATACATGACCTTTAGAATACTGCGTTCCGAGTTCTTAAAATCAAAACATAGCACAGGTTCAGGCAGCAAAGTCTGTGCTGCTACTCATTACCTTAAGGGAATTGCTAAGTGTGTATTTTATAGTGGGAGATAAGTTTACAGATATGTCACTCTACCCTCCTTTTCTAACTCCTTCAACTAAAGTTTAAAATAATTACTTGGAAAAAGATTTAGCTAGATTTCTCAGTCCAAAAGTGTGTCCTCAGAATTGTTCAGCATGAACATAGTTTGCAACATTACATACTGTATATGCATATAGTAACAGTTTGTTGTGCTGTACATGCATAAGGGCAGTGGAACAGGCTAAAAACCATATAACTTTACTAAACACACAAACACAAAAAGGAGCATGTTTGGATCATGTCCATTCAGAGCTGAAAGTCTTTCTCACTGCTATCGAACTGTGCTAGAGTTCACTTGGAAAAACACCACAATTGACTGGGAGAGTAGATGGTGTCAGTGCGTCACTACTGTGTTTTTACCAGAGTTTAAGTTAAAAGTTAAATATTGCACATGCCCCCTAACTGCTTCTCTAAAATGCAAAAACCCATGCACAAACTTTCTTTTTATACTGTTTTAAAACTGTTTTATAATACGGAAACTGTACAAAATCAATTATACCTATAGGAATATATATAATTGTACAATTTAAAGTAGGGCTTTTTTTAATGTGTGCTTATTTTTTAAAATTAATATTTCATTTGAATTATTTCTCAGTTTTTCATTTAATATTCATCTTATCCATGAAAACTATTAGTTAAAAATAAAAAATAAAGTTTTGTATATCAATTAATTTCCTTAATAGCAAACAAATACACAATTTACGGTAGTGTTGCATTTAAAACTAAATCATAATTACTTCAAAACCAATTATGCAGAATTGTGATGATTTTTTGTCAAAGTCCTCACACCTAGTTTATAGCCTGATTAAAGTGTTTTTGTGACATGAAACTGAGCATTTTTGTCAAAATGAAAAGCCTTTCTTAGCAGCACTTACATTATTCTGACTTTCTGTCAGCAGAAAAGTGGAGTTACATGAAACCACAGCACCTGATGTTTTTTTCTACAGGTTTTCCATCACAAACGCTCATCTATAACACCATTTCTCGTAATATGCAATCTTACTATGCACAAGGAAGTGAAATAAGCCTCATGACCTTGTGCATCTTTTCCATTAAACTGAGCCCTAATTACTATCTGGTCTGACAAAGGCAACACAGTCTACCCACAAAGATGATAAACATAAGATTTGTGCACTCCGGGGTTCTTTTACTTTGATGATAAAAGCAAAGAACTTCAAAGTGTCCATGTTCTAAAAGAGATGGGACACGGGAACTCTAATGCACAAGTATATTATCATGCTGATATTGGAAGCATTACAGTGTTTTTATGCTACATGGATTAAACGGGGGCAGAATAAGAAGAATGATTCAATTTGCACTTCGATTAAAAGTGGTTTCCTGCTTAACATGTAGGCCAGTGTTTGATAAATATCAAAGGGATCTTATACAGCACAGAAATAGCTAATGCTGGCACCAGAGAGCTGTGGCTAGGTCAACTGAAGCACTCCAGCTGAACTAACAGTTCCTGACCAAAAAATACTTCTTAAGATCTACTGATTTTTTTCCCCCTCACTGATACTCTATCATCAAAGTTTTTAAACAAGCATTGGTGCAATAGAGCAAGACCTCCAATAAGCGCCCTGGGTAAAATAATATTAAACAAGCAAGCACACTTTCTAGCTCTTAAAAAAAAAAAAAAAAAGACAAAAAGATGCACAGTTGTGGGATTAAGTGGTATGAACATTCCTTGTAATACAGTTGACACTGTGCACAAAAAAGCTGATGTCACTAATTAGTTCTGAAGAGTTTTGCTAATTGGAATCATGTGTGTGGCAGGACTTTTACTTTTTGAAGCCGGGGTATTCATCTCTGCAGATTTCAATACATGGTCTTCAAAAAGTAATCTAGCAGGCATGGATTGAGCGAGTGACACCAGAGTATGAAAAACGTCTTCTGGACTCTATGCCCACCTGGATCCAGCAGGTTTTGAAGAATAAAAGGACTTCAAACTAAACATTGCACATGCCCCAATTCTCACAAGAAAGAATTCTCTTGTAATTAAATAGCAGTTGTATAACAATTTCACTGCATAAAATAAATAATTCTTCACTTTTGTCTCAATACATTTGGCCACCAGATTAAAATTATTAGATTTTAGATTCATATACATTATATAAATTATAAATTATAGATTTAAATATTTATGCAACAGTCCTGTTAAACCATTTACTAAATACATCAGACCAGTGATGCCCATAACACAGCTTATTGTTAGCTTGGGGGAGGACTGGGAGTGAGGATTCTGATCCCTCCTCCAGTAGATATCTGGTGAACCACTTTTCTCTTTACTTTAGTATTTATTTTGTAATATCACTTTTTCTGTAGTAACTACACACAATATTTGACTCACCTCTAAAAAAAAAGCCCATGTTAAGCCTATGTTTTCATTATTTCAACTGGGCTAAAACAAAGCAATCAAACTAGTGTTAAACCCAAATTATTAAGACACCATATGATATTGGCTACTAGCTCTGCTTCACAAACCTTAAAATTTAACCAACAATGACTTAACACCTCTCATTCCCCGTTTTTCAACAGCACGGTTGAAGCTTCTTCACATCAGAAGTTCTCACAAGCCGTTACTGAGGATATATGAATAATACATTGTGTTAAGTGGCAATTGTAATCTTCCACTCAATGAATCCGTGCAGAGAGGTAGTAATTATCTAAAAAGGGGCTTTGTTGTCCGTTCGTTCAAATTACATCTAACTGGGGAAAGTCAAACACATGAGTACTTGTAATTGTGATGTGCCTGTGTTTGTCTATTTATTAAAGGGATCAAAAAGAGACAGCCTTACAACCTTACTAAACAAGTCGGAATCCTGAATTGTTCTAAAATATAATTTAACTGCAAATTTTTAAATGGCTTAAAAAGAAGCAAACTAATAATTTTTTTTTTCCTGGCTGCTTCTCTTGTAATTAAATATTCCCACCAATAACGATCGATTACGGCACATCACGAAAAAGTAACATGGTGCAAACTTTGACCTTTATAATTATGTTAATCATCCAAGTTTTGTAATGTGCAACTGTGCAGTCATGATGTCTACCTCAGCATTCTAATAAGCTTGCATTTAATGCAACTGCACTGTTTGAACACCAGAGGTCCCAAACTGCACAATCCAAAAAATATATAAAGGGTACAAGAACCGATAGATCCGACACGCATTGTGGGTTATACAGTTACACAACCATGTTAACAGTTAAAACACCAGCTGTGAGAACAGTCACCACCACCCAAGAATGAGACCGTGTCTGCTGCTGCAGGACTGTTTTATGTTTCAATACAGTATTTTCCCAGCTCACATCCTTTTTATTTATCAATCTTGTCGAAAACAAGAGTGAGCAAGCAGTTTAAAAAATTTAACATTGGTTTGTTATTTTTATATTTAAGAATTTTTACACCCTGTTTATTATATAAAAAGCAAAGGGATTTTCCAGTTATTATTTTTTGTTTAAAATTCTGACAATCATATTGAATCAATAGTGAACCCATTATCTTAAATTTAATTGAATGCAACCAAGATGCAGCTGTTTTGTTTTCTGGCTGCGACACACAGTTACTGCTGCCACTCTAGTCAATGCTCATGTTTTCACCAGGTGTGGCGAGTTTCAGAAGCAGTTTTCTGTGCAGCTTCTTCGCTAAAGATATGTGCCCAATCTATTTTTAACTGAAAAGCAGCAACCCACCAATCGGGTATCTGAAGAAAAGTTGTACCAGGCCAATCATGAAGGCGGTCCGCTCAATGGCTGAAAATGCTCCCGATGGGGCATGAAGCCTCGCGCAGGGTGACAAACACTTTCTACAAACCGCAATCATAGATCTGCTCCCATTGAAAATCCGAAGTTACACCAAGTCACTTCCTGTGAGCTAGCGTGTTATTGAAGCAGTTTCACATAACCGAGTAGGTGAAATGCTGATAGTCATCTGGAACAAGTCTACCTGTTAAAGACAACATCTCTGAAGCCCAGCAAGCTGCTGGAACCTAATACATGTTCATGATGTACAGAGAACTCGTTCTATGTACTCTGTGATAGAATAAATACCTGGGCCTAGTACTCCAGAAAAAAAAGATAATCTCTGGATTACAACAATGCTTGTTTAGTCAATACTTACCATGTTATTTATCAAAAAGAATGTTTTATTTCAACAGTGATAAATAAATCCTTTTAAATCTGGTGCACACACTTGTTGATCAAAGATGTAAATGATGGTAATAAACTCACCATGTGTACCACCTCTGGGTAGATGGGTTCTGTGATGACATTCCTGTTGTGCGTGATGTATTCAACCATCTCGCTGAGCGCCGCCCGCTTTACCTCCTTCCATTTCAGGTCACTCAGAGGGTCAGATACAAAGTCAAAGAGTACGCAGCACTGGCGCAGCTTCTGCACAAACAGATTCTCCTGCTCTGCTGGGGGCACATCTACACCAACAGAAAGGCAGAAAGGTAAAGATGAGTTTTAAATGTTGGGTAAAAAGCAGTCTCCTTGTCTGAATGTTTGGAACTATTTTCCATTAATCGGTCATGCTTCAAACATGTCTAAATGAGCACCCTGGTCGATTTCTTACATTCTTATGGAGGTCGGAATTAGGAAAGGTTTCGACACCGCACAAATTGCCTGCAGTCACATTAATGGATAGACTAATGATGCACAAGATTACGACATACTGGCCTATCAATAACAACAGTCATAATCCAAAACAAAACTTAATGGTGTCAATGCAACCAAAATTTTTTTTGGACTGGAGCAAAAGGAAACAATGTCTACAAATTGGTCTGACAACGAGATCCGGAAGCTGCTTTTTCTATGAAGTGAGGGCGAGGTTTTGACAGCTGAACTGTACGGTAAAACGTGTGACGTGTGTCATATGTCACATGACCACCATCCTGCAAAAAGGAGGTGTGCAGAAATGCAAGGCCCAAATCATTTGCAAACTCTCTTCGTGTAAAAGGACCACATTCATTCTCCATAATCTATTAAAATAACTCTGGCCTCATATACTGTACATCACAAATATCAAATTAATAAGTGTCTAGATCACACTCGTTCACATATCTATGAAAGTGTGAAGATTTTATTTTATTTATTTTTTCAAAATAGTGACCTTTGTCCGATTGGTGAAGCCAGCAATGTTATAAATCCCATGTCTGAGAAAAGCTTTAGACAGATGTTTCATTTAGTTACGGTTTGCGATAATCTTTGGTGCCTATGTTAGCGGTCATGTTTAATAAATTTTACAATAGAAGCAGCAGCAATTCAACAGTGGCAGATAACAGGTTTAGGTATGCTGTATTAAAAATTCATGTTTCATATGTAGTAGCAACTCAGTTTAAAAAAGAAAAAAGAAAAAAAGTGCCCTCTCTCATCTTTACTTTTGCTCTATTAACCCACTTTTCTGGGATTGTCGGAAGCATGGTTGTTAATTACAACACACGCACTTCGTCAGGCTCTCCAGACTTATCTTTTAAAAAAAGAAAAGCTGTAAATATGGGAATTACCCTGGAGTGGCAAAAAGTTTAACCACGCTCGAGCCCTGGAGCTCATTGTGAGAAAAACCAGACATCAGGAAACGTAACACAAATTACACAGCCAAAGGATTTTCATATTGTTTGCATTTTCTGTGAAGAGAAACAGAAGCTGCTGTAGTATGATTTAGGGGAAAATACTGAGAGGAGGAGTAGCAAAGTTTTTGGGGAGTCTTATGCACACAAAGATGATGAGTACTGCTTCATTAAGGAACCTCAGCCAGTAGACAGTAACAGATAGAAAATCTATTTCCATTGGTAATTTAAAGTCAGTGGTGAGGTTAGCACCCAATTACACACCCTGACCCCATTAAAAACAATAGGTGCTTGTATTAACTGAATGACTGGCCTCAACATTTCATGGTCTTCCAGAGTGATGAATGCACATTCTGACACAATCATGTGGGTGAGCTAGCCAGGTGAAACAGACATTTAAAGCCACTTTACACCATCATAAATATACCATGGTCACCTGAAGTAGTGTCTGGCTTTTAAACAAATTAATAAGCAGTGTCCTTTCTGCTGAGACACTGCAGTCCAGGAACTCAAACCTAGAACCAAACCAAGTGATTTAGATTTCCTGATGCAGTTCAATTGGATTTACGGCCAGAGTCTTGCCAGATTTGTATGACTGAGATTTTCAGCATTATATTTGCACTAACTGACTTTCAACCTCGCACACAAATATGACGCTGAAATCTGTTAAAGTAAGTTTGCAATAATTTATGTTGTTGGCTCAACAGCGAAAATGAAGCAAATAGCATTCCTGATAGTCTTCCTCTTTACAAGGCTCCTCACACCCCAACCAACCCCACCCCCATCATATATCACGTGTAACATCAGGAGGGAGCAGAAATTGGTGTGCGCGCGTGTGCACAAGTCCTGCTCCTGATGCAATCTACTTACCGCGTCTGATCCATAAGTCATGCTTAGCACTTTTTCAAAATAAACGCCCATTAAGACCATCCTGTCTATAAATGTTGTTCTACTAAAGAGCACAGAGGCCATTTTTTTCCTGCAGGCGAGGATAAACATTTGCATAAACCGTTTGAAATACATAAACTATTTTGCAGGTGCCTAAAGTTCTAATCATCAGTAGCAGCACACTGAACATAACTGGGTTTCTAGCTAACAGTTTCTAATAAAAAAATATTTAAAAAAGGTCAGAAAACAATTTAATTTTCAAACAGCAATAAAAGGTAAAGGTTTCAGACAGAATTGAGAGCCTGAGCAATGTTTTCATAGGTGAATATTCTATGCTTTCATGCACATCATGCCTGCATGCACTGCAACTTTTCCTCAGAAACTGTATTCAGGTTTTGAATAGTTTCATTTGCTCAACATATGTACGTAAATTAAATTTTTAAAAAAAATTCTTTTAAATCCTTGCCTATGTTGCTTAATGCCATCCTAATTACAACCTACTATGCGCCTATGGTCTTATTTTCGTTTAATATCCTCACTATGATGAACCTATTCACATGAACTCAGGAACATGATTATGTGATTAGTTACAGTTGACTAATGTATGCAGTCTTGCCACAATAAAAACACCATAGCCCTTGAAACAATCTCCAACTTCATGATGAGGACCATTCGTATGAGGAATCAGCAGGTATGCAGGTGTACAGAAAAAAAAGAAAAGCAAGAACTACACTTTCTGATTAGAAAGGCTCACACAGTTTACAAGGTTGAGATTTTACAGTGAAAGGAATGCTCTCGGTTTGGCTCCACATTTGCAGGGACGACTGAAAACTTGAAACCATGAAACACTACAACAGCTACATGAATTGATGTGCCTAAATGTTGTTCTGGTGTCGTGTTCTTACCTTTTTTAAACAGATTTAATGTATATTGTTCACAATACTGCAATTAACTATCTGGACTAACCTACAACACTCTGCGAAATGGTAAATTGATAAATATAACAGCAGACTCTTGTTTTGAACACATGGGCTGCTGTAGGTTTACATCTGACCTCATGTTTCGAGTAACAACGGAACACTAAGGATTCCAGGCTTAATAGAAACAACATTTCTAGCTGGTTGGCATGCCTGACTGCTCACCTCACCTTCATACAGCAGCCGGGCTTGTTTTTGCATGTTTTCCTCCTAATGTATGTGGAAGATTGCAGGATTGATAAAGGGGTCCTGTTACAAACTACTGCAGGGTCTGGGTGACACACCAAACTACCAGAAGTACTGAATACCTCAAATGAATGCGACTGACTTCAGAGTACTGGCAGGATTGTTTTAAAATGGATAAGACGAGACAAAACTGAGTAAGGTAGAAATTACTGATGTTCATGACTGGGTATGATGCACGTGAACACCGTTCCAAATGACAAATGAAATGCAGGGCATCACCACAACTGGTATATCAAATTAGAAAGCAATTCTGAAGCACGGTTATCGATGATTGAGCATTTCGTACAATAAAAATAAATACAAAAACATATGTAAACGTTAAGCAAATAAACCCTCAATAATAAAGGGACAGGAATTTTCAACATGATTGCTTGGTGACCTGGAGAAGGTGTTGACACAGGAAAAAGCACATTCCTCTTTCCTACAACAGCAGAGTCTACAGAAAATCCTATTGCTTTACAGATCCAGCCCCTCTTCAACACACACACTTCCCCGAGCTGTGACCTCACTTCCTTTGACATCAGAATCTTGGTGGGGGATGGGAGACGCAGAAGACAGTAAAACTGCTTCAACCCCCTTCTCTTCTTAGTAGCTCTTTGCTGACACTTTTAACATTACAAGTGAGCCTTTTTCATCTGTTTATTTGCAACATGCAGCACACTCCGTCTTTTTTACATACGCACGCACAGACAAAAACAAAAGCATGAAGATGCAACAAGGTAAACTATCCCTTACAACAACCAAATGTATATATTTTAATCCTTAACCCAAAATCTCCTTCATTTTACAGCAAACACAGGCACTGCGTTTTTAAGCGGCAGAGTCTCCTCCCTACCCCCATCCAAAGACAATGAAGCGGAACGGCTCACCTCTGAAATACGTGAGGGCCAAAGGCTGAAAAGGCCCATTTGAGCTTGGTGTGTCCAAAACCATCTTGCTCCCCTCCTTAGAGCATGTCAACACCTATCTGTCCGTCCAAGAGGGAGGGAGTTATTAAGGGTAGGAGGGAGAAGGCGGATCACCTACAGCGATTCGAGCTAGCCTCCATTTCAGCACCAGCACTCTCAGCAGAAAATGAAGCTCCACCGCAAGCTGGAGGGAAACAGCTCGCTAGTGATGTCATCCACAAAGAGCCACTTGCCATTGGCTGGCCTGATTCACATGACCGGACCTCACGACTGCAAGCTGAGGAGGTCTCTGATTGGCTGCTAGGTTTAAAGGAGGGCGGGATATTGACAATTCAGTGAAGACGTTCAGATTTCAACAGAAAGTACAGATGACTATCTGCAAAAGTTGCCTAATGCAGCACGATTATTAACAGCTAAAATAAACATCTGATTTTATTAATCTCTGCTGCTACATATAAAGCAACATCACATGTCGATTTTCTCAGCTCATTCATGATTTAACGGAGAACATGACCCAGACGACACTGCCTATTATAGATCACTTTTAATCCCCTCACAGTTCAGCTGTAGCTCAATAATGTGTGGTTACATAAGCCAGAGTCAGCCGTGACTAGAGAGAAGACACTTACATATGTGCCAAAATTAGCCCAAACACTTTTACTGGTGACTGTGAAGTGAAATGAAACGAGTGATTTCTCTCTGGGTGCCACGCTGAAACATTTTTCTCATGTACGATAAACAAGCAACCACACAGAAGCAGCAAAGTGCTGACAGGAAACTGCATCATCAGCAGCACACTCGCTGCAGAGAGTCTTCAGCTGAACAGACACAGTACAAAAGGAACACACCCAATCGTCATCACTGAGAGAAACAAGACTTCAGCTTAGAGCTGAGGAGCAAGGGTTTATTGCAAATGTATGTGTGACATAACATACCGTAAGTTATGAAATATGAACAAAAATAAATACATCCATAAAAATAATATAAATTCAGTTTAAATTGGTAAAGATTAAAAAAAAAGTCTAAAAAGCTATTTAAATGCACTGCAGATATACATATATAATGATCATCAGTAAGTGCCAAAGCAAGCAATGGCCTAAAGTCAGTCTGTCATCACTACAGGTATATACTTAAAATACAAAAGTTTGATTCATTTAATTCATTCATCTGCTTTGATATTACCACTAAGAGAAGGAATAAAGTTAGAAATAAAAAAGGACACTGATCTGCATCAAACCGCATGACCTGATCATAATGCTGTAGAAGAAGAAAGATGCAAGCCAGGGTAAATATAATCAGAGACTGTGTACCGGGGAAAAAGCCCTCTGATAAAAGGATCGTCTATGCTGTGATTCAGTCTAAAAGAGCTTTTGTTCATCAAGGCACTTTACTACAGTCATGGACTGCTCTTAGAGGCCTGTGACTTGATGTTTTGTTCTACAGGTCAAATTCTTAGAAACAAAATGAGAATCTAAAAATTCTCTATTCAAATAAGGCAGTACTTGATGTTCACAAATTTCCTGGAATTCTCTATTACAAATGGCTATTTGTCGTTTTTCTTTACTAAACTTTAACATTATTCAGCCTCTGTGTTTTCGAGAATGATTTTTTTTAATTTTTTTTTACGATTTTGTGTCGTGTACGTAATCATAACCAAGGCACATGAGAATTTAACTTGGTGCCCAGTAACAAAGGCTCAGAGCATCACTGAGAAACTAAAGTGAAACATTAGAAAGATTAGCAAAACTAACAAACATTTATTCAATTTCTGTTTAAACCATCAGCAAGTTTGCTCACTGCAAACTGCATTCATCATACCATTTTCATACTATATATTCATCAAATATGCCAGGCAATCGTTAGAAGCTTTATTCTTTCCACAATCCTATTTGTTGCAAAATGACCATTATTTTTCCAACAATCTTGTGGGTGGTACCTGAGCGACAAAATTACACATAGGTAAAAGGCTGGTTTTCACCTTTTCCAACAACAAAAAAATGTAATGGGTTTGTATGTAAGGGCTTAAAAAAGGAGCCTTTTTTTTTTTTAAGTATTTTTAAAAAGTGCAAGTAGCTTCTGACCAAGACTGTGAGAAGGTTCTGAAAGCACAATAGTTTGAACATTCACGCCAAAGACAACAAGGCAAACTTTATTCCAAACTCAAAACACCAGACATGACAGGCTTCTAGCATTACTGCATTTCACTTTCTGTTTTGTGAATTGTTTATGAACATTTTGTTTTAGGATTGTTTGTTGTTGTCTTTGATTAGTCTTTGCACATACGAAGTGTAAATAAACATGGCCTGCTAATAAACGTGTTGAACTATATAATTAAATCAAAAATACTTATTTATAATTAGCCATGATGATCTCTGGCAGGAATTTGAGTTTCAACCAGCTCAGCAAAAATAAGGCATTAAAAGCACTAACAATTCATCATTTACCTTTAAAAATACTGCTCCTATTAAAATACTGAGGTCTTTTAAACCTGTGCAAGAGATTACAGGTAGCACTTCCGTAATTCTCCCCAGTTATGTCTAACCACACTTTAACCAAATGAGCTGCTCGAAGAGGAGCTGGAACAAAAACATTCAAAACCTCAAGGCAGGTTTGCAAACAGCTCCACACTATGGTTTTCTTTCAAAATTATCTTTCTCTTTTTTTTATTAAAAAAAATTGCAAAGAGATTGTTGAATACACAACATCTTCAATATAATTTAAACAACAAAGCTTTGTACTGACTACTTTCTTACTGTGAATAAAGGCAGTAATTAATGTTTACAGCTCTACTGGTGGTTAAAAATTAAATTTATTTTTAGATTAGACATTTTCCAAACACTTAAATATTTGACAACCTGAAGTTACCGAACACAGCAACTCATTTTATATAAACAGATTATTTTAAGTTGGCGTTTCAAACATTTTATCTTCACATAGGAAAGTTTTTTTTTTTAAAAGAGAGACAGAAAATATAAAGAATGTCAAATGTGGCTTTCAGCAAATATTTCGACTGGAATCAGGACAAAGTTCTTCTCCCACAAAAGAAAACAACAACAACAACAACAACAACAACAACAGCACATGCCTTAAATACAGGTCATGGTGAAGTGGCTCTGTCAAATAAATTGCTCAATATGCCATTAGAAGCATGTGGAGTAGTTGGTGTTTATAAAACTATTACATACATTGTTGGAAATGCATATTGGATATTGGTAATAGAATTAAAAACAAAAATGTGTCTGAAGATTATCAAAATGAATAAAGAGGCAATATAAAGCATTATCCCTACTTGCCAGAATAACTGGTCACAAACTAGAGACAGTAGAGACAGATTTACAGTATTATAGTAAAAACATTTTCCATGTAAAACTACCTCATTAGCACATATTTTGTTTTAGGTTGCCATGTAATAACTGAAATAAACAGTAAACGGTACATGACAAACTAGTGGACGTGTTGTTTAAGATTATCTACACAGCCTTAAAAAATAGGTTTAAAT
The DNA here is from genome assembly GCA_013621035.1 of Clarias magur. Taxonomy (NCBI): domain Eukaryota; kingdom Metazoa; phylum Chordata; class Actinopteri; order Siluriformes; family Clariidae; genus Clarias; species Clarias magur. Next base: position 220,133 of record QNUK01000602.1, read on the forward strand.
TTAAATTACAGGTTTCACCTTAATGATAAAATATGTCTTTGTGTCACAAACATTGTGTAAAACAGAAGCTTTACTGTTATTACTGACAATCTACTAACAGTTACTACTCTAACTCTCTCATAAAAATATGAGACAATAGGAACAGGAGCGGACAAATCAGTAGTCCACGCAGGAAAGAGTTTTGTGATGAGACAAACATTTGTTTTTATTATTATTACTATTATTATTATTATTATTAATATTATTATTATTATAATTATATTATAAAAATTTTTAATTTTATTATTATTGAACAATTTTCAGTGATCACTAAAAGAAAAGAAAATTAGATACTGGTCAATGAATCTTTGCTAGTACAATATCCAGTCAACATTCAGGTAAACATATCAAGAGAAAATAATGATGCTAAGCAAAACATCATATCCCATAACCCGAACATTGGTCAGCATTGCAAATATCATGTCCTAAATAATCTACTAGCTCATTATACTTTATTACCTGCCACACTTTGCCCTAATCAATTAAAGTCCCAAGCATCCAAACCATGTAACTGGGCAACACACTGGAGCTTTTAACTTCCTGCTAATTCTCAACTCCTAAAGAACATGACAGGAATATTTTTAACATGTTCCCAGTTGCACTTATTCAATGAAAAAAAATACAAACCAAAAATAAAGACAAGTAAATGAAGTGTGCTAGCTATCAGTCCATCACCATAAAGAGGTTAATTTACAATTCATGCACAATTAGCACATCTCCTGTTTAGTGTTCTTGTTTAAAAATAAATAAATAAAAAATTTGGATAAACACCTATAAATCGAGTCTGCATATTTTAAATGTGTTAAACCTTACGTGTTTGAAAGAGCTGAAATCAATGGTGAGGGATTAAAGTCATCATTTTATGGATCCTTTTTTTTTTCAATGCTTTTCAAACTGTTGAAAATAAATACTAACAAAAAAAAACTATTTTAGAAAATGCTTGGATATTCCCTTTTTTTGTTGATGAAGGCAATATTTACCAAATGTGATAATTACATATAGTCATAGCTTGCATGAAGTGATGCAGATACAGAAACATACCTTTGAAGGCAGGCAGTTTCTGAAGCTCCCGGTTATTGCTGAGGCTAAAGCGGGAGGAGCTTTGCCTCTTCTCCTTTTTGACAGGAGCTTGAGTCCCAGACTGTTTCCCCTTCAGCATCTGTGTGGTGGGCGGCACACTATTGCTGCCCTTCCTGTTAGATCCCTGTAGGGAGGAGAGAAGCTCACTTGTATAAACTTTTCTTTAGCATTTTTACATACCTAAAATCATCTTTTGGTATCACAAGAAATAGTGAATTCAAAGATAAAACGTATTTGTAAACCTAAAATGTGTTTGAGAGTCAAACTGAGTTGAACTCTGATCTGTCTAAAGCTACTGGCATGTGAGAATAATGTATGAATTCACCCAGTCACGTAAAAATAAGATCATACCACACTAACATTTCTACATCGCTCTAGATCAAGAGCAGACACTTAAGAGTTCAACATTGCTTCATATTTACTACAATCACAATCAAATCAATTTATCATAATACACCTAGAAAATAAAATCTTTTATTTTTTTAAATTAGTCACTGTGGAAGATTAGACACTGGAATTGATGGATCAATGCGTATGTTCAATTGTTTTTGCACATGACCATGGTTGCACATCAACAGCTTTGTGGTTATGTTCCAGAAACAGGAATTCTGAAAATAAAAAAAAATAACTATTTATTCACCTACACTGTCTGGCACAAAAAATATATATATGTTGTCTTTTATATTTAAACAAGCAAATATTACGACCCTATGACAGGATACTTACTGCAGTTATGAATTTGTTTATACTTGAGTGACAGTACTTCTCATTCCTTAAATAACAACGTCATGGTCACGATATAGCCGTTACTGTGTTTCTGAAGGGACTACTGTTAAGATTACTGGAACTGTGAACACATTATTAAAACCTGAAAAGGTACTGCTGAACTGTCAACTTTGCAGAAGACATGTGGTCAGACAAAATTCTTAGACCACAAAGATCACCTGAAGCTGCACTGAAAAAAAGAGCGCGAGAGAAAGAAAGAAAGGAAGAGAGAGAGAGAGAGAGAGAGAAGGAAAAAAAATCAACAGCAGAAATCAAAACCATGTTTAATAGTGAAAGAAAGCTCATTTCCAGAGACACAATATGATGTAAACTCACAAGATTGGAGCTAAACCACATGTTATTTGAACATGTTGACTATTTGGATAAAAAAGACTTCAATTTTTTAGGTAGCATAAAAATTGGACTTTGGTGCAATAGAAAAAGGTCATGTTCTCGGAAGAGTCCAGATTGACGACATTCCAGAGAGATAGGTGCGTCAGGGTAAGAAGGTAAGTGTATGAAGCGATGTACTCATCACGCATAGTGGCCACTGTACAAACCTCTGGAGGCAGTGTTATTATCTGGGGTTACTTCAGTTGGTCAGGTCTAGACTCAGCAATGTTATGTGGCAATATACTGAAGTCAGCTGGCTATCTATATGTGCTAAATTACTAAGTTATCCCATCAGTGGTTTTTCCTTTTCTGATGGCACAGGCATATTTCAGGACAACTATGCAATAATTGATCAGGCTCAAATTGTTGGTAGGGGCAATGGTAGTTCAGCGATTAAGGCACTGGACTACTGAACAGACGATCCTAGGTTCAAATCCCTACTCCAAGTTGACACTGCTCATACAGCATGTATAAAATACAATTTTTTTTTTTTAAAGCAAATAGATCTGGATAAGGGCATTTGCCAAATTATGTAAGGTAAATTGTTCTAGAAGAGAAAGAAAATAATTTCCATACATTGACTGGCCATGACAGTTTCCAGATCTAAACCTGACTGAAAACCTTGTGCTCTAGACTTTATGGAGTGGTTTGAATCTCCTGTCATTAATACAAAATCTGGACCAAAAATCACTACAACTATTAATGTTGATTAATGTTAATGATCAAATTATTATCAGAGTGATGTAATTAATAACTAAATTATTATATTATATTTACAAAATGCACTGAAATAAACATGCACTGAAATAAAAAAGCAGCTTGAATGAATAACTAAACTGTCAAACAACTTCACACAACTGAAGATATTTTAAAAGGTAAACCTATTTAAGTGTAAAATAACTCTGAGCTGATCAGGGTAAACATCTACAACAATCATTTCAAATAAATTATGGATGACACTGTAAAAGGGTGTCAAAACAAGCCCATAAGCAATGTGAACTGGAATCAAAGCAAAAAGCAGTCAAACAAAATAATACATATTTGATAAATATAAACGTGTATATAATAAATACATAAAAGTAAAACAAGACTGAATGAGAAGAGCAAGTTCCCACCCCAAGCAGCTCATCCTTCTCTACACATCAGCAGCGTAACAACAGACACAGTGAGTAACTTCCTCACTGGGATTTTTCCTGGAAATGCACATCACTGATAACTTCACACAGTCCCTAAAAACCTTAAAATTACTGAAGCACAACAGCACCTCTACTTCCTAAGGAGTCTGAAGAGGGCCAGCAGGTGCACACACATCCTTACTTGGTTCCACAGAGAGCATTCTTATGCTCTCTGTATATATTCCTGCTGTTGAGGACATCTCTACTGAGCGGTGAAATAAAATACATCAGGAAGGATCCTGCTCACCCCTCCCTGTTCACAGGAAGACATCCATGACAGATCCCAAGTTCCCGTTTCATGAGCAGCAACTTCCCACAGGACCCCTGACTAGACCCGCCTGATAGCCACCATGTTTCACTTCAATCTTTCACTGTACCCACAGCACTCAGTCACTTAACATAAGGTACGTTGTATTTACAAATTCACAATTATGTACATAACTTGCTTAACATGTTCATATAGCTAATCAGAACTATTAACAGAGATTACATGATCACATCACTACTGTGCAATAAAGTTTATTTTGTGAGTCAGTGTTTGCTGTGCAATTGATAGAAAATTGAATTGTACAGGCTTGTCTATTTTGATTGCGTATGTACACTCAGTCACTGAGTTTTACTTATCTCTGTGGGATGATCCGATTGCGCATGTTGATGCATTAACTTTTAAAACATAAAACAAAGTAAAGTTAAAGTGCTTGCCACATAACCACTTGTATGGAATTAACTTCATTGGTAACAGGTGGAAAAGGAAAGTGTGTATGGGAAGATACACAGCCAAACGTACACCAGAGAACCATGTTTATTGCTCATGTAGAGCAGGTCCCGCCAATGACGTATACTTCATCTGGAACATTTAAGTGGACCAGTACAGAATGAATCCTCAAAACAATCGGAATAAATTTCCATGAAGTAATGACAACCTATAAAACCATGGATATCCCCAAAACTAAATTTTACCTAGAAATGCTACCACACAGATGTAACGAACTCTGTGAAGGGCATACTCGGACTTGGCAAAGCATAAGTACCAGGAACTATTGTCCCCTTTTTCTCACTCCCCTGTTGGTCTGCACTCACATCGAACTTAAAGTTTCTGGCCTGAGCGTACACACATCTTTGTGTTTAACAGAAGTGCTCTCGGATTGAACAATAGCACTCTCAATTTTATTCATTTGTGTTATTTTTTTTTTATTCATTCACTCAGCTTCTATACCATGTACCCTATACAAGGTTGCAGGGGGCCTGGAGACTAGCTTTCAGGAGACTTCGGGCGGTAGGCAAATCCATTGAAGGGCGCACACACACACCACACAAACACTAATTCACAAACTACGGGTTATTTGGCAACCACAATTAGCCTGATCTGCATGTCTTTGGACTGTGGGAGGAAACCAAAAGAAAGCCATGCACACGGAAATGAGGAAGGAATCGAACCCTTGACCCTGAAGGTGTGCGGCAGCAGTGCTAACCACTGAGCCCCCGTGCTCCCAGGTATTATTTTTCTTCTGGCTTTCTTGTAATGATTTTGGGCACAGTGAAACATGAGCCTCTTGCAGGGATATATCAATTATGCAACAACAATTTTCAGTAAATCGTTAATTATAATCATTAAAAATATTTTAATAGGACAGTTGCATAATCGACGTCATAGCGTCCAAGTTCTGTGCTGCCCGAGAATACCTCTTGAAACTGAATCATGCCCGAGTTCAGTACAGGGTCTGTCAGACAAACCAGACTTTGGGTAAATCAATCATGTTCAAGCATGGCACAGATCGCCATCTTTACACTCTAAAGGATAGATTTTTTTTTAAAGCCCCAAAACAACGAATTTACAATTAAAAGGAACTTTAAGTACAAGACATATTCGTTTGTGATGCGTGAAATCACAAGCCCTACTTGATGACCAAACCCACTGTTGAAATTGCAATGGAGTGTCAGGACAAGTTTCGATGTGATTTAGCAAAGCAGATTAAAATATGATGCAGGACCAGGAACAGCTGAGGAGCACTGCGGCACACTGAAGCATACACTGATCAGCCATAACATTTGGCCTAATTTTGGCTAGGTCTCAATGAGTGAGCCTTGGCCACCCATGACCCTGTCACAAGTTCACCGGTTTTCCTTCCCTGGATCACTTTTTTGTACGTCTTGACAACTGCAACATCCCACTAGATCTGCAGTTTTGGAGTTGCTCTGACCCAGTTGTCTAGCCATTACAATTTGGACTTCTCACAGTAGCTACATTTTCAATATCGCATTACAATGGCAGCTGGAAGTGGGTAGAATATATTAGGCTGCAAGTGAACATTTTTATTTCCTGAAGCTGATGTGCATAAGGATTTAAGTGACGTGGACAAGGGCCAAACTGTAAGGGCTAGAGGACTGGGTCAGAAAACCCCAAAGCATTTCTTTTAGCAACCTTTAGGGCACTAAAAAACACCCTGCAGTTAATGAGCTGTTTATGAGAGAGAGTATACACAATTTAGGGTTGCCCCCTTATATGAGGGTTTTTTGTTGTCGGATAATAGTTTACATAACATGTCGAACAACTTGGGTTTCTATGCAACATTGAATATTAACTACTTACTACATTACCTCATGATCTGAATTTTCTTGTCCTGCAGTTTTACTGACTTTTCCAGACTTCGGTGATTCCTAATAAAAAAAGAAAAAACGGAAGAAAAAAAAAAAAAACAAGTGACGCTGGTATATCAATCATTCAACAACGTGTCCAAAATGAATGTCGGTTCATTAAGTGGAGAGTTAACACCAGATGAGTGTCATTTTATTTGAAAATCAGGCGGTTAGCTAGCTAACTTATAGCCGGCTAGCCAGAAACTTACAACTAACGTTAGGCTTTTGCTACAAGCCTCGGATTTTTCATGATAGTATGAGTAGTTATGAGTAATAAAAATCCAAACAAACTGGCTTTCAAGTAACTGCAAGACTTATCTTGCGAAACAAAGACAGGATAACCTGCTAAACATCCACAGCTAACTATAGCAGCCAGTTCAAACCAATGTAGCCGTTTTAGCGCAAGCTAACTACGGAATTAGCTACCCACCCTAATTGGCTTCAGAAACACCGCGGCCAACTATATATTTTTTTAATATGCGGAACAAGCTTAAACATGTTCACTGGGTCATTAAAACAAAGACATTTATCATTCTGAATTAGTACGTAAACGGTAGGCTTATTTGAAAGAATATCGCTAGCGTTGCCTAGCACCTAGCTAGCCAGCCAGCATTAGCACACCAGATCAAATTAAGAACAGGAAGCTCGGCTATTAGTTTTCCAGTGCGCGAGCCTTTGTTTTTTTTTTTGCCTAATCCCAGACATATATTTCTACAAGAGGAGAAAATAACAAGCTTAAGAGCGAACATGAACTTGTGGTGGTGTGTGTATATTATTACCTTGTCCTTTTTTGTTTTGTTCGGCATCGCACTCATATGTCCGACCCAAGCCTCAGACTGAGAGCCCACTCCCCGACTGGAGCTTACACACACACTTTCCCCCTCATATCTCCTCTGATAGGCGGCTCGTGTTCACCTCGGACTGTCACTGTCACTGCGCCGATCTGTCAAACATCTCCACACACCCAGTAACAAATCACACGCAACCCATTTCACAATCATCAGACAAGGATTTGGTTCCCTGTGGGTAGAATAAAGTTTAAATTTCCCTGTTTGATAGTGCTTGTTTAACCTTTTGCTTAAAGTGAAACTCTCTAGTTATTTAACTCTTTCTAATATTAATTCTCAAGACAAATTTAGGGTTAATGCATCTGCTACATCCCACTTTGGTATTTATATTACACAGCATCCATTGACATTATATTTAATTTATATTACACGGATTCACAGCTTCAGGGTCCCAGGTTCAAACCTGAGCTCAGTTTACTGTCTGGGTGGTGTTGTTTCTCTGCATGGGGTAACCCCAGTTTCTCAGGCTTTCTCCAATCTCCCAAGAGACATACCAGTCGGTGGTTTGGTGACCTGATCCCTAGGTGTGTGTGTGTGTGTGTGTGGTCTTAGATGGACTGGAGCCTCATTCAGGTTGTGTTCCTGCGTCATATCCAATGTTCATCTTTAAAAAAAGTTGTTGGTGCCAGGGTAGCTTGGTTAAGGTGTTGTACTGCTGATCAGGGGGTCCTCAGTTCGAGCCCCAGTGCTGTCAGGCTGCTACTGTTAGATCCTTGAGCACGATACAATCGAACATTGAGCTAGCAACCCAACCCCATTAGTAACTGCCACAGAAATTATGGATATACTGTTTCCCCAGGGAGGGGAGTATCTTTCATCCAATGTGCCGGATGGAACACAGACAGGGTGGATTAGTGATTAGCATTGTTACCTTGCACCTAGGGTCTGGGTTTGATTTCCACCTCAGGTCTGTTTGCATGTTTTCCCTGTGCTTGGTGGGTTTTCTCTAGGTATTCCTGTTTCCTTCCACTGTCCAAATATGTGCAGATTAGGCAGACTAATTAGCGTTCCCAAATGAGTCACCTATAGTGTGTGACTGAGTGCGCGAGTGTGTATATGAGTGCCCTGCAATGGATTGGCACCCTGTCCAGGGTGTACCCTGACTTTTGCTCTCCTAGGTATAGACGAGGAGTTGAATTCACTCTGTAACATTATATCCATTTCTTATTTTTAGTCATACCTGATAACACATCAGTGATATAGTGGTTAGCACTTTAGCCTACCACCTCCAGGGTTGAGAGGTCGATACCCTTCTCCGGTCTGTGTGTGGAATTTGCATGGTCTTCCTGTGCTTGGTTAGATTTCTCCGGGTACTCTGGTTTTCTTCCACAGTAAAAAGACATGCAGATTAGGTTAATAGGCACTCCCAGATTTACTGTAGTGTGTGTGTGCCCTGTGATTAACTGGCACCCTGTCCATGGTATACCATGCCCCATGTCCTGTAGGATAGGCTCCAGGTCTCCCGTGGCCCTGTACAGGGAAAGTGGTATAGAAGATGAATGATCATACATCATACCTGCTGGTAGTTGCATCCCCAGACAAGTGTTTTTATGTGCTTTTTCCATAACCCTTACATCAATCCTTGTAATACTAAACATGAGATGAAAATCTATCGTTGGTGATAGATATCGTTAGATAGACATCGTTGCTAGTGATTTTATAATCATTTAAATAAAACATTTAAACTACACATTTAATTTTGTAATCAATGAAATTGCAAATGTTATGACATACTGTATATATTTTTTTATTTAATCGTAATACCCCTTTTGCACAATTGAAATTTGGCTACAGTGGTATAAATCACAACCATTAGTTCATTTATTAATTCATCTTCTATACCACTTATTCTGTACAGGCTCGCCTGTGGCCTATTTTGGGAGAATATTCAGGAGGACACCTTGGACAGGGGGCCAATCAATCGCAGAGCACACACTATGGACAATTTGGGAACGCCTATTAGGCTATCGTGCATGTATGTGGACTGAGAGGAAACCAGAATACCCAGAGGAATCATTCAGTTGTTAGCCCTGTATTTGGTCACTATTAATAACTATTATTGTTCTGATTCATGCTTCATCTTAAAATGAAGGGGGAAAATTATGTGTTCTGGTGCCATCTGCTGTTTAAAATAAGAACTGACGGACCTGACACAGATATTGCCCATCTTTATTTATGGTTTGAGGTTAGTTTTAGTTGATATTTATGAAGATTATACATGCATTTCTCAGTTGAGTATCAGACGGATTTTCTACATAAGCAGACTTTGTCATGTAGAATGAACTCTACAGAACCCATCTGTTAGACAGCATGTGTTACCCCCCGCCCCCCTCCAGTCTTAGCCTCAGATGCTCTGCCCACAGCACAACACATCTCACCTCCAGCATGGCTCAAGACCAAATCCCACTCCACCCCATCATCTATTAATGGAAATGGACCCTCATTGGATCAGTTATCACAACAATAAAACATTGCATCGCCATAATGAGCTATGTACCTGTAATGAAGTTCCTTGCTCAACTATTCGATTATTCAAGCCAGCTGTCTGCAGTATTTTAAATATATATATATTTTTTTAAAAGTCAGTCACTTATTTTAAATTAAATTTATTTTGGACTCTTAACAAGAAAGTTACAGTGTTAGAGACACTTTATTTCACTTGCCAAAAAAGAATTTGTAGAATGTAAATAAATATAAAAATGCATACAACCTATTACAAATAAAAGCAAAACAGGTGAGAAAACAGAACAGGTGCACCTAATCAACAATACTGATAACAGAACAGTCAGGAAAAGGGCAAAAACATCAGGAACAAAAATCAGAATCAATCTAAAGTGGGCTTAATTAGCACCCAGGCACCTGGCCAGGTACAGCTGCACAACTAAGTAGCAGTCTCCAATATAACTGTTTAAAGTACTTTAGTGTTCCATGTGACCATCATTCACTCATTCATTATTCACTGATCTACATTTCCAGACACAGGTTGGGTCCAACAGTTTTCAATTATTACATTTAGACAATCAGCCTCTGGAAAACTATGCCCTTATTTTCAGATACAGTCTTCCTGTTGAATACATGCATCTTTTAACACATGGGAACTCATGCAGTCACATTTCTATTAACTGTCACAAATTATACAACTGCAGCCGCCCTGGTGCAATCTCAACCCCACTGATTTAAACCTGTACAATTTATACAGAACTAAAACTGGAAGCAGTTTTAATCAACCTCCTCCATGCGGGATGTGTCATCATCCCCTTCCAAGGGGGGCATGTCCTCAATCGGAGCAGAGCTGGGCTCTTCAGTTGACAGATCATCCTCATCAATGCCTAAAACAGAAGGAAAACAAAAACATCAGGATGCTAAAATACACATACATTATGTACTGGAATGTTCTCATCTTTAAATGTGATTGGTTGGATAAAGTTTCCTGGAACACAAGCTTGTGTATTTGACATGCTGTACTCTTACCCAAGCCCAGCTTGATCATCCTGTAGATGCGGTTTGAGTGTGTTTGAGGATCATCAAGAGTGAACCCTGATGACAGAAGTGCAGTCTCAAATAGCAAGATGACCAGATCCTTTACAGACTTGTCATTCTTGTCAGCCTCTGCTTTTTGCCGTAAGGTTTCAATGATTGGGTGATCTGGGTTGATCTCTAAATGCTTCTTGGCAGCCATGTAGCCCATGGTGGAGTTGTCTCTCAGTGCCTGGGCTTTCATGATCCTCTCCATGTTGGCCGTCCAACCATATGTACTAGTCACAATACAGCAAGGGGAGGCAACCAGGCGGTTGGAGACAGTAACCTGGAAGATAATAAATAAATAAATCCATTAAAAGAGATCTACTAATTTATGTGCTAGGGGAAAGAAATGAAGCACTGAACTGGATAAATTAGCATTCTTTTTTACCTTTTCAACCTTCTTTTCAAGGATGTCCTTCATGATTTTGCACAAATTCTCAAACTGTGCCTTCTTCTCCTCCTGCTTCTTCTTTTCCTCCTCATCCTCGGGCAGTTCCAAACCCTCCTTGGTCACTGACACCAGATTCTTGCCCTCAAATTCCTTTAGTTGCTGAACACAGTATTCATCAATGGGCTCAATCATGTAGATCACCTCAAGGCCAGCTTTGCGCAGGCGTTCCACAAAAGCAGAGTTGGCTACCTGTTCCTTGGTCTCACCTGCAAACATTTAACAATGCACTTTAAAACAAAGTTCTAAACATTACAAACATGCATTCCTGATTAAAACTAAATCATATTTACAGTGTTCCTGATGAGTCCTTACCAGTAATGTAGTAGATATGCTTCTGGGTGTCCTTCATGCGGGTGACGTAATCTTTAAGGGACACCATCTCATCCCCAGAGGCTGAGGTGTAGTAGCGCAGCAGCTCAGACAGTTTCTTTCTATTCTGAGAGTCCTCATGAATACCAAGCTGTTTGGATAGTAGATACACAAAAATTATTTTTAAAAATGTAAAAAAAAAAAAATAATAAAAAAAAGACAAGCAGTTTGCAGTGTATTACAAGCCTGCATGAGTGCTAATCAGCTTTGGGCAGGTTTACAGGATCAAACCAGGAAACAGATGGCAATCAGATGACATGCAATGAATGGGGCATATGGTAGCCTTCTCCAATTACAGTTCTAAAGAATATGAGCAGTGTTTATTTCCCAATCATAATCAAACCTAATGAAAAATTTTATGTGTTGATGCTCCTAAACTGACATTTCACAATTAAAAATAATATTCCTGAAGTCCTTTAACAAAGGAGTTTACGAAAGACCAATGTAAAGATTCATGCATTTTTTAGTATGGGCCTAACAAAGACTTTAAAGGGGCAACTATTTATTTAATTCAATTACATTTTTATTTATGTAGCACTTTAACAAATAGCGATTGAAACAGAGCAGCTATTTACAACAAATGAATATACTATAATTTAGTGCTTGAAAAATAAATGAATTGAAGCACACCTTGATATTCTTGGAAAACTGTTCATAATACTTCTTATAGTTATCCTTGTCTTCAGAAAGTTCAGTGAAGAGCTCAAGGCATTTCTTGACAAGGTTCTTTCGGATGACTTTAAGGATCTTACTCTGTTGCAGCATCTCTCTGGAGATGTTTAGAGGCAAGTCCTCGGAGTCTACCACACCCTTGATGAAGTCTAAAGAGAACATTAAATATAAACATTAAAAACATAAAGCAATAAGTGCGTTAATATCTATAATTCCTACTTTTATAGACTGTATTAAAATCATTTAATAGTATATTTGTACAATTTGTTAGATATCACCCATTAACTTACTGAGATACTCTGGAATGAGTTCATCACAGTTGTCCATGATGAAGACTCTGCGCACATAGAGCTTAATGTTGTTCTTCTTTTTCTTGTTCTCAAAAAGATCAAAAGGAGCTCTGCGGGGTACAAAGAGCAGGGCACGGAACTCCAGCTGCCCTTCCACTGAAAAATGCTACAAGAAGAGCAAGCAGACGTCAGTGCTGTTGAGTGCTGAGATGTGATGAGTTTATAAATTAGTAGGTATAATGATCACCACACTCTTTCCATGGCACAGAGATGGTTTAAGGACTTACTTTAACAGCAAGATGATCCTCCCAATCATTTGTGAGGCTCTTGTAGAATTCTCCATACTCTTCATTAGTGATGTCATCAGGGTTGCGGGTCCACAAAGGCTTTGTCTTATTGAGCTCTTCCTGATCAATATACTTCTCCTTGATTTTCTTCTTCTTTTTCTTATCAGTACTTTTGTCATGGTCCTCATCATCTGAACCAACATCTTCAATCTCTGGCTTATCCTCATCCTTCTCTCCTTCCTCCTCATTTTTTTCTTTTTCTTTCTCTTCCTCAGCCTCATCATCACTCACCTCCTTGTCACGTTCTTTCTCCACCTGCACATAAAACAAATTAAGGTTAAACATAAGACAACCTAAAAGATTTACACAACAGAACACAAGGAACAATCTATTAAATATAGATTTAATATTAATTTTAATTATGATAGCTACTTACATATAACGTGATGGGATAGCCAATGAACTGAGAGTGCTTCTTCACAATCTCCTTAATACGTCTCTCCTCAATGTACTCTGTCTGATCCTCCTTCAAGTGCAGAACTACCTTTGTGCCACGGTTAATTGGTTCAGCTATAGGAACATGAATATTCATTTAATACGTGCACAAAAATCTAAGACAGTAGTCATATAAATATGATTGCTTTATCTTGCTTTATCACATTTATAATCTTTTCATTTTTGTTACAACATAAAATGCTGAACATATCAATCATTCCTTAAATAAAAAGGTTTCTAGGGCATGACAAACACCCAGCAATGTTGTTTTCTGTTTTGTTATGGAACAAACTTTTAACAGTTAAAGAAAATTGTATAACTAAAGTACAGTGTTACTTACAGTTGTCCACCTTCACAGTGAATGAGCCACCAGCGGAGGATTCCCATGCATACTGCTCATCATCGTTGTGTTTGGTGACAACAGTTACTTTCTCAGCTACCAAGTAGGCAGAGTAGAAACCCACACCAAACTGACCAATCATAGAGATGTCAGCTCCAGCCTGCAGAGCCTCCATGAATGCCTTGGTTCCAGATTTGGCGATGGTCCCCAAGTTGTTGATAAGGTCAGCTTTGGTCATCCCAATGCCAGTGTCAATGATGGTCAGTGTGCGATCCTCTTTGTTGGGAATGATTTCGATCTTCAGGTCTTTTCCAGAATCAAGCTTACTCGGGTCAGTGAGACTCTCATATCGGATTTTATCCAATGCCTAAATTAAAATAAAACAAGAAAGTTGTCATAAAAAATATCACCTATAGTTTTTCTTTCATTTGGTTTCAAGACCCTAGAGAATATCTGCAGTACTTTTTTTTTTTTGTAGTTTTTATGTAACTTTGTATTTCTTATTACAGGTTGATATTTGAATCATTGCTTACATCGGAGGAGTTGGAGATCAGCTCCCTGAGGAAGATTTCTTTGTTTGAGTAGAATGTGTTGATGATTAGTGACATCAGCTGGGCAATTTCTGCCTGGAATGCAAAGGTCTCCGCCTCCTCCTCCATTGGCTGGTCGTGTGCTTCGGGCATCTGTACGAGACAGGAAGATCACTGAGATGTAATACACCACTGAACTCAAATCCAAGGTTCAATGCAAGTGTTTTGGCAACTGCCCAACAGGAAGTAAAAACTTTTTTTTTCTAATGACGCATTTAGATGTTTACCCACAGCTCCACCATAATCAATTGAAGATATATTATTACCTCACAGTATGACAAAAGTTTATGATGCTGCCTACTGCTACATTTGCCGAGGAAAGCCTGTGACATGCTCACAAGGCTACCTACTGTTACATTCTGTAAAATGCCTGTGACAAATGGTTGTGACAAATCACTTGCCACAGAAAACCGAATTTCTGCTTTTTATATAGATGATTTAAGCTAAGGCCGTAACATAACATGCTCTATTGTGAATTATGTTACTAGAAAGCAATCTGAACTGTTTGTGCAGTGAGGGATTTTTACATGTTGAGGTAAGTGTTGTGCTTGTACAGAAGCCACGAACCCTGTTATATAATCGTCAGTTTATTAATTGGGTTCGATGCACTATGAAGAAATCCTGAACCTTACTGGTTGCTTTCTAGTGGCTGAAGACAGTCATACGGTTTCAATAACCTAGTGAAGCTGGAGGTGTTAGGTTTTCCTATGTATAGATCAATTTCCAGAACAATCCACGACCGCATGTCTGCCTGGTGCAGCGGTGGGCACGCGCCACCTACTGGCTGCCGCGATTAACTACATCCTTCTAGAAAGCTCCACAGTCTCACCGGGCACATGGAGCACATCTTTCAACAAGGACTGCACGGAACACAAGTTATTCTGCGGTTATTTCACCCGAGCGGACTAACTTAAGTCATACGCCCTGTGAAGCCTTATTTAAACTGATCAGGGTAAATTACACAATTTTGAAGTTAGATGTATTCTGTCAATAATTACAACTTACTTAAGCGCTCGATTTTCGTTGTTATCGTTGAACTTGGTTAGTAGTCAGGTTAAAAACTATTAAAACATTTTTTTTAGATATAACACAATAAATATTTCCAAAACAGACACACCGAGCATTTTTTTTCCCGATTACAAATCGACAGGTTTGTTTTGACACAAAGCTCAAGATGTTGTTTACATTCACCCTATAGTTGTTTTCCACCCTATAGAAAGTGAGTTATGTTTCATGTCCCTGTAGTAAAAGGCATTCTTCTCCCAAGCTAGCAAACCATCTGTCAGACCGGCTAACTAACTAGCAAGCTATGTAAGCCACTCCACCTCAGGACATTGTTTAAACGTTAAACGGATAATATTTCAGTAACGGATCAAATGTAGTCCCAAATTCACGAGCACATTTTTACGCCATGTCCTAGTTATGACAGCGATGTATTAAAGTTAACCGAACGAATAGTACGTACGCTGTAAAGATGCTCAGTGCCTTACCTTGACCGTTAAGAATCTCTTAATGTGGAACCGCTGAGGACTTTTATCGCAACTGCTTTCCAAGCCTGTCTGAAAGGATGAGTGTGCACTGAGGAGGAGCAGCGCGCGCGGCTTTATATAGAGCGCTTCCACCGAGTGTTCGAGAAACAGGCCTGCTCGAGAAACATCTCGAATCTTCGCGGCGCGCGCTTTGTTGCGCGCTAGGTGGCTCTTAGTTTGGAAATCTGAATATTTTCAGTTTCCATGAGGAACATCATCACTCTGGACAACCATTTCAATGCTTTATAAATAATATTTTATTAAAAATATTAAGTTACATATTTCTTTAATAAAAAAAAAACCCTTTAAATTTAAAAAAGCAGAAATTTCACATTTCTTATGACTAAATCAAAAAGCCAAAAATAAAACATTACATTAAAAAGGGTAGTTACAAACTGATCCTGCATAAAGCCTTTACTTGTTAGAAGCTGACAAAAACTGACATAAGAATGTATTTCCAGTTATTTAATTTTCCTACAGTAGATGTAGCTTGAACCATTAGTCAACTTCCTCCATCCGCGACGTGTCATCATCACCCTCCAGAACTGGCATGTCCTCCTCGCTAGGCTGAACAATATCCTCCACAGCCGAATCATCGTCATCAATGCCTGCCATAGAGGGCGAAAGATGCCTATTAGAAAATCTACCTATTATTTTACATTTCTAAGCATCAATCAAGTATAATAACTCACCAAGACCAAGTTTGATCATCCTGTAGATACGGTTAGCATGTGTCTGTGGGTCCTCTAGGGTGAATCCAGAAGACAGTAAAGCAGTCTCAAACAGCAGTACCACAAGGTCTTTCACAGCTTTGTCATTCTTGTCAGCCTCTGCCTTCTCTCTAAGAGTCTCGATAATCGGGTGCAAGGGGTTGATCTCCAGGTGCTTCTTGGCCGTCATGTAGCCCATAGTAGAATTGTCCCTCAAGGCCTGAGACTTCATGATCCTCTCCATGTTAGCTGTCCAGCCGTATGTACTGGTCACAATGCAGCAGGGGGAAGCAACCAGGCGATTGGACACAACAACCTTGTTAGGAGGGAAAAGGATGCATGATTAAAAATGTTGAATAATGAGCACTATATTTGAATATCCTTTATAATCACAGTGTTCTGTTTTTACCTTTTCAATCTTTTTATCTAAAATATCCTTCATGATCTTGCACAGGTTCTCAAACTTGGATTTAAGCTCGTCCTGCTTTTTCTTTTCTTCTTCATCCTCAGGCAGCTCCAGACCCTCCTTGGTCACTGACACCAAGGTTTTGCCATCATATTCTTTTAACTGCTGAACACAGTACTCATCAATGGGCTCAATCATGTAGATCACCTCCAGGCCAGCTTTGCGCAACCGTTCGACAAAGGCCGAGTTGGCCACTTGTTCCTTTGTCTCACCTTTGGGAAGTGGGGAAAAATGCTTTAATTAAGTTATATTTAAGACACAGTGTTAATGTGTTATGTACCTGAATCAAAGTCTGGTACTAACCAGTGATGTAATAGATGTGCTTCTGATTCTCCTTCATGCGAGAGGCATAGTCCTTGAGAGACACCATCTCATCTGCAGAGTTAGAAGTATAGTAGCGCAAAAGCTCTGAGAGCTTCTTGCGGTTCTGAGAGTCTTCATGGATACCAAGCTAAAAATGTGAACAGAACAGAAAAGTTTAAATTTTGTAAATGTAATATATATGGTAATAAAAATACATGAACTTAGAAGTAAAGTAAATCTACCTTGATATTTTTGGAAAACTGCTCATAGAATTTCTTGTAGTTGTCTTTGTCCTCAGAGATTTCAGTAAAGAGCTCAAGGCACTTCTTGACCAAGTTCTTTCGGATGACTTTAAGAATCTTGCTCTGTTGCAGCATCTCTCTGGAAATGTTTAGGGGCAGATCCTCAGAGTCTACCACACCCTTGGTGAAGTCTAAACAGAACACGTTTAAAGATACAAGTTAAAAATGCAAAGCAATGTAAAGTGAATCTATAATTCATACTGTTATAAGGTGCCTTAAAAACATTTAATAGTATGCTTGTACAATTCATTAGATATCCACGCCCTTCTCAAAATAAAATTAAATATAAAGTATGTTATTAAATGGGCCATTCTACCATCTTAATGAATTTCTCTTTTAAGATTTAATTGTGACAAAAATCAAGTGATATTTTGGCACACTTACTGAGATACTCGGGTATTAGCTCTTCGCAGTTATCCATAATGAATACTCTGCGCACATAGAGCTTGATGTTGTTTCTTTTTTTCTTATTCTCAAAGAGGTCAAAAGCTGCTCTTCTTGGAACAAACAGCAAAGCACGGAACTCCAGCTGGCCCTCTACTGAGAAGTGCTATAAATATATATAAAAAATTGGTCAAACATATTGAGCATATAAACATATTTATTCTGTTTTTATTTATTAATATTAACTAACCTTGACTGCAAGGTGATCTTCCCAGTCATTAGTAAGGCTCTTGTAAAACTCTCCATATTCTTCATTGGTGATGTCATCAGGATTACGGGTCCAGATAGGTTTAGTCTTGTTTAGCTCCTGAGCATCAGTGTACTTTTCCTTAATCTTTTTCTTCCTTTTGTTTTTGCCATCTTTGCTGTCCTCATCCTCATCAGCTCCTACATCCTCAATATTTGGTTTATCCTTGTCATCACCAGTTGGAACTTCCTCCTCCTGCTCTCCTTCTTCCAGATCAACTTCCTTTTCTCTCTGTTTCTCAATCTATGGAAAGATGATTAGAACAGTCAGTATTAAATCCCTGTTGAATGAAAGAGTGGGAAAGAAGTAACAAGTTTTCTACAACAGCATTATATTATGTAAAAAGACTTACAAACAGAGTGATCGGGTAGCCGATGAATTGAGAATGCTTCTTCACAACCTCCTTGATGCGTTTCTCCTCTATATATTCTGACTGGTCCTCTTTCAGATGAAGAATCACTTTTGTGCCACGACCCAGTGGTGGACCTGTAAATAAGAAAAAAGTCATATATAAAATAATAGCTCATTTTAGATAGATAGATAGATAGATAGATAGATAGATAGATAGATAGATAGATAGATAGATAGATAGATAGATAGATTTTTAAAGCAATCTTACCATTATCAGGCCTCACTGTAAAGGATCCCCCTGCTGCTGACTCCCATACATACTGCTCATCATCATTGTGTTTGGTGATTACAGTGACTTTCTCAGCTACCAGGTAGGCAGAATAGAAACCCACGCCAAACTGACCAATCATAGAGATGTCAGCTCCAGCCTGCAGAGCCTCCATGAATGCCTTGGTTCCAGATTTGGCGATGGTTCCCAAGTTATTGATGAGATCAGCTTTAGTCATGCCAATGCCAGTGTCGATGATGGTCAGGGAACGGTCCTTCTGGTCGGGAATGATGTCAATCTTTAGATCCTTGCAGGAATCAAGTTTGCTTGGATCTGTTAAACTCTCATATCTGATCTTGTCCAAAGCCTGCAAATATGACATAAACAAAAATTATCAATTCAGACAACCATGTGTTTCATTTACTAACTCTTTTATCTTCCTTAAATTTAATATGAGTGTTTACTTACATCAGAAGAGTTAGAGATAAGTTCCCTGAGGAATATTTCCTTGTTAGAATAGAAAGTGTTGATGATCAAAGACATCAGCTGAGCAATTTCTGCCTGAAAGGCAAAAGTCTCCACTTCCTCTTCCATCATGGGTTGTGCAGCTTTCTCAGGCATCTATGTTAATACATGGAAGAAATAATAAAAATAATATAAAAATATACCAATTATTTATGTAATTCAGGTATTGTTTTACTGTATTTTTAAATTTGAAATAAACATTTACCTTATTTTAATTACTCTTATCTGATGATAATATAAAATGCTATATTTGATATCATATCCATAGCAATAACACATTTATAATATTTTAATTAACAAAAAAGGCAAAGCCACTAATGTTTTTTTTGCAAAATCTTATGAATCTCTATGAAAATTATGATTTTTCTTTTTGATATAGATCTTTTTTTAAATTTAAGAACGACTGCTGTTTTAATCTTAAAATATTTCCTTCTGATTCTAAAAGGGTGAAAGGAAAGAGGCTAATGAGATGTAAGGCAGCTGCTGAAACGTGACACTAAATGGCATGTAACACCTGTGAACAGGGGAGAAATGTTCAAAGTTCTTTATATGGATATAAAAATTATGAATTATGTCAATTACCACTTCTGTTGAGTTATTACTTGAGACTGCAGTTCAATCAATCTATTTTGGCTTATTCACATTTTATAGTTGGTGGACTTTCAACTACTGGCTGCAGCTGCCAGGCAGCCATATTGCCATATGGCCTGTGCCATGTGCTCGCTGCCTGACCTTTCTCATTTCATAATTAAAGTTAGAAACCTTGCATCACCATTGCATTCAAAACACAGAAAGCATTACATTAATACCAAATAGATTATAGCTTTTTAGCAAAGATTTAACATGAAAATCCCTAAAATCTATGAAATATCAATAATAATGTTTAATCTTAAAAATTACATTAGGTAGGTCAATTTAAAGTATTGAGAATACATTATTTCTACAATTATATGCACAAATGTTTGTTCCTGATAAATTAATCAGTGTTTTACATTATTAATTTTCCTAAATGATTAAAGGATAAACTTTAAAATCCCAATTTAGGTCTTCAGTCAGTTTTAGTGTCTTACCTTTTCAAAGGTCTTCTTTGTGAACAGATATATAAATCTTCTTGTGTATGGAGGTATACTCCGCGTGTGGTGAATCTTCTAGTGTCTTGTCAGTTGCGTGCTCTCTCTTGAGTGCTATCTACCG
Organism: Clarias magur; assembly: GCA_013621035.1. NCBI lineage: Eukaryota > Metazoa > Chordata > Actinopteri > Siluriformes > Clariidae > Clarias > Clarias magur. Next base: position 240,425 of record QNUK01000602.1, read on the forward strand.
ATCTGTAGGCCTGCTTCAGTCTTTTTATACTTTTAGGACACGTTTCTTGAAACTTCCATCACGAAAGTTCCAGAAGGAATACCCCTACAGTAGATAGGGAAGGCACCAACGGGTTTAGGGCGGTCTCTGCCCATACACCATGTGTCCATTTAGGGTCAAGCAGATACAGGAGGTGTCTGTCAGTCACACCAAACACCTTCCTGACAGTCAGTGGCACATGGGCCTGTCAGTGTCACAGCTGTGGGCAGAGTTTGCTTCACAAAAGTAACTTGCCCACATTATTAGCTAAATGTCTTTAATCTTGATTCAGCTGTCACTTGTACTTATGTATTTATTAAAAGAATAAAGATTGTTGCTGTTTCCACAAGGCTTGCACTAGATTTATAAGATAATTATCTCATACATTTACAATTATCATTCAGTATGGTGGACAAGAAAAGTGCTGGAGCTTTGGTGGAAATTAATACTACTACTACTAATAAAAATACTGCAATAAAATTATTAATATCATTGGTGGATGAGAGTAGTATAATTAATAATTTATTCATTCATTCATTTTCTTTACTGAAGCCTGGAGCCTATCCTAAGAGACTTCATGTCATACTGTATGTGGGATACACGCTGCACAGGATGCTAATCCATCCCAGGGGACACAAGCACCCGCATTGTCACAGTACGGTCAATTTGGAAAAACAGATTAACCTAATCTGCATGTTTTTGGACTGTGGAAGGAAAACAGATTACCCAGAGGAAGGAAACTCACCAAGCATAAGAACATGCAAACTCCATGCACACAGATCTGAAATGGAAAAAGGAGTATGAGTAAAATAAAAATAAATAAATTTTATTAGCAACATACAATCACAAATAAATTATCAAGTAAGATATTAGCTGATTTTGTAAAAATCATATTTGCCAGAAAATTAACACACTGAAGTAACTGAAATTTATGATTAATGAATTCATCTGAGTGACACATTTAATAAAATGAGCCACATCACATGTTTATTTTGTTTATTAATTGCTTATAGATAGGGGGCATTAAGGTTTTCCTGTGGTGTAACACGAATAAACATTGTAATGTAATGTAACGTTGTAAACACACCACGGCGTGTCTTTATTCTTTCAGGTTCCAGAACAGTCCCGATCAGTGCATGGATTTCCACTTCACGCATGCGCAGAACGCATGTTAACTGCTCGGTCATTTTTTATTACGCAAACTAGATACTGGCGTTTCCAGAAGTTTTTGCTTCTAGTAGTTTAGGATGTCAGTTAATCAACTGGCACACAGACTGTACGCCGGCTTAATTTTGAGTGATTTGCACAACATGTAGTCTAATGCGGTGACGGTTTCCCCCTCAAACTATTTAAACTACTGGAGAAATCACTACGCATATTACACATGAATATATATATAGAATAAACATATACGATTTGCAGACAAAAACACAAGGATCAAACGTACACCACAGAAAACACGAGAAAAAACGTTGGGTACTGAGAGAAAGTGCGCATGCGCGACAGCAGGCACACGTCCACTGGAGAAGGATTTAAACGAAATAAAAACAAAATATTTCTAGATGGAGCCTTAAGATATTCATGATCCATAAAAGAAATTTAAAACATTAGGTTTAATTTATAATATACCTTTAGACAGATGTGCGCAACTGAGTATCTACAGATTAATATTTTATCGAGCCACCACTTATTTATTCTTATAAAATTGTATTAAATTATACAGATTAAATTAAAGACATGGGAACAAATGTTGTACTGTAACAGGCATAAAAGTGCCTAAATACATAATTTTAAAATTGTTTGTTCATGAAACAGCATCCTCATCTTTTCCAAACACCAGTATATTAATCACCAGGCTGATCATCCGTCATCTGCACCTGTAAAAACAAACAAACAAACAACATTCATCTGAAACTGCTCAGGTACCGCGACTGAATTGAAAACGACAGCCAAAAACGTGCCAAAAAATTAAAGGCAAATGTCCTCAATTATTCCTCAAGTATAAAAAATACTGTCTCTTTGGAAACAAAATATGAAGGAATGCTATCTCTCAGCTGAACCTATGATGCATGTAAGTGCCTAAACATGTTTTGTTTTTTTTATTTAGTCTTAGCATCTTTAGAGTATGCTATATAATTTTTTTCATCCTCATGTATATAAACATCTTGAAAATGTAGAAGTTTTATAATAATATTAATAATAATAATAATAATAGTTATTATTATTATGATTATTATTATTGTCACGATAGCTTAGACAAGGGGAAAATGCTCCTGCTAGATTTTATCTGTCATACGTTCTCTTATGGTTTTGCTTCAGTTCAACTGCTTTATTCATTATAGTAACTTAATTTGGCAACTGATTTTTGGTACTTTTTTGTGGTTTGTCTATACTTACGGTATACGAATAAAATAAAAAAGCGTGATAGCTAATCATTTTTAAAATAATTCTAATTCTTAATGAGAAAAAAACTTAACATGGATAAACATGGTAATGTAATGTACATTGTAACCAATTAATCAAATGGTTAGTTTCTTTAAACTGCACACCCTGATCAGTGTGTTCATTCCTTCATGCTCTAGAACAGTCCAGAATGAGGAAGAGTTTCCATTTCACGCATGCGCAGGACGCGCATGCGTGATTACTGCCAGAAGACTGGACGATCATGTTTCCCTACGTAAATTAGAACTTCCAGAACTTCTACACTCTCTAATGTTCTGGAAAAAAAATTGCATCCTAAGTAAGCAAAAATAAATAGTGGTTTTTAGCTTTTAGTCATTAAGAGTGTGTTATAAACTGTTTTCTTTGCATGCACAGCATGTAATCAACATTGTAATGTTTTCAGACAGTCTGTGGGTTATTTTGTTTAATGAATGTAATGAAAGTCATACTTTTTCTTCATTTATTGCCTTGCTTCTGTATAACTGCTTTATATGTTTGTATTACCTATACAGCCTTTTGTATAGCCTCTATTTATTGTTGACACAAATAAAATAAATAAATAAAGTTATAATTAGGTCTAACGAGAGATTAAAAAAAAAAACGCACACAAAAACGAATAAAATCTAGACTCATTGAAGGTTTGTTCACTTGTCCACCTCGGTGAACCCTTATATATTTGTATAGTTCATGAACCTGTAGATGACCATCAAATACTACATCCTTAACATTAGGATTCATTATATGGCTGTAGATGGCAGTAGAACTCCTTAAAAGTAAGAATGATAAACTCCAGCAAACACACCACTACTTGATTGTACGTATATTATGTGCAATGCATGTAATGTGTATTAAATGCATTAATTTCTGTGTTAGAATTGTGTCTCAGTATCAAATACATTTCAAGGGAGGCCTAAAGTGTTGTTATGTATGGAAATTAGTGGAGCTTTTATACACTACATGTAAAGACATACTTTTGCTGACAAATTATACCAGAGTTCAGTGTTTACATCTACAGTATATATACACTGTATTTGTAAAATCTTAGTATTAAGAATTGGATTTTGTTTCCTACACTAATCGTTGGGCAAGGGGCCCTCACAAAGTTTTCAAAATATATATTAGCCATATGTTTCTGTACTGAGAGAACATAATTAAGATTCGAATGCAAGGCACATCTCTCTCTCTCCACTTTTGATTTAATGTATGCATAAAAAAATACAGAACAGTTTTGTGTACTCCTTTGTTAATGTTAAACACGAAGCTGGTACTTTGGTATTAGACAGTTTCTTTTCCCCTGCTCCTGGAACACTCTGCCTTGTATAGTTTAGCAACGTCTTTACCCTAACACTCTCAGTACAACATGTAAAACAGTAAAATAGTCAAGGACCATTAATCACTGAGATCTCTGGAGTAGATGTTTGAACCTCCCAAGAAAAGGGATGCTCCTGGTCCAGTTAATTTCATAATTCCACATAAATTCTGCTTGGCACCCTGTGACAATATACCGCACATGACACATACAACATAAAATAACTTACTCTTAAAGCCAGAGGTGACTTGTACTGTGTATATAACATATAAGAAATCTCATAAGGCATACTGTATTATTTTGTAGTTTTCATCATCGCTAATAGCAGTAAGAAACATTGATAGACAGGTGAGACAGGTTTTTAGCTCAAACCATTAATTCACGCAGCTTCACAGTGACAGAAGTGTCAAAGAAATTTGATCTTCGTTTGTCCTGATATTGTTTTGTACAATAATTCATCAAAATGAGAAACTAAAATGAAGCAGACTAATCAAACATTGTTGAATCTTTTAGACGATGATGGAAAGTGTTTTTTTTTTCAGGGACAAAAGGACGCTTGTTTGCTGTGTTTGATATTTGCTGGAAACATGGCACCTAGTACCATTATAATCCTCATCTTTAATGGCATTGTTATTTTAAAAAAATTTAATGATGCACTTATATGATATATCGTTTCAGACTGACACTGGGATTTAATAATTAATAAATAATCATGACATGTGCTAAAACCACAAAATGTAAGCCCCATTGAAAAATTATTCCTGTTTAACAAAATCACCACTATAATTCCATCTTATAAATGATAGCATTGTAAATAAACAATGGTATTTACCAAAACCCAAATAGTCTGCCATTACTGTATCATTGCTATGTATCATTTACATTGGTTCAAATTTAATGCTCTATAAGGTCTCATATGGTTTTGGTTAATAAATAATAATCTACTTAAACCTGATGTAAACACAATCACTTCAGATGAACCTTTGACAGATGACTACATGATCACGTTTAATTTCAAATCCTCCTGAAATAAATCAAAAATAAAGAATATTTAAAACTTAACTCAAAACTGTTAAATTATGATATCCAATGTATAAGTGAAGAACTAAATAACATAATGTATGACAGAATCCTACACAAACTATACACATGCAAATGGAAATACTTTGCAGATTTAATATAGAAAATCCCTTTAAAACAACAACAACAATAATATTAAATAATAAGAACAACAATGATAAATATAGTTGCAAGCAACGATGAGCCATTGGCACCCGGGTACACCAGAATGACAATGGGCACAGTGGGCACTTTTGCATTTAAAGGGACATACCATTATGACAAAATGTTAGTAAAGGGTGAATTTTATGTCTAGAATTCCAAAAAGCCACAGATGCTGGGGAAAACGTCATCACACTATGAGGTTACTCAACTGTAATGAAAAATAATAATCCTTGGAAGAATGAGAGGGCCCTCATGCACACTGTTGAGTAGAGCTCATGACATGCAATGTGAATGTTTTTCAGCTCAATGAGCTCTAAATGTGTCCTATGTTTCGCATGCATACATGCAAGTGTGTATGAGCTTTACAGCAAAAACTTGTGTGAGATGCCTGGCCACGCCTAGGGACCAGACTCTCAGGCATCCTAATGGCAGCATATTCAAACCTGTCTGCCAGTTTCTGAACATGTTATGACCCCCCAAAAAGCCCTGGATGGTGGAAGAAAATTGGTCTTGGTACCATCGCTACCTGGACACAACCACACAACCTGTGTGCCTTTGGAGCATGTTAAGACCTCCTAAAAAGACATCGCCGCTGATATCACTGAATGTGGCATTAATTTAAGGCATCGTCAAGGCTGTGTTTTTCTGGTGCGCCTGGGGAGTGAGGACGCAGGTGCTTGGGCTGATCATCAGCCCCTGCGCCATCTCTACAGTAGCTGTGTGCAACATATAACCTGTGTGCCTTTGGAGCATGTTAAGACCTCCAAAAAGCCACAGGTGCTAATGGCACTCAATGTAGGCTGGGTTATCCTTATGGTGCAGGTGTTTGGGCCGTTCATCGTCATCGTTTGTGTAAGACCTGACAGCAGATTCGAACCTGTGTGCCGATTTTATTAAATAATTTTAGAAAAGGGGGAATTTTATGTTTAGATCTCCAAAAAGCTCCAGATGCTCCACAAAAAGCATCACAATGTGATGTCACACAAAGTTATTAACCACTTTTTGGCATAAGCTTAAGGCATCGTCACTGATGACCCGTTAGAGATTTTTAAAATCCCTCCACAATTTTGCCTCCTCGATATATTGCCCTGGATGTTGGGGGAAAAAAAATCCTTAGATGAACAAGAGGGCCCTTCACACATTTACGATGACACATTTATGACATCGGTACCATTAAGACAGCATTATCAGTGCGATGGCGATGACATCATAGTCATGTCGGCATCGTGATAATGTCATAGTATCATAGATGTTAAGGAAGTGAATAATACAGTATTTGTAACAAACATAACCTTGACAAGTCTGAAAAATGTAAACTGTAGTCCGCTTTAGATGACTAAAACCAATGGATTAAATCTAAAAGTAGAAGAGCTAAATCTAAGTGCTAAAAATGCACAGAGAAAGGGGAGAGGCGCTTAGCAAACTTCTTTCTTTTTTTTATTATATAGAGAGCTATACTCCTCATATTCACAGTCATATTGCAACTCATTCTTTAAACTTTGAAAGAACTGACACATGATGTACGATTTAAAAACCTGTGTGACGTAGACTTCAGTATGAACAAAGAAAAAGCTGAAATGTTTACTTCTTTGTGTATTTTGGGGCAAAATGACATCCTACATAATTTGTTTAAAGAAATAATTGCAAATTGGACAGCGTGCGTCGCAGGTGAAATGTCCGTTCATTAACGTCCTCCACAAGCTGGAAAAAAGATGCAAGACTGGGTGCGTACACCACTGCTCCAGAAGGATTACAAACTATTAACCCATATTGATGCTAACAGACTTGAAATTGGCATCATTCAATTATTTTCTGACATGAAGTTAAAGTTCATAAATGGCAGGCCCCAAATGTGACACACATTGAGTGTATGGCACATAGCCAGCCGTACACTACAGGCAATTTGGAAATGGCAATCAGGCTACAATGCTTGTTTGGACTGGGAAAAGAAACTACAATATCCACCAAGCATGGAGAGGAAATGCAAAGTTTATGCATACAAACTGGAGGCATTATTCAAACTCACGGGTACTACCCAACGAGCCACCGTGGCGCCTGCTTTAAACGGGGCTGCCCAATTTCTCCATTACTTTTTATTATTACGACACAGATGATATCAATGCATATTAAAACTTACAATAAAAATATTGGTTTCTAGCCACCATTTGGCTATTAGCTAATTGGCTGATCAAACCACAATGTTACCACCACCACTGATAAGGTTCCCAAAATTCTTTATATAATTAGTGATTTCTCCAAAGGAATGTGGCTTAATCCAACCAATTAAAGACAGCTATAAAAGAGTGCCAGAATAATCCCTATCAAAATAGTAGTAAAATATTTAAAGATTACACAACATTAACAAATCTAAAACTTTATTACCAAATTAGTAAATGTAAATAATGTTAAATGCCTAGTCACGCAGACATAATTGCTTATGTAAAGTATTTCCATATTCATATAACCTGCTTTTTTCATGGCACTTTCCACAACAACTACAAAAATAATAACAAAAAAAAAAAAAGAGCAATAAACAAACAGCTATTGGTGTACAGTAGCTCAGACTCTCCCTGCTTGATATAGCAATAAATGTAATAAACATACTATTTACAGTATTATGACTACGATCAACAAACACTCATGCACTCTCATGCAATTTTCTAGTCAGCCAACTATGCGGCAGCAGTGCGGTGCATAGAATCATGCAGATTGTGGCATAGTTGGTGGTGAACTGTACAGTTCAAGTGAGCCTTGGCGTGCTCTTGGCTGCCAGGTACGGAAGATACACAGACATGCAAGAAGAAAAGAGACACCCATTAATCACTGAAAAAACAACAACAACAACAGAATTTGTCAGAGAAATAAGGTTTAGTTATTAATATGTACACTGTTAATACTTTGTTGACTTTGCCTTAAAGGCTTTAAGAGCAACACCTTGCCTAGGCATAGAATGAGAGGATTGTTCTTAACCGTCTCTCAGGTAAAACTAGTATTTTTATGGTATAAAAGTGTATTTCAGGATTTCTCACTATTTGTGTCTTAGAATGATCTACACGACAAATCTTATTGTATATATATATTTTTGGAACGGTCAGTTCTAGTCATGATTAATGGGTATTAAAATGGGTAATTTTCATCATAAAACGTGTCTTGCATGTCTGTGTAAATATTCGGAACGCTCATTTTTTTTTAAAGATTGCTTACTTGAGTTACCGTAGATTTCCTGCCAACTCAAACAAGCACGTTTCAGAGTTTTCAATGCATTCATTCTTACTTTAATTCAGAAAAGGCTCTTAATAAGCTGATTAGTTAAATGAGGTGTAAGGTGCAGGAGCTAAGAAATCATTACAATGCACAGGGAAGGTGCTCCTCCATGACCAGGGTTGAGATCCACTGATTTAGGGCAAATACTTACTTTTTGTGAGAATTGCTTCGTCGTCTTTTGAATTTTGATTGACAGGGGGGGCGGGTGCGGGAGAAACACTTTGAATGAGACATGACATTTCTACAATCGTTAACACAAGTTACCCTGTTACTAAAAATAATCATCAGTAATATAGCTGCTTGAGACAGCTCAATAAACATTAGTGCTATTAAATCAAATTGAACTGAATATGGCAAATCCCAAAAATCGAATGAAATTGACAGTCTACGCATGAGTCACAGCTCTAGTGGCTACCATCAGAGTCTGGATTTCATATGGATAAACTACTTCCGTACACCTAAAGTTACATACAGTATATTACTCCTATAATCACTGTTGTTTCAACGGTGTGTTCCAGCCTTGTATCCAGGGTTTAAAGTCTGTGGATATTTGCATTAAACTATCACCCAATTTTCTTCACCAAACATTATAAGCACAAACATATAAATCAATTGCAATGGCGCAAAGTGACGGCGCTATCTCTCTCTCTCTCTCTTTTTTTTTTTTACTGACCCATAAAGATCTGTGATATCATGTGGTAATCATTGATATAGGCTGTGTTTTTGTTAATACTCAGGTTACCAGGTTAAGCATCTTTTGTTAGTATTTAAATGATGCCTTGCTTTTAAAAGCCCAAACTATTATTAGTGTGACTAAAAATGTAATAATATTGTTAGGGAACATTTAATACATTGAATTTAATGTGTTTTGAATGTATTTAGTGTTTTCTTTTACATTTTTTTTGCTCACAATAATAAATAAAAAAAAGAAGAAAAAAAATCCTTTAAGAAAGGTGCATAAGAATTGGAATTTTTTTTTTTCTCGAATAAAAAAAAAATGCACAAATTGTATGTGCAATCACAGCATTTCTTCAAATTGTACAACATTGGTCACAAAATTCTGATGAATAATATCACTTATAATTAATTAAATAAAAATCCTTACCGAAAAATTAAAGATATTGGATAGTATCAGCAGGCTAATTAGTTACAGTTAACATATGCTTATCAGATTGTGACTTGTCCTGCACTTCACAGTGAACCCAGTCTTATGAACCTGATATTAAACCATTTAGGCTTTGAAATGTTGGGAGGAAGAAGAAGAAAAAAAATCAATATACCCTCTGTTATTATGCTGAGTATTAAATACGAATATATGTCCAGATTGTGTAGATAATCACAAATGTGGCATAAAAATAAACACTATAGAGTAAGTATTTGTAGCACGGCATATTAAATGGAACATAATTGGCTTTCTTTTCACACTTGGCTAGAACAATGAGGACATGAGGAACTGTGGCAAGGCTCAACTGTAGCTCACGGAAATGGGACACGGCGTCTCAAAGGACTTTTTGTTGAAAGAAGCGATGGGATTTAAGTAGGCCAGAATTATGCACAAGTATTCGCTGTCTTGATGGAAAAATGAGCTGCCACGCTATCATAAAGACAAAGTCAAACCCAAGAGGTAACAAAATACTTTGAGGTTTGCTGCTGTTACTGAAATTACTTTTGTCTTTCAATATGTACATTTCAACAACTGCATAGTAGCATGTGGATTAGCTGCTAATTGTGCTCTTGAACAATTTCACGTGCACAGGTCCAGAAGCAACTAGCAAAAGGCATTCACCAAGGTTGCAAATTGTTTTTTAAACTGCTTAAACTGCTTGTTGCTTTTCTCCTAACTACACTTGTACACTTTTTAAACATGATGAAGTTGGCACCATTGTTCTGGTATTGTCCTTTAAACAAATCACCAAACTCTAATCCCATATACCCTTTTTATTTGGAATATTTCAACAAAACAGGCAATATAAAGAAATAGTCCATTAAGAATTTGTAAAGGCTTTCATTAGAGGATGCAAAAGAAAAAACAAACCAACAAACAACCAAAAACAAACAAACAAACAAAAAAAAGGTCACTGTAAACGAAGATAGCTCTTGCAGAGTTCATGGTCCCTGATATCACCCCACCCTCCGTTTTTGACATGAGGGGCTACTCCACCAGCCCCAGGCGCAGGCAGTCTCTTTGTGATGAGCAATTTTTTTGGGAACAGCTGATTTGTGCTGCTCTGAAGTACGTTTTCTATCTTTCTTTTCTGATCATTGGGCATACAAGTGGCCTTCCTATGGTGCATGCCACAATCGCCCGCATGGAAGATACGAGGAGCTTCACTCACCATGACCTTCCAGAAAGTTGGCAAACAGTTCACAGTTAAGTGCTGCAGAGACCAGTCCCAGTTGTAGTCGTCGTAGGTGCAGAATGCTTCTGTACACTGGATGAGTTTTTGGTACGTCTCCCTGTCCATGGCCATGCCCATGTTGTGCTCTGTGGATTTCCAGACCTTCACCTCCACTCGGTTGGCTTTGCTGGAATAGCCGATGTGCCCGTAGCTCCCTAACGAAATGATGTCACAGTCAGTACACTGCTCCTTCTTTAGAGACGCCATCTGTTTGAGAAGATGGTAGAAGTCTGGGGCTAAGTAGTGGTCCTCTTCAATAAGAAGCACCAATCCTCTGTGATCCTTCAGCACACGGACCCTGTCCCAAACAAAATGTAATTTCCACCACCAGTGGTGTTTGGTTTGGGAAAATTTGGCCTCGCGGTAATGGCCGAAGGAGTCAGGGTACTCTGCATTTATGCAGCCAAGTTTTAAGGCGTCTTTCTTAGAAATGTCTCTGGGGCAGTCTCTAGGGTCATTCCCTGGAAACTCTTGAGGATACAGCTGGATGCTAAAAGGAAAGAATATCTGAAGGACAAGACAGAAGTCAATGGATGAAATAATGTTGTTGATCTCTGGCGACCAGAAGTCATGACTGAAAATAAGTAGAACATTCTCAATTCCTTTTGCTTTTCTTAAGCTTTCCACAAGCAGCCTCAGGTACTCTGGTCGGTTGTGAACTTGAACTACTACTACTAGGTCATCCTTCTTGCGTATAGACCTGAACTGCTCTTCATTCCTCAAGGTCTGGTCAAAGTTGATTTGGAACACAAGCCCCCGATACACCAGGGTAGTATTATCCGTCACAGGCTTGGGTATAACTAGTTTTTCTGGAACCGTATCATTGACTGGTTTCCGAGTTGCCGATGCTGTGACTTGGGCCAGATTACTTATGCTGCTCTTCTTAACATCCTCCACTTCCCTGGGAAAAACAGGACTATCTCTTTTCTGTTTCCCACTACTCCAAACGGCAAATCCGCAGATTACGACCACCAGAGTCAGGATCACCACTTTCCTCTTGTAGATTCGGAATCTCATGATAAGCTTTGATTCAGTGGGTTAGTAAAAATAAATGATTGTTTAAAACCAAAATGGTCGGTTTGTTATCCAAAAATGGTATGTTCTCCAGATGAATTAGCAAAGCTTCTTTTTTTTTTGTAGAAAACTGAACTTTTCTCCTAAGGTCTCTAATTTTGGAATGTTACCATTGGTGGGATATCAAAGTTGCCAAGGAAAAATTCCATGAGGCATTGTGCTTAGAGGCAGGATAGTTGCAGCATAAAATCTGTGGAGCAGAAATAACATAAATGAATATTATAATTTCTATTATTCCATTTCTATTTCTATTATTGATTTACTGTGTCAGTTTAATAACAACAAGGCAGCAGATTAATCCAAACACTATAGATTATACAGTATAGAGTTATATTAACTAATTATACTGAATGAAATATAGCCATTAGATATATAGAAAAAAAATATTCAATTGAAAAAATCCAGTGTGGCATAAACAAATTATTTGCTTAGTTTGTTTTGAATTTTAACTATTTATTTATTTATTTTTTATTTAAAAGTGAATTGCAATAATAATGAAAACGTGATACTGGTCAGATTATTGTGACACAGAATAGCAGTACAAATCAAATCAGTGGCTAGGTATCGCAATAATACTGTATCAGGTGGTCCCTACTAGCCATAAATATAAGCCAAAGCAAAATGTAACCAAGTTCTGGCTGAGTTTGAATTTCCGTACAATAACAAATAGATTTACATACATATAATGTATGTAAACACATTTAAAACAACTAGTCATAGTCAAAGCTTCTGAGGGTTTCAGGTAAGTTACCAAGTTCCATGTGTTTACAGTACATACATATAATGTATGTAAACACATTTAAAACAACTAGTCATAGTCAAAGCTTCTGAGGGTTTCAGGTAAGTTACCAAGTTCTTAGCAAAGGTAAAGCCTACAAACATGTTATGCATGCGTTATCTACGGTTGGTCGAGGGCCTACATTTAAGGATCCATAAACAAGAGTTTGAATTAAAATGATCTGTATGTAGTGCGCATATAATTTTTAATACAACTTCCATGAAGACATCCCCATCTCTAGTAGTAGTAGTTTATACAGATATCGCTTACTCTGTTCCAACCGATCATATTACTGCAGACAATCTTCAGCAACGTTACTTAACAGACACGTCTGATGGAGTAACAGTGATACCCAGCAGCCAATAGTGTTCAAGATACATCTCACCCTTGAAGCAATCTAAACACACAATAGCAACATGGGAAACAAACTTCATGTGGAAGAGAAGAGAGTATTAACAACAAAGACGACAATATCCTAGATAATGAAATGCCATGTGTTTTGGGATTATGCCAAGCCATGGCACCAATGGTGACAGATTTTTCATGTGTGTCCTGCGTACTTCACACATAAATTTGTGGGGTTAAAAAAAATACTGTACAGCTATCAGTAACACAACGTAACCGGTTCTCTTATGTTCCAAGGTCATTGTGTGGTCTTATAGTCTCCAGCCAATGAAATGTCTTCACCAATTCTTGCACAAATGCAAAACAATTTGTAAACTGATCTTGCTTGGCTTTCCACGGGTTCTTGACATATGCCCGACTTTGGTCCGGTTCATTCGTTTGCATGCTGAAAAATGCTTCGAACGCTGATGCAAATTTAAATTCTTAAGGTGAAAATTCATAAGGGAGGGCATCCGTATGCCGAGATTCCACCATCTGTGTGTGTGTGTGTGTGTGTACATATATAATATATATTGCTCAAAATACAGTACATGTGTACGACTGATTTTGCTGTCTCTACAACTCACTGCCAGTTTTCATCACTATCCTGACTATGAATATGCAAACATTTACTAGTAATACTGATTATCAATGAAAATCAATGAAGAAGCAACTGATATACTGGAATGGGAGATAAAATTATACTGCTCACTTTTACTGACTGAGAAGCCACATAATGCTGTACAAGTCAGAATTGCTGTCTCAGTCAATTTGAGATAGAAACACATGACCAGCCCTAAGTCACATAGCCATGAACTTGTTCAAAATGCTTCGGCTGCAGAAATGCAGGACCGCGAGCCACTTATTGTCACCCGGACAATAGAGTGTAGGAAGATAACGCAAAGCCAGAACAGGAACCCTGACCCATAACCACCGCTACTAACAGACCGCTATTGTACATAGAGCAAGAAATTGTCCTAGGAGGCGGGATAGAAACGTAGTAGAGAGCGTTTAATTGGTCGAAAATGTGACTAGTACAGAATGCATCATAAAAAAAACATTTCTTTTAAAATGAAGATGAAAATATTCTTTATTTTTTCCCTCTACATATGCAATCATACTGATTTGTAGCGTTGCATTGCCAATTTTGTTTTCAGAGGCATTTCAACAGATGGGAGCAAAAACACTGACAACTTCATATGTACACTAGGTTAGTGTGGAAAAACTTAATGTCAGAAAATAAAATGTCATCATAAAATTATACACTTTAAAAGTAGATACCTTGTGCACAGCATGGATAGATTCTCTAAACGTGACGATAAGTTTGATTTAGGAATACCCGCAAAGAAAAAAAAAATGTTCAAGGAAGGTCCAGCTGTACAAACTGTGAGTTTACCAGGAAGTTAGCGAGCTAGCGGGCTAACCGCCTGAATAACATTTAGCCGACAGTAAATAACACTACAGCTGCCAATCTTACTGTATATTACACCGCAGAGACCAATTCCTTAATATGCTTTAGCTTTCTTTCCTTTTTTATTTCTTTTTTTTTTTAGCAAAAGCGATACTAAAACGATATTATAGACATTATTATACACTAGCGAGCTAATAAGATTAGGTAGTTTATTTGGCAGATGTGCTACTGCTTCCAGCGCTAGGTTAAGCGACACGTTATCGTTAGCTAGCGACAGGAAGCAATGAAGCAGGAAGAACAAGTACAAATGTGTCGCAACCAGTTCTGCATTTCGACACACACACTTAAAACAATCGTGTCCGTAGGTTTGTTTCGCGTGTGTGTAATGCTACTTACAGCTGACGTTGTAGTTGTGCAGTGCGGCTGTCATAGCAGCGAGATCATTAATGTTCAGTCCATTTCTGTTTTCGTCTTCCTGTTCCTACAGCTTCAGAAGGGGGAAAAAAAACAGCAACCCTGTTTCCCTGGATCACATACATGAGCTGGGTAAAGCCGTAGCCGCTGACTATCTCTTTCCCATAATGCATCACACCTCCGGAGGCGGCTTTCCGTGTTATGACAGCGATGATGTCAGCGCCAGGCTCACATTTTTACACTCTATGGCCACTTGAGCCACATCAGTACACCTACCTTAGCAACTCCCACTCGCCTTTTCATTCAGGTGAATCTGTCAACATGTCTCACCAATCTGTCAGCTTCAACAGATTATTAAGTGCTGGATCATAATCTTTACAGCGGTAAGACTGACAATTACTGGGGTAGTGGGTGCTGTAGGGGTACACAGGTGCATCTGGGATTTTAAAACTCACTTGTCACTGCAAGGAAGGAATGAAACATCACAAAGCAGGGTATTTCTTAGCTAGATAGATACTAGGCCTCTAGTTATACTTAATTCCCGCCTCTGTGTGCATGCAGTTTGCATGTTCTCCCCATTCTTGGTGGGTTTCCTCCGGGTGCTCCGGTTTCCTCCCACAGTCCAAAGACATGCAGATTTACGCTAAATGGCATTCCCACATTGTCCGTAGCATGTGGGTGAGTGTTTGTATGTGTGTGTGCCCTGCGATGGATTGCTACACCCGCCAGTGTACCCTGGCCTCATGGCCTATATGTCCTGGGATAGGCTCTAGGCCTCCCACCACCCTGTATACAGGATTAAGCAGTGAGTGAGATGCTTAATCTCATTTTCCCTCATTCTCCCGATTTTCCAGATCAGCCTTCCTTAAAACGTTTAATGCTTCCTTCCCTGATCTTGTCTTGACTTGTTCTGTGTCTTGAACTCTTCGTCTGCTTTATCTGGTACTTCCACACACTCTTTCTTCTTGTTTGAGCTTCTTGTTGGAGTTCTATAGGTTGCATCTCTGACTACCTATAGTTATTTCTTTACTCAGCTTCCCTATCCTTTAAAGGCAATTTTCCAGGCTAGGTTTTCTTAAAAATAACATGAAATGCTCCTAAATGGAATGAGGCCCCATTCCAAAAGACCTAAAGGCCTTCTACTGTCCCTAATTCTTGGAGTTGTGGCATTATATCATAGACAAACAATCAATAACAATGTTATATGACATTACTGTTTACTGTTGCAAAATTGTAAGCGGCATAGAGACTTAGTGGTTAGCACTTAGTGGCTCCGGGATCCGTGCTCGATTCTCACCTTGGCGTCTGTTTACAAGTTCTCTCTGTGCTTGGTGGGTTTTCTCTGAGTACTCCGGATAGGCTTCGGGCTCCATGCGGCCCTGTATACAGAATAAAGTGGGATAGATAAACAGTGAGTCAGAATTATTGCTTATTGTGTCCAACACATGCCCAAAAACGTACATGTAACATATAAGTCATAGAGAGACGATAGGAAACACATTTGCAATTTCCGTTTAGAAAAAAGGCCACAAGCTATTTGTATGTATATTTATCTGGACAAGGGCCATTGAAAGATCACATAATATCACAAAACCAATAAAACTGTTTTATTTCTCTTCTGCTACCACAATTTGTCAGTGATCACAATTTTTTTAAAATAGAAATTCAGGTTATGCTTTTTCGTCATTTCGTGTTACAGTTAATGCTGTCGACCACCCTTACAATTATTTGTATTTTATAGTACTTCTGTCAAAGCAGCTATAAACAGTCGTTCCCACTGGTAGTCATTGGTAATGAAATTAATTTATGCCAATTGTGATCAGTCATAGTAAATCAGAAAAAACAATGAAAGCCCTTGCTGACATGAGGAGAACTCCACATAGACAATCACACAAGGAATATCACTACTTGCTGTGCCATAGTGCTGCCCCTGTTTTATGGGTGAATGAGACAAAAAAAAAAAAAACAGTAAAAAATCAATTAAGACTCTCTATAAGAATATTTGCTACTGATATTTTAATTCCTGTCTGTTATACTGGCATCTTTATGGCATATTGCTGGCATATGCTTGTACTGTATCTTTATTGTTAGGACACTTTGTACCACACCTGACCTTCACAGATATGATATTCCATGAGAAGCAACTCTGTTCCTTGACCATTTTTTTTGAAGCAACTCCATATATGGGAGTGTTTTTTGTTTCACATTGTATGCCTTTTTCCATTATATGTAATAAGCTGCCTTAGCCTAGTAACAAAACACTATTATACAAAGCAATGCCTTGTGTAATAAGATCAGTTTATATTCCTTGAATTGACCTCTAATAAATGGAGGTTCTTGTCCTTTTGAACCTGTGTCTGAGTTTCCTTTTCTCACTGGGCAAATCTATGTTCTCACAAAGAGGAATGTGAGCTTTGGGGTTAGAGGCGTGCACAGTTGTCTCTCATCTCAGCTGACCCAGGGTCATGAATGAATAGAGAGAAAAGAAGCTTTTAGCAACAATTCGGATAATTAGTCTAACACTCTCCCTTGGTGAAAAACCTTTACAAAAGCAGTGACAGTGCTTCAACAGTGACTTCCAAAAATTTAATCTGAACAGTGGTTCTAGAGTGATCAGTGGCCTGCATTGCGGGGACGATGCGATAACAGTCAGCAATTACACTCTTACACTTTTACACAGGAGATTGATATTTAAGCATAGGTAACATAACACACATAAAACATAGCATGAGAATACTGAATATCTGTCAACTAACATTGTTATGTGCAGTAACCATGCTATAATAATTTCCTGTAAAATCATTACTGTCATTACTGTATGTTGCATCTGTTTTTAACCTTTCTAAACACACCCCAAAGGAGAATGTTGTCTTTGTTCGTTTAATCACCATTTTTGACTTTTGCTAGGAAAAACAGGACTAACCAGTCTAGTATACTGCATGTTTCCCCACATCTGTTTGAAAACCAGCTAGCTTTACTCCTAGCAAAGGAATTTTTAAGTAATTACCAATGAAGTGTTGCAGGAGAAGCAAATAAACTGTTCAGTTGCCCCTCTTACTACTCATTGTTCTTCACAATGAAACCTTAAACATGTTATGGACCATATTGCAGATCATACCTTAGGGACAGTGGTGCTTCAAACGATTAAGGGTTAATGGTTAAGCCTCAGCAATGCCAGGTTGCCACTTTTGAGCTCTTGAGCAAGGCCCTTAACCCTATCTGCTCCAGGTGTACTGTATCCTGGCTGCCACTGCACTCTGTTGTTTGATTTTTTATATGAAAAAAATCAAACGATTAAAAAAAAATCTGAATGTGACAAATAACCGAATTGCCAAAATTTTAAACACATCACACTTATCGTAATAAGAGTACAATTGTTGAGATCATACTGTAATCTTTTTTACTTCAACATCCCCATGGCTAATTCTTGGCTCTGCCAATGTCTACAAATTATTTGCACCTACTGTATATTATCTATTAAATAGGCAGTAGCTATGTACTGTAGATCTATTAGAATATACTGTATATATATATCCCATACAAAAAAATTGTCTACCCTTTCTGAGAATCTTTCCTCAATAACTCAGGATGACAAATGAATCAAACACATACAGTAAGACAAGACTCATACATGACTGACTTTACAGAATAGAAATTTCTATGCCCTGAAATTCCCATTTATTCACTCATTGCATTTCAATGCACAGTATCAACACAAGACAATACTGATGTGTGCTGGATGAGTGTGGATAAGTATTATCAATATCTGAGATAACGTTGGCCGATGTGTGGTCTGCTGTCTACCACAGTGCCATAACTCATTGTGTCCTGATTTTGGAATTCATTTTTGAAATATTAGCACTTCTTCTGCTTAGGTAGGGTATTGTCAGAAATAATCAGTGAAAGATCCCAAGTGAACCTTATGTAAGCAAACAGTGAGAAGGCCATGGTTCATTGTTGGAGAACATCAACATTTGTTGTTAATCGATGTCACTAACCACAATAAGTACCCACAACAGGTTGTTTGGATAATAAGAATTTAAACATCTATGATATGTTGAATTCTGTGGCTGGTTTGATTAAAATATTTAATCTTCAGATGAAGCCCATACGTTTCTGCATACACATTTACACATGGATACACTGGATACACATTTACAATTGTACACATTTACACTTATAATTATATTATAATTGTGACTACATAGGAAACAGTTATAGAAGAAAAATTTTTATAATCACAAATATGATGAAGATGGGTTCCATTTTGAGTGTGGTTTCTACTAAGGTTCTATCATCATGTCATCTCAGAGAGTTTTTTCTTGCCACTATCATCTTTGACTTACTCATTAGAGATAATATATGTATGAAGGGCATCCAAGTCAAATCGGAATTTTGATGTGGAGAATAACAACAAAGTTAAGAGGAAAAAAACTTCTCTTATCTCTCTATATAATCCCCTTCACTAGTGCTAATATACCATTATGGTAAAAAGATTTCTCAGAACACTGGGTCCATGATTAAACTGCTTCATGTCGGAAACGCTGGCCTCCCAGGAACTCCTTTAATGGCACAAACGTGGTAACGGCTTGAAGCGAGGTCAGGTCTGTACGGCGGAAGTGACAATAACTCCCATCCTCCCATCAATACAAGTGGTATTCATAAATGGTTGTGTGCCATTTTCAAGGATTAGATGTTCTATTCTCTGAATGTTCTGAAAGAGAGCGACTGCATTGGGCTCTGAGCCAATTCAGATGAGATTGGCTGACGCACGTAGAATGACCTTCTTAAAACGTTTGCACCATTTAAATGTTTTTCTGCAGCTAATTGTCTCATCACCGTACTGTGCTTGAAATCTTCTGTAAATATGAATTTACATCAATTCAAGGCGGTCAAGTTCCGGTTTTACTTTAAACGCCTTGTTTGACTTGTAATTAAAATCTGAAATTGATTTATCCCAATAAAGCTGCTTTATGACTATGTCAATTGTAAAAGTGTTATACAAGTAAAATAAATGTAAAATCCATATTTTAACAATATGCAACACTTTCCACACACTGGCTGAGAGATTTAAAAAAATTAAAACAATTTCCCTGTGCTTGGTGTAAAAATGTGGTCTTTTTCTGCTCTGTTTTCATGCTAGACTATTTTCCTTTCACATCACTTAGGTAACACTTAATTCACCTTGTCTGTAATTTGTCCCTACATTTCAACCTTTTCAGTTGCTGCTACAACATGTAATGCATTATTGGCATAGACATGAGACAAAATAATTTTCACTTCTGCCTTTTCTTTCATCATTCATATTCATTTTCTGCTCCCAGCCCTCTGTATGCTTGACCGTTTATGGAGTTTTGTAGGTGTCACTAAATGCAAATGAACCGTGCCAGGGATGCTCACTGCACTTTATGGGTGATCAACATACTTAAGTGAATACAAAAAAAAATCACCCATTCTGAAACTTGTAAATCCACAGACAACATTAGTCTGTTTTGGATTGTGCAAAACCCTGCACACAACTTTAGCCAAAAGATTAATAAATGTGGGCTATAATCTGGTCGCTCCCAGTAAAATCTGCTCTTTGATCTTGATGCATTTTCAAATATGATGAGTCACCACACACACACACACACACACACACACACACACACACACACACACACACACACACACACAGTTATAATGTGGACTGGTCCAGCATTATGGAAGGACCCTTATTGGTGAGCAAAAAGCCTTAGAGGATAGACAAACTCAATATCAATGAACTAATTTTCTTAACTTATATTCATGAAAATTCATATAATCATTTATGTACATCCAGAAAATAGACAGAATTTTCTCAGTGTTATGGAAGTGTGACTAAACAGACAAACCTTTATGAGAAGATCCAAATTTTCTGCACACTTTTGGAGACTTGGGTGAACACAAAAAGTGTGGGTTTGAAAATGTTTGTCATTTTTAGAACAAATGATTCGGAATAAACTGGAATCGTGGATGTGGTATCTTTATTTTTACCTGAAACATTTGAAATTTTCTTTCCTTACTAGAAAATTCTTAAGTCAGCAAAATCCCCTTTGCTTTCTGATAGCATTGGACTTTACTCTTTACTCACTCACTCTGTATCCTGTACAGGGGTGCAGAAAGCCTACCGGTGGCACTCTATGAAAAGGATCCATACACCTTGAACTTTTCCACATTTTGTTATGCTACAACCACAAACATAGACGTATTTTATTGTATTTTATATGTGATAGGCCAGGACAAAGTGTACTTCACAATTATGAGCCACTTTGTTTAGATCAATCACATAAAATCCAAATAAAATACACTTTCGTTTGTGGTTCTAACCTGACAAAATGTGGAAAAGTTTATGGGTAGGTGGGGTACACCTTGGGCGGAGTGCCAATCCATCGAAGAGCACAAACATGCACACACTCACTCGTACACTAAGGGCATTTTGGAAGTTCCAGACTGATCTGCTTTGAACTTGTAGGAAGAAACTGGAGTACCCAGAGGAAACTCACCAAGCATGAGGAGAACAAGCAACCTCTGCAAACACAGACCTGAGGGCAGAGCTCAAACCCTCGACCCTGGAGGTGTGAGACCGCCGTGCTAAACGTTGCCACTGTTAAATTTACAAGAAAAGTTTAGTCAATATAAGCAGAGGTACATTTTTAATGTATCAGTATGATTGAGTAAGAACCCTATGAATTATGCCTACTTTATCTTAGTATATTACTTGCATGGAAAGTGCAGTACGCTTTGTTTTGAATACTATAAAAGTCTCTGCTTCACTCTCTACCTTTATTAAACGTATGTTTTATGTAAAAGTTTAA
The DNA here is from genome assembly GCA_013621035.1 of Clarias magur. Taxonomy (NCBI): domain Eukaryota; kingdom Metazoa; phylum Chordata; class Actinopteri; order Siluriformes; family Clariidae; genus Clarias; species Clarias magur. Next base: position 261,978 of record QNUK01000602.1, read on the forward strand.
GATTTATACTCTAAAAGCACCATAATGCTTATAAATGAAATGCTCCGACTTTTCAGCTAATCTTATTCTAGAAATTAAACTGAATTTAAAAGCATGGTAAAATATTAAATCAACTGTTAAACTCTGACTTGTGCAATAGGAATATAAATAAATCAAACTCAGTCAGGCTTAGACTTGCATGTCTTGTTTTGCAAAATGACCAGGTACCTAATTTTCTATTCAGAGTCAGTCCAAAGGTTGTCTGTCTGTGTGCTCAGTGAAAAAGTCACAGGACACACGATCACTGTAGATTAGCGAGCGTTTACTTAATGCAGATTTTCGCCAAATGTAGAGCAAATTCATGTAACAAAGGACACGCGACATGTTAATTGTCTTAATAGTATAATAAGTAAAGAGAGAAAAATGTAATTGGAATTATATTGGGTTTTTATGAAACATCTTAACAATAAGATAAACTGGATACATTGAATATGTATTTCTTTTGCATATTGCACACTGCGAAGGATTGCATTGCATAAAGGGTCAATTAAAAAAAGCATGAATATAAATATATCTATATTTACCCTATGTCATTTATATTGCATATATTTATTGCTTAAAATTAACCTATAAATAGATCTAAAACTTGTGGTCGAGATTCTTTTCTTTTGTTTATCGTATTATTGGGTGTATGAGTGTATATGCTTGTGGTACCCGATTCAGGCCTCTGTTGCATAAATGGATGGATGGATAGAATTCCCACCATTTATTTCTTTTACAGTTACTATCCCAGGTGGTGTAGTGGTCCAGGGTCGAGGTTCAACTCCAGCCAGGTTTGATTCCCGTCTTTGTGTGCATGGAGTTTGCATGTTCTCCCCAGGATTTGTTGGTTTCCTCCCACAGTCCAAAGACATGCAGATTAGGCTAATTGGCGTTCTCAAACTGACCGTAGTGTGTGTATGTGTGTGTGGCACCCTGTCCAGGGTGTACTCTACGTTGTGCACTAAGGTTTAGATCTCCTTGGATAGGCTCCAGGCCCCCGCAACCCTGAATACAGGATAAACATCTATAGGTGAGTGAGTGAGTTATTATCCCTAGTGGTCGAGATGGGAACTGCAACAGGTGCTCATAGAGATCCACTGGGGCTGAAAGAAAGCATTGAGAATCAACAAATAAGACAGTCCATACCTGGGTATCTGTTATATTTGTATTATTTTAGGAAATCCTATAAATGTGATTTCAGTTGATAGGATATCTGTGTCATTAGATTATGAAAAATGAAACATGTAATACTTCCAGAACTACTGTAGTCGTCCAACAACAACCAAAAAAGGTTGTTTTTAGTGGCAAGAGAATAATAGTGGTGTGATCCAATGGCTAGTGTGGCCACCTTAAAGGGTTCAGGTTTGATCTTAGGTTGCACTGAGGAGTGAGTTGAGCTTATGGAGGATACGCTGTGAATGCTGTGAGGTTGTTCTTTTGTTTTGTTTTGTTTTCATGTTACTGTGACTACCATCCCGTTGTTACACGAAACAAAAGGTAGAAAATGCAACACAGGCAGTGAGGCATCGCATGAAAGAGTGAGCTGATTTAAAAGGAAATTGTCTCACACACATTCAGTATGACATTATTCTTCTGTAAATGTTATCTTAAATGACATTTTGCTGTGTCATGCAGTATATACAGAAATAAAATATCATATATATTGTGATGGTCCAATAAATCCATTACATTACTACAAATACTGAATTTAACTTTGCAGTCTGGCTGAAGCTGTTCAGGTTTATTATGTGTGTTTGAACAATGAAATCACCAATAAAGATAGAGAGTGAAGACAAACTGGGAGTAGATCCACAAATTATAGAACGCAATTAAGAGATGAAATTTGAGGCGATGTTTTAGATAACTAAATCAATGCCAACCAATGCCTAGTCTCATAGCTTGGCTAAATGCAGACTGATAACTCTGTTATTGGCGGCACTGCAGCGTAGTGGTTAGAACTGCCACCCTGCACCTCCATGTTCTGGGTTCGGGTAATTTGGTTTTCTCCAACAGTCCAAAGACATGCAGATTAGGCTAATTGGCGTTCCCAAAAGATGGTTGGAGATCTTTGTTATATGAGTGCCTCTGGCCTGAAGCTGAATAAATGGAATAACAGAATATATGGATCTGGCATTTGAATTCTGGAAAAAATCCTCAAAGGTTGTTTCTCAGTCCAGGCCATGGAGAGCTGCCAGCCCACAGCATGTACAGAACTGTGCAAAAGTCTTAGCACTCTGTGTTTTTAGTACAAACTTTCCTATGATTTTTAAAAAATTACTTTAAATACAGAAACATTTCAAATTTTTGAGCATCAGCATTCCATCAAAACTTTAGATGCTAAAGAAAAATATTTGTATACCAGAAAATAAAGCAGCACATTATATAACAATCATATTCAGAGACAAAATCAATAAGTGAATAAATAAATAAAAGAATGGTTGTGTGGACCGAAAATGTGGACACCTGACCATCATGTTCATTTGTAGTTCTTTCTCAAACTGTTGCCACAATTCTCTGTATTGCTTATGCAATACAGGGTTGGGAAGGCCTGGAGCCTATCCCAGCAGACTGGCAGGGTACTTGGCAGGGTACACACTGGATAGGGTGCCAATCCAGTGAGGGCGCAGAAGCACGAACTCAAGCAGTACTCGGAATTTGAAATAGCATTTCCTGCATGTCTGTGGACTGTGGGCCGAGAAAGCATGTAAATTAATTACTTTATGTACATTGGAAAAATGAAAGGGGATAATGATGTGAGTAATGTCCATGGAAAAGACATATCTACCTGTACAGTATCTGTCTGTCTGTCTGTCTATCTATCTATCTATCTATCTATCTATCTATCTATCTATCTATCTATCTATCTATCTATCTCTCTATCTATCTCTCTATCTATCTATGTATGTATGTATGTATGTATGTATGTATGTATGTATGTATGTCACCGAATTGAACAGTGGGCAGCGTGATCATCATCTTTAACTACATACTGTGAGGTAATAATATATCTCCATTAAATTACCAGATCATCAATTAGATGAATGTACATGGGCAGAGCCACGGGTAACCATCTAGTTCCACATAAAAAGTTTGAGCAAATCATGATGACATGGTATTTGTTTTCAGGATGACATTGTTTTGTTTCCACACACCAAGGACTGAGAAAACAACCAAAAACATTGAAGAACGTGTTTTTCTAGTGGAGCACGTTTTTAAAGCCGGCAAAAAATACACAGATTTAGTTCTTGGGAAATTTTAAGCTGCTTTTCTGGAGACAAGAATACCACATTGCCATGCTGTGCGAGATTTAATAAATAAATACTATGAGAATAATAGAGTTTCATTAATCTGATATTGTGAGGGTCCTCCACTAGAGGGCACTGTTTGTTTTCCGTTTTTTTAAAAAGTAGTTTTTGTTGGTCGACTCAGTTTCCCAGGAGACACCTCGGTCAAGTGATGAGTGCTCACCTGAACCGAGGTAGCTCATTAAACATCTAATAAATAGCAGTTTGTTCTGGGAAACTGGGTTGAGCATTATCTTTGTCAAGTGGGCATTCCTTTCGGTTGATTTAGTTTCTTTAAGGTTATATTTTGGTTTATGTTTTGTAACCTTGGTTTCAAAAGGGCTCTGTTTTTGGTTTTCTTTATATTCTGTGTGTAGATGGATTCATGGAGCTGCCTTGTTCAGTGTTTACTTTGGCTGTGTCTCCTCCTGTGTAAGTATTGTTCTGTGTATCCCCAGTGTTGGCCTTCTTGTGTAGTTCTTTGTCTGTGGTGTCCCTTATCTGTTTAGATGTGTGTAGCCACATGAGGGCCTTGTGGCTAGCGCTTGTAGGCCTTGGCTGCTAGTAGGGTCAGCCTCCAGTAAGCTAGCCTGTAGTGGGATTGACTGCTAGTGGTTCTGGTCTCTAGTAGGTAAGCTGCTAGTTTGGAAGGCCTCATGTGTGCCTTGCCTCTTGTGGTCCGGTCCCCTCGTAGGTCAGTACTAACCTGGTTAGCCACTAATCCAGTTAGATACTAACCCGGTTAGGTCATCATTCCTTATATCAATATTCCGAGTAGCTACTAATCCAACTAACCACTATCCCTGGTCCTGTCCCTAGTCTCTGTGTCCCTGGTCCCTTGTGTCTTTAGTTAGCTCCAGCTCCGTGTTTCCCTGTGTCGGTGCTCAGTTCCCTGTGTTAGCTCTTAGCCTGTGTGTAGCCCTGAGCCCTAGTTATAGTTTGATTTTTGTGGTTTTGGTTTGTTTGTATGTTTGAGTTCATGAAAATAAAGACTACTTCTGTTCAGAAACCCCTCTGCATTTATGCCTGCCCTATTCGCCCACTGCACCTACATCAGCTGGTCTGGCCTGTAGTAACAGCCAGACCGTGACAGATATTTTCCCATAACCTACTCTATGCGGTCACTGCAGAGTACTTTTTACAAAGCATGTTTTTTTTTATTTTTATATAAAACATGGATTTCAGTATCACACACACACACACACACACACACACACAGAAAGTATTCGTTGTGCTTCACTTTTTCCACATTTTGTTATATTAGTCTTATTCTAAAATTCTTAATTATTTTTAAAAATTCTATATACAATACCACATAATGACAATGTGAAAGGAGTTTGTTTGAAATCTCTTCCCCGTTATTAAAAATAAATAAAAAAAGTCACATGTACATAAGTATTCACGGCCTTTGCCATGACATTTAAAATTGAGCTCAGGTGCATACTATTTTCACTGATCATTTCCGAGATGTTTGAGATGATGTCATCACTGGATGATGTCCAAGGACTTGTCTGTAGACCGCAGAAACAGGATTGTATCAAGGCACAGATCTGGGGAATGGTAAAAAAAATCTGCAGCATTGAAGATCCAGACGAGCACAGTGGTCTCCATCATCCGTAAATGGAAGAAGTTTGGATCCACCAGGACTCCTCCTAGAGCCGACCGCCTGGCCAAAGTAAGCGACTGGGGGAGGTGACCAAGAACCCGATTGTCCAGTGTTTCCCTGTGGAGAGTGTCCAGAAGAACAACCATCTCTACAGCATTTTTTAAAATAAATTTGCAAATATTTCAAACAAACTTCTTTCACATGGTCATTATGGGGATTACACACGTGGACAAAATTGTTGGTACCCTTCGGTCAATGAAAGAAAAACTCACAAGGGTCACAGAAATAACTTTAATCTGACAAAAGTAATAATAAATAAGAATTCTATGAATGTTAACCAATGAAAGTCAGACATTGCTTTTCAACCATGCTTCAACGGAATTATAAAAAAAACGAACTCATGGAACAGGCCTGGACAAAAATGATGGTACCCCTAACGTAATAGTTTTTTGCACAACCTTTTGAGGCAATCACTGCAATCAAACGATTCCTGTAACTGTCAATGAGACTTCTGCACCCCACTCCTCATGAGCAAGCTGCTCCAGTTGTTTCTGGTTTGAAGGGTGCCTTTTCCAGACAGCATGTTTCAGCTCCTTCCAAAGATGCTCAATAGGATTGAGGTCAGGGCTCATAGAAGGCCACTTTAGAATAGTCCAATGGTTTCCTCTTAGCCATTCTTGGGTGTTTTTAGCTGTGTGTTTTGGGTCATTGTCCTGTTGCAAGACCCATGACCTGCGACTGAGACCCAGCTTTCTGACACTGGCCAGCACATTTCTCTCTAGAATCCCTTAATAGTCTTGAGATTTCATTGTACCCTGCACAGATTCAAGACACCCTGTGCCAGATGCAGCAAAGCAGCCCCAGAACATAACAGAGCCATGTTTCACAGTAGGGACAGTGTTCTTTTCTTGATATGCTTCATTTTTCCGTCTGTGAACATAGAGCTGATGTGCCTTGGCAAAAAGTTCCATTTTTGTCTCATCTGTCCATAGGACATTCTCCCAGAAGCTTTGTGGCTTGTCAACATGTAGTTTGGCATATTCCAGTCTGGCTTTTTTATGATTTGTTTTCAACAATGGTGTCCTCCTTGGTCGTCTCCCATGTAGTCCACTTTGGCTGAAACAACGACGGATGGTGCGATCTGACACTGATGTTCCTTGAACATGAAGTTGACCTTGGATCTCTTTAGAAGTCTTTCTGGGCTCTTTTGTTACCTTTGGGATTATCCGTCTCTTTGATTTGTCATGAATTTTCCTCGTGCGGCCACATCCAGGGAGGTTGGCTACAGTCCCATGGATCTTACATTTCTGAATAATATGTGCAACTGTAGTCAGAGGAACATCTAGCAGCTTGGAAATGGCCTTATAGCCTTTACCTTTAACATGCTTGTCTATAATTTTCTTTAGAATTTCCTGAGAGAACTCTTTCCTTCGCTTCCTCTGGTCCATGTTGAGTGTGGTACATACCATGTCACCAAACAACACAGTGACTACATGGAGCCCTATATATAGGCTCACTGACTGATTACAAGATTGTAGACACCTGTGATGCTAATTAGTGGACACACCTTGAATTAACATGTCCCTTTGGTCACATTATTTTCAGTATTTTCTAGGGGTTCCATCATTTTTGTCCAGGCCTGTTCCATGAGTTTATTTTTTAAAATAATTTTGTTGAAGCATGGTTGAAAAGCAATGTCTGACTTTCATTGGTTAACATTCATAGAATTTTTTTTTATTATTACTTTTGTCAGATTAAAGTTATTTCTGTGACCATTGTGAGTTTTTCTTTCATTGACCGAAGGGTACCAACAATTTTGCCCACGTGTGCATAAGAAAAATAATGTATTTAATCCATTTTAGAATAAGGCTGTACTCTCACTCACTCATCAGCTATACCGCTTAATCCTGTATTCAGGGTCACAGGGCCTGGAGCCTATCCCAGAAGACTTAGGGCACATGGCAGGGTACACCCTGGACAGGGTGCCAATCCATCACAGGGCACCCACACACTCACAACGGTTAATTTGGGAACGGCAATTAGCCTAACCTACATGTCTTTGGACTGTGGGAGGAAACCGGAGGACCCGGAGGAAACCCACCAAGCACGGGGAGGACATGCAAACTCCATGCACACAGAGACGGGGATCAAACCCGGACCCTGTTGGTGCAAGGCGACAGTGCTAACCACTACACCACTGTGCCGGAATAAGGCTGTAAAATAGCAAAATGTGGAAAGATTGAATAAAAGAAAAATGTGGAAAAAGTTAATAATTTCCAAATGCACTGTACATATATGTATATTTAAGTTATATATTTTTTATGGTGTACAGAAATAATGCATAACAATAATAGCAGGATATGTCTGCTGAAATTTAAGCTCCCAAAATGGCCAATAGAGGGAGACATGCTTGTTTTACATCGTGAAACCCGTGTTGATCGCTCAGAAGAAGAACTGTTTTATTCGCGCATGCGCAGTTTATTTCCTTCCTTTTCGACATCCCGAGCGAAAGAGACAAGATGGGTCACCAACAGCTCTACTGGAGTCACCCAAGAAAATTCGGACAGGGATCTCGATCCTGGTCAGTAGTACCCATGTTTCGTGTGTAGTGAAGTCGTAGTAACTGCTGTAAGGTTTTTCTGCAGGCGATAGTGATTTAGTTTCTGGATAAATGGAGTATGTTTAGACCGCATGGATGTGAAGCTCGTATCCAACATGGCGGATCTTTGGTTAAACTGAGCGCCGTGGAGCTGCGTGCTGACGCTTAGTAATTTAATGATATATAGTTGTGTTTAATTACACAAACACCGTTTACAAATAATTTATGTATTTGTGGCGTGCTTTTTTTATTCTATGCGAGCTATAATAAAGTTGAATTCCTTGTCTGAGTTTAGGCGGTTAGCATGAGAGCTAAGATGTTGATGCTTAGCATTAGTTCTCTCTCTGGCCGCCATGGTGTAGCGTGTTTAATATCTGCTCCTAAAAGTCTAAACTAACTTTTGTCTGGTCTTTCCACAGCCGTGTGTGCTCAAACAGACATGGTCTGATCCGCAAATACGGTCTCAACATGTGCCGTCAGTGCTTCAGACAATACGCAAAAGACATTGGCTTCGTGAAGGCAAGTGTTCCTTTATTTTCTGTTGAAGACTTGAGGACAATATTGGGCAAACGTTAACACATCTTACTCAGTGTTTATGAATCAAGCTGTAATCATGTTTTAAAACATCACTTTTAAAGTTTTGACCGTTTTCTGATATGTTTCCTTTTCCTATTCAAATTGCTAAAGTTCATCTTTGATTCATCACCCCAAATTCTTTTAAAATTATCAGCAACATTTATTCTAACTTACTTGTATGTCTAATTTACTAAATCATGATGTATTCTTTCTTTGATGCAGTTGTTTTATTTTCTCTGACATTTTTTTCTTTCCTTCAGCTGGATTAAAGGTGTGTGGTCAGCTTCACCTGAGCCATGTGGAAACAACATCCCACCAGGCAACCACCGTGAAGTTACTTGAATTACAAATAAACACACTTTTTCTGGTTAAAGCCTTTGTCATTCTTCAATTCAACTTTTTATTTGTCACATATTACCATATAAGGTATGATATGCAGTAGGATAGAATAGAAAGATAAAGATTTTACTGCAATAGGAAAATTTACACTAGGTATTATTTTTAAAATGCATATTTGTATATGAATGTACAAATCTACAATTTAAAGTTACGATAAAGTAAGCACCTGTCCTCTATTGCCAGTTGGGCACACCAGAAAGGCAGTGGGCACATTTTAAAGGGAAAATACCAAAAGAACAATTTGGGTTGTGGCAGAGGTGTCGGGGCCCAACCTCTCTGGGGTCTCTTAATGGCTGCAGCTTCCTATTTGTGTGCTGATTCTTTGTGCATGTTAAGATCTCCAAAATGATCGTGGGGTGGAGGAAAATAATTTCTAACAGAACAAGAAAGCTCTTTGCACTACTATGACAATGCTTGTGCCCCCCCCCCCCCAAAAAAAAAGTATATATAAATAAATTAAAAAACGTATAAACTACAAAGAGTGCAATTTACTAAGATATGGCATGTAGGTACTTTATGACAGCAGCAGTGTTATTGTCAAGTTCAAAAGTGCAAGCGTGTTCTCATTTTGTGTGATCAAGAACTGTGCAGCATATGATCAGTAGTGCAAAATGTGCCCTGTGATGAATAATTTTGCACTACTCCAATGCAGGTGTAAGGGAAACCAAGGCAAGCCTGATCAGTTTAGTTCTATATTAGTTTTTCATTCAAGGGCTTATTCTAATCTTTAATAGTTTACTGCCATAACTTAATCTGGTGATGCAATAGTTTCTCGTCTGGTTGAAATTGCTTGCAGTTACAGATTTATACCTTGCCTGATTCTATCTACACAAATTATTCTCAATTTCATCTGCAGTCGAACGTTTGATGGGTATCTGCCACTGAGGAAGTTACTTGAAAAGATGTTCCTTTACAAAATATGAGCAAATTGTCTCCTTTTTAATGGAGCTACTGGTGATGCAGGTGCTTGTGAAGCTGTTGTGAAAAAAGCTGCACCTATGAACAGTAGTTGGAGTAAATGTTTAGTGCTTTAAGCATCAATCACAAAGCAGTTAAGCTACACATGACTCCATGATTCATAACATGGGAGTAAATGTAAAAAAAAAAAAAGCCTAGATAAATTTGTATATGTGTGGTACATGTCCCCCCTTTGTTTTAATAAGTTGGAAATGAATGAACTAGCCATACTTGTGTGGAATTAAATTGAAAACTTTACATTGGCCTTATATACATACTTTGGCCTTGATGATGTCAAGTTGCTAAGCAGAATATTTTCTTTCATTTCTCAGTCTAATGTTGGGAAGTTAAAGGTCTGCAGGAAAATGGTACAAATGGTTCCTGCTCTGGACAGAAATACAACCTCATACATCATACTTAACTATTTTGACATTCTCTGGTTGAAGGTACTAGTTGCTTATGTTTGTATTTATTTAAAACCTATAAAAGCAGTCAGATGTTTGGTTCAATACCGCACCACCTTACAGTGCGCTTTGGAAGCCAAAGCTAATAACGTTTTGTCCTAACCTGAGGTGTGGGTATCGGTCACACAAGGAAGTAGGGCACTATTGGTTGTAATTTCCATTAAAATTCTTTGTGTGGTATTATTGCTCAATGCTGCCTACATAATTTCCTTTCAATTGGTATAGCCAGTTAATATACAATTTGTGTACAGTATACTGTAATTATCTAAATCAAACTTTTAAATTCCTGCAGTATAATTCCCCCCCTCGTTATCCCCAAATAAGATACTTGTCTGGCATGCTGAGTTTTTTTTTTTTTTAAACCACCCGTTAATAGAATTCTAAAACTAATTAGTAGATATTTCATCTACTGACATTTAAAGTAAGGCATGGGTTACAACCATTCTAAAACCAGGTTACATAAAATAGGCCTTAGCTGTGGTATTTTTGCACATCCCAAAAATACTCAAGGTATTAACCTTGAGACATAGACATGTTTGCAAATATATCTTAAAGGGTAAAATTTGAGAGATGTCAATATCGGCAAGTAAAAGGAAAGCATGAAATAATAATAATGATGATAATAATAACAGTAATAGTAATAATAATAATAACATAATATGTTCCATATTAGGTTATTATTGGGGAAATATTCCTAATAGTAATTCTTTTATAATTGCAGTGAATAGAAAAAGAACCAAAGAGACGACCCATCCACAGGTCCACAGTGGCGGGTAAGGCCTGATCCCCACCATGTTCATCAGCTGTTCAACTATTGTTATCTTAATAAAGTCCTAATTTATACCTCCGTATGTTTTAATTTTATTGAAATACTGATTGCCTCTTTTTATTGAGCATTTTTGCTATATAACATAAAATTTTATGTTCTGTTGATTAGTTTGCTTTTCTAAATGTTTTTTTGTGGAACCTGAAATCCTTGCTAAAAGATTTTATCTCTTCTGCGTGTACCTTGATACACTGATATACTCGATATACTGGGTGATGTTGTACGTACACTGTTAAAATTCTCATTTACTTAAAATCATCTAGCAAATTGAAACAAATGAACGCAAGTCCTCGTTGTCCATGTAATGAGGGTTTGTGCTGTTTGCTCTTAGTTTTATCGATCTACTGCAATGATACATTGTTAGCTAATATGGTACTTTTTTGTTGTTCATGATACAACCTAGGTTGTTCAGTGTATAGGGCACAGTAATGTCACAAACAATTAAAAATCCAAATTTAAACATAAAAAAAATCTGAGCAAACAATCTAAATTAAGCTTATTGTGTGATATGGCATGTACTGTACTTTCTAAGTTGTGTAATTAAAGTGTACCATCTGTGGTTTCTTAATATGGGAAATGCCTATCATGACTAATATTTATGTGTAATATTTCATAATCATTTTTTGGTCTTTGTACCTAAAAGTCTCTCTCATTGCAAGCAATCAAGGAATTAAGTTTTAAAAAACTTTCAAATTTTTTTAGATCGTCATTAGAATTTAACTATTGAAAATGGAATTCTACAGTCTAACACTAGATGGCACTAGTGTTCAACGCTTTTGGTGATTTGCTCTTGTATTTCTAAATGCTCTGAAAAAAATGAGCACAGTGTATGTAACTGACTAGACAGACCCTTTTCCTGTTAAAGAAAAAAAGTGCAATGTAAAACTAATTGTTCAAGACCACACCAGGTGAGTTAGAGGAGAGACATGGCTTACAAGGATTGCCCATGGGCTGCTCACACTATGAAAGCTCACACTTTTTAAAGCATTAATCCTCGGATTTGCATTCACCTAGGTATCAAAATTATATTACTATCAGCTTGTTCATGGAATGGTGATGAAGTAGGTACCGTTACCAGCTCCAGGGTTCATGATTTGATTTTAAGATCAGTTTCTCATGTTCTCATTGTTTTGACATGGCTTTCTCCCATCCCTCAAAAACATGGCAATGATGAATTGGCTAAAATTGCCCATAGGTGTGAATGTGTGGTTGAATATGATGCCCTGTGATGGACAGGGTGTATCCCAGTTCCTTACTTCCAGTTCTCCGGAAATTGGCTTCAGTTCCACTGTGACCCTGAAATTATTTTTTAAGTTGTCTGTTACTGGTGAAAAATGAAACCCCAAGAATTAGGCGTGCATGTTTCAATTTATTAAAAGTTTCCTAAAACCAACACACACAATTATACAGTTTATATCCGTTACCTGATGTGCCGGGTGACACACAGAGGGAACATCCATCCATCCATCCATCCATATATGTTGTTGTTGATCATTGTCTGTTCACGGCAAGGGGTTGCTGTCAGGTCTGCACATGCGAGCTTGGCACAGGTTTTACGCCGGATGCACTTCCTGACGAACACCCAAGATAAATAATTTCAGAACTTTTTCCACCTAAAGTGACCTATAACCTGTATAAGCCTTTTAAAAAATAAATTTTTATCTTTTTTTTTTTCGTGCTGGTGGTGGAGTGGGCGGTTGCATAAACTAATACGTTTAATGACGTTTCCGTTGAATTGAAGCAACATTTAATTATATTACAGCATGGAATAAAATAACATATAACCAATAGCATGGAACATAGAAAATATTGATATAGCAATATTTGTTCACTTTTCTCTGAAAAAAATAAAAAACTTTCCAAATCTGTCAGATTGCAAGGGCATCTCCTGTGCACAGCCCTCTTTAGCTCACTCCACAGATTTTCACTTGGATTCAGGTCTGCGCTCTCGCTGGGCCATTACAAAACTTTATTCTTCTTCTGGTGAAGCCATTCTTTTATTGATTTGGATGTATGCTTTGGGTCGTTGTTATGCTGAAAGATGACGTTTACCTTCATCTTCAGCTTTCTACCAGCCTGAAGGTTTTGTGCCAACATTGACTGGTAGACTGACTAAGACTCTGACTAAGACCCTAGTTCCAGCTTAAGGAAAACACCCCCAAAGCAAAATGCTGCCACCACCATGCTTCACTGTGGGTTTGATGTTATTTTGGTGATTTTTAAAAACCAAAATTTTTAAATTTTAACTTGGTTTCATCAGACCATAACACATTTTCCCAAATGTTTTTCTTCACCCTACCCCATAGCCCAGACAAATGAAGAATACAAGAGATTGTTATCATATGCACACAGCCAGTACTTGCCAGAAATACCTGCAGCTCCTTTAATGTTGCTGTAGGCCTCTTGGCAGCCCCCTAACCAGTTTAATTCTTGTTTTTTTCCCCATAAATTCTGGAGGGAGGTTCAGTTCTTGGTAATGTCACTGTTGTCTCTTATTTCTCCACTTGATGACTGTCTTCACTGCGCTTTATGGTACAGTATATCTAATGCATTATAAAGTCTTTTGTAGCCTTCTCCTGACTAATACCTTTTGAGATCCCTCTGATGCTTTGGAAGCTCTCTGTTTGTGCTATAAGATGTGACCAAGAAAATGGCATAAAAAAGCATAGTGATTGCTTGCAGATTCATTTTATGGAAAGAAATGTACATTTCAAGTATACTGCTTCAGTGGTTTTGTATCTTTTTGGCAGATGTTACTATGGTGTACTCCCATTATTGTGGGGAGTTTTCTGGATACCAAATTTTAATGTTTTGTTCCCCAAGCTACTTTGTTCCATGTCATGACAACAGTAAAGCATCCTGCATAAACCATTCATGTCTGGGGTTGCCTTGGGAGTGAGCTCACTCCCGGGCTCACAATTCTGCCTAAGAACACAGCCATGAATAAAGAATGGTAGAAAAACACCCTCCAAGGGCAACTTCTCTCAACTGTCCAAGAACAGTTTGAGGACAAACAATGCCTTTTCCAGAATAATGGAGCACCTTGTGATAACCAAGTGGCTCAGGCAACAAAACTTTGCGGTCCTTGGCCAGGAAATTCCCCAGTCCATAACCTTATAACTTGTGGTCAATCCTCAAGAGGCGGGTGGACAAACAAAAACCCACCAATTCTGACAAACTCCAAGCATTGATTATGCAGGAATGAGCTGCCATCAGTCAGGATGTGGCCCAGAAGTTGACTGACAGCAAATTGCAGAGGTCTTGAAAAAGAAGGGTCAACACTGCAAATATTGACTCTTTGCATAACCTTAATGTAATCATCAATAAAAGCCCTTGACACTTATGAAATGCTTGTAATTATGTTCCAGTATACCATAGTAACATCTAATAAAAATATCCGTGACAACTGTGAAGCAGCAGACTTTATGAAAGTTAATATTTGTGTCATTCTCAAAACTTTTGTCCATGGCTGTACATGTTTCTTTTGTCCTTCTGCCCTTTTATATGAGCAGGTTAAAATGCTTAAATAAACAATTTGGCCTGTGCGTTATGAGTTGTGTATGAATTCGAATTAAAATTCCATGCACATTCGGTGCTAAAGCACTTTGCATCATTTAAATATATATCTGTGATTCTCACCTCAGGGTTTGCGCACCCCTTGTGGACTACCATGGCATAATTAAAGAGGTATTGTATATCATTTTTTTGAATCCGTAAAAATTGTGGAATTTTTCTGTAAAAAAGTGGAATTTTGGTTTCCGTTATTTCAATGTATACTTAGTTCCATGTGCATAACCCATATGCATTCACAGCATTTTCACTAATGTAACTTCTCTTGCTCATCCTGTTGCTCATCCTGTTGCTCATCCTGTTGCTCATCCTCTTGCTTATCTATGTTCACACTGATGGGCTAAATACTACTACCATAAATAATTAGTGATAATCAAGCCAGGTGTAATAATACTAATGAAATGTGTGGTTATTTTACTGTTCAAACTCCTGGCTGCATTGAAATAAACAAAAAACCCTTCAGGTTTATGCATTAAATTATTGATGCAGTAAATGAAACGTGTATGGACACGTGTAATGCCAGTGTATAAAAATGTATATAACACGCAGCATCCAAATACAACACCCAAAATAGAGTATAATATTTAGTTATTGATGGTTATTGATCAAACGCTCAGAACGTAATTATGAGTAATATTTATAGAATTAAATTCTAGCGCTTGTGCTTCGGGACTGCTAGGGCAGGGACAGCTTTGAACGTTAGAAATGACATCTCCAGTGTTTTCAGTTTGATTGGCATGAATGCATAAATTGCCCCAGGCAAAGCTGACAGATTTCAAAGAATATACAATTTGCATAAATTGCATGCTTTTATTCCATGTTGTCATGCACATATCATGATTTATAGTTGGGTTGGTAGGTAGTTACAATAAGGTGCTAAACTTGAAAAAGAAGACTAGTCACGTGATATCAGCTGGAATATTGTAATATTTAACACTCTAATCATCATAGTTAGTAGAAATTGGGATTTTATCTTTTTTTGTTTTGTTTTTTTGTTTGTTTGTTTAAAGAGTTTTTAAAATTTTTTTTTTTCACACTTAATGCTAGATGAAACACATCTTATTATTCTGATATTGAGAATATTTCATGCATGATAATAAACATGCTCCTTATACATACTGGACTAGTTTCTTAATTCTTAGTCAATATTTATATTTATTATTGGTTGACTTGTTACCAAATTGTGTTGGCTTCTTAAAAAAATTAAGCCAATTATAACACTCTCGCAACCACTCTAGCGGTTTTCACCGTTTTTCACAACCTTTAGATCTGCACTTTCTGTGCACCAACATTAGCACCAATGAAATAAAAGCCAGCAATGCCACTTTAAATCCAACTACTGCCCTTCTCCCAATTATTGGCCAAACTGCGTTATGTTGCACCACAACATGGTTAGGAAAAGGCATTGATTCAATCACGGAGAGTAGAATAATGCAGAATCCTCAGGGAGTAATAAAACCCTGACTTATCAAAGAGGAAAAAAGGAAAAGAAGCCCAGCCCTAAAACATTAACGATACAGAAGTAATGTGCGTATAAGCCCTATACTCTAAGTATTTTTCAGAATAAATGAATTCATTCATCTTCAGTAACCTCTTTATCCCAGTCAGGGTCATGGTGGATCCAGAGCCTATCTTGGGAACACTTCAACTGGAGGAGAGTTCATTACAGGGCTCTATGCACACACATCCTCATGCTCATACGGTATACATGTAAAACACAATTTTCAATACACCCAATCAACCTAGAGGTATGCTATTGGAAAGCATGTGGAAACCAGAGAACTTCAGGAAATCATTTAAATCACATTATATCAGCACCTTTTTTTATAATTATATTTTATATATGATATTTTTCTAATGAAACCCAATTTGACTTTGATATTTGCCATAGTTTGTTAGTTCATTCATTAATTCATTCACCTATTCATTCATTCAATCATCGTCTATAACGCTTATCCTGTGTACAGGGTCACTGGGGGCCTAGAGCCTATCCCGGGAGATTTAGGGCCTGAGACAGGGGACAGTACACACTGGACAGGGTGCCAATCCATTGCACGGTGACACAGGCATTTTTGGGAACACCAATGAACCTAATCTGCATGTCTTTGTGCTGTTGGAGAAAACCGGAGTACCGGAGGAGCACGGGGGAGAACATGAAAACTCTGCACACACAGACCACAGGCAGGAATCTAAGTTTGTAAGTTAGTAATCAAAACATCTATTATGTTACATCAAAGCAGGAATGGAGACACTTGAGTTTTTTTTTTCACATTGTAATCATTTGCAAAACTAGATGCTTTACATTTTCCATCCAGAACTATTTCTTTGATAAGATTTTTCAAAGGCCGGATACAACATGAATGAATCAAAGTGCACTAGGAACACATATTAATTAGTAATGATTCATTTCTCCTTAGGGTATGACCTTTTTCTTAATAACCTACTACTGCTGTAACCTATGTTAACCAACCAGATTAACATTTAATGCTCTGTAACTGTCAGGAACACTACAATATTTTCAAATGAAAACTGTTTCAACGCAAATTCCCCCGTGTTATTTTCCGGAATCAGACAAAGATCCTGTCTGGTTGAAGCTTTCAGAATATGCCAAAGAAATCTAAAAAATCCTGGAAACCCGACTTAGAAGCTGAGTGATGCAGAACCCTTTGTAGTCCTGATTTAGACTTCCAGACATACGCCTTTCGTGAACATTTTTCCGCTCGCCATCTATTTTGAAGATTACAAAATAAACACATTTCAAATGCTCTACCCTGCGTGGTTGGCATGGTAACACTTCACAGGGTTTGTACCTGCTCACTACTGTTTCCTCTGAGTGCACACACACATATACACTTATTCTCTTTTGAGCTTCCCCCTCAGGGCTTGACCTTTGTCTGCATCTTTTATGTTTTTTTACTCACTCAGAACATGCAAACATGTTCCTTTGGCTTAACCATAGATCAGACATGTGAGAAAAAAAAAAAAAAACCTTTGTAATTTTTCATTAGATCTGCAGCCATAAGTGCTTAATTCAATTGCAGTCTCTCCATTCTTCCTCACGTTCATATTGTTGTTATCTTTTCAGTTCCTCAGTTTCGTAAAATATCAGAATGGACATTTGACCTGCTATTCATCAAATCCCAGGTTTATGCTTTATTACTAGGACTATTTTCTTTTAAAGTCTTGACGCCCCCCCACGGATAATGGTAAATCAACTTCTTTAGGAGGTATCTTAAAAGTTTCAACGTAAGCATGAACATCTACTGTAGGTACTACATAAACTATGTTTACAGAATATTTCTTCGAATATAACTTCGATCCTGGCCGTCTATATGGAAGCGATTCCTTCGGAGTCTGGCGCTTCACTTAAAGTTGTCGAAGCATTTAAAGGCATCCTTATGAAGTGTTACTAGATGCCTGATGCTGAAGATGGGAGAAGGACCAGCTTAAGGTTCTCGACTATATCTATTCCCCGAAGGAAACTTCTGAACCCCACTGTTAAAAAGACATGCAAATGGCCCAAGCTGAGAGTCAGCCATGATAACACTATCAGCACAGGCAGAGCTAATTAAATATTCCATGCCATTTGAAGTGTTCTGCCCTGCTAGTGAACAGGGAATATGAGAGGGAGGCTTACCATGAGGAGATGTGAATCCTATGTGGAGGCTAATGAAAGCTGGTGCCGAATGTGTGCATATATTTGCACATGTAGGTGTCTAAATATGCACACCTCTAAAACATAAATGAGCGAACTCATACACAGGAAAATCCCCAGTGTTGAATTAACACCCGGAGTGTTGAATTATCATGGTTCGGTTTTTATAGAGGTCTGGTTGGACTTAATTAACTCTCAAACTCATCAACACTGGGGATTTAACTGTACTGTATATGGGCTCCCTGTGGCTAACGTGTTTCTGTTATTAACAGTGGATATGCGGTGCCCATCAAGCAACCATGCACCGCTACGCAGCCACCAGTTTAGCACTCTAACAGATGGTCAACACGTGACCAACACATTGAACTGAATATTGATCCCACACTCTAAAGTATGGAATAGAGAACATATGTGACAAAATATGTCCAAACAGATTCGAGGCTGTCGCTCCCAAAATAATCGAAAGAATAACAAGAAGAATCATAACTATGCGTGCGTGATATATAAGTTTTATAATGGCTGCTCTGTATAAAAAGACCAACTATCATCCTTTTCACAGAGGCACTACAGGAAAAATAAATGGATCTGTCAGCTTTAGGGGGGCAGGTGCAGTAGGAGCTGCTTTATAAAGGTGCATTCTGCCAAAAAAAGATATGAGACAGAAGCATATGACAGAAAAGCAAAACACATTTGTTTCAAGTGGGAGAAATGAAATGACCGGATTCCCACTTCTAGCCTTTTGTCTCTGTCAGGCTGAATCAGGTTCAGATGGTATTGCTTGATATGAACTGGACCTTTTTTTTTCTTTAAAAAAAAAATCTGCCTGTCTACATTGTATCTTGGCCAATCTGTAGCAGAGAGCTAGAAATATAGGCTATAAAACCCATGTCTTGATTTTGGGTTGTAATACAGTTGATATGTTTTCAACCAGCTTAAGGGTTGGACACACGTTCTAAATCAATGTTTTTGTTGAGTGATTTATTTCCTATATCCCATAGATTTTAAAACTACTGTATAAAATAACACATGAAATACTGTATAATGTAGTTAACTGCATAACAACAACAGGCAATTTAAATTTTCATACTCAAAGATCATCTTTTCTGGATTAATTCTTGCA
Source organism: Clarias magur (assembly GCA_013621035.1). NCBI lineage: Eukaryota > Metazoa > Chordata > Actinopteri > Siluriformes > Clariidae > Clarias > Clarias magur. The sequence continues at coordinate 281,055 of QNUK01000602.1, forward strand.
AGAGCAGTTTTGTCAAGTGCATTCGCAAAACCCATCAAGTACCATGATGAAATTGGCTCTTGGTTCTTGAAGACCAGGTGTTATGAAAGGGTTCTTTGTCACCCTTGACAAAATTCTGCGCTCAGATTTCTTCTGCGGTCTTCCAAACCTTTGCTGTTGCTGAGCATGCCATCTTTTCAAGAATGTTCCAAATTGTGGCATCAGCCACTTCTAATGGTTTTGGAAGCTCTAATGGGTGTGTTTTGCTCTTCAGCCTAATCCTGGCCTGCTTCACTTGAATGGACACTTCTTTGGATCTCATGTTGATAGGTTGAGTTAACATCTACCAAATGCAAATGTAACAGTCAGAACCACCTCCAGGCCTTTAATTTGCTTAGTTATGGAGTAACATGGGAACAGGCCACACCTGGCAATGCAACAGCTCGTCAGCCATTGTTCCATGATTTATGAACCCCATGGGTTTGTAAAAAAAATGGCTGTAATTCCTAAAAGGGTAATGCCACATTTTTGTTAAGCCAGTTGAATTAAAGCTCAAAATCTTGACTTTGCTCACATCTTGAGTGTTAGATTTCAGATTTAGTGTGGTGGTCTGCAGTACAGAGGCCAAGTGCCAAGTAATTGCTTCAAAATTTATGGTCACTCTCTCTCTACTAGAATTAGTACCTCTCATTGACGGTTACAGAAATAGTTTTTAGAAAGAGTTAAAAGGTTAAAGCTAAAAATAAGCTCTTCAACTTGTAATGTAATCAGTGATATTATTATTTCAGGTTCAAGCCCACGTACATGTCTGCCGGTCTTTCTGTACAGCAGAACTTTTTGTCTAATATATTAATACAAAGAAATTACATTTTGTAAGGGTGATTATCTTATGCCTTGTTTGTGCTTGTTATACTTTTGTCATCATCAGACAAATACACTCCCTGTTTAAAGTCGATTATTACATCCGGCACATGACTGGTCATAACATGCCTTTTGCTTAACATTTTGATTTGAGCAGCTAACACTCTCAGTTCGGATATTTTATACGCCCTAACCTCGAACTGCTGCGGATATGTTTGCTCTAATGACCTATTTTTTTTTTTATCTCATAGTCGTGCTTCACATTAATTCTTTAATTAGCACCATGGTTTCAGGAACATATGAGACAAATTGCTTTTAAACTTTCAGCAGGAAGAATAAACACGCGATGATCAGTCCATTTATCTTTGGCTTTGATTCAGTTTTTAAAAGTTACACATTTTTGTATTTGGAATAAACCATGCTGTGTCACACGTTTGTTTGTGTTTCGTGAGGATTGGTGCATACAGTAAACTATTATAGGTGCATACACGGTAAACTATTGCTCTGATGTCCTCTGTTGAGTGACGCGTATGGCCACGCCCATAGGGCAAAAGCGCTATAATTGCCCTAAAGAGCAATGGATGCTATGAGGTAATTTGGCACAAAACTACAGATAAAGATAACATCCCTTATAATCAACATTTTAAAAAAATTATGGTACAGATTTAAGGACTGGCAAAGTTTCATTAAATTCTTTCAAGCCAGTTTTGTGTGTTGCTGATACAGATATACAGACAGAAATTTATACAGTATATACTATATAGACCAGGACCAGCCACATCCAGAACTTCAAATCTGCAGCTCTTGTGGGATGTAATCCAAGGAAACAACAGCAGTGGTCATGACAGGGTCATGGCCGGCCAAGGCACACTTATATATTTATGAGTTATTGTCAAATTGATGAAAAGGGCACATAGGTCATTGCTGTTTGGGTGGCAAAAAGGGGGATCTGAAAATTAGGCAGATGTTCATAATGTTATTGCTATATATGGAAAAAATAACCGATTAATTCATCAAGAGCCACTTAAGCCTTCAGCACATTGAGCTAATCATAGCCTTGAACCTGAGGTCCTGATGAACTGCATTCTCGAGTGCCATTAGCACATCCATATACTGGACTGCTCATTCTGAGCTGTTAACAATGCCGAATCCCTGACATTACCTACACAAAGGTAGGTATCTTTATGTAATACACCTTATATGTATATATATAATCCTGACTATTATACCAAGCTTACACATTCCTTCAATCTCTCTCGACCCGGACTGGCTGTGAGTCATAATTCCTTAGTTCAATATCATGAAAGGTTTGAAAGCTTAGTCCACACTTATTTGAAATGCAGATCGGCAGCCGCTAGAGTCTTAAAGCTGCATGAACACACACACAGAGCCACAGGCAAACATACACTCTTAGCTTTGAATAAATTGTCAGATTTAATCATTTCATTATGATGTGTTTTCAGTTATCTGTTTCATCTTTCAAACAGGTATAAAGTGATTTTTTTCATCAATGGTTATCCATTCTCAACTTGCCTTTTTCTCATGTGTTGCACCAGGCTGACATTGTGTCCTTTAATGTATCAGTTACATCAGGCAGAGTGTTAATCAAATTGGAATTCAATTCGAATTCAAATGCCAATCAATGAATCATAAAATCATAATAATATGTGTTCATTAATTATGAAGCAAAGCCGGCAGCATATTTAGATCTCAGGACATCTTGTGGAGTATTTTATAACTGATAATTATACAGGTCAGTCAAAGGGATACAAAATGGTGAGCATACAAAATGGTTGAATCAGTAGGAGGAAGGAAATGAAAAATAATGATCTGGGAAACCTGGGGAAAGTCTCTGGGGTGTCATAATTTAAGAGAGAAACATTTAAAATCCTATTTACAATCACACTGGGGAAAGGAGAAGGAAGCATGGGGAAGGAAGCACTGTAATCTTCTAGGTATACAGTATGTACGTCTCAGAGATATTTGCGATGTTAGTGTCCATATCTGTGACTAGGCAGGAGAGGTGGGTGAGACACGCTTACCTTTTTAGCTGCGTAAAAAACCACCAGCCTCTACACCAAAATTATTGATTTAGATTTCTTTGAAATATTTAACCATCAAAGCACTTCAGTTTCTGTAATTATCTAGAAATTAGAATTTCATTCTTTGCTTCATAGCTAATTACAATGATAAATTGAATAAAAATGCTATGATGGTTTAAAGTAATTTAAAATCAATTTACAAGCTTGATGAAATGGATGGCTGTGACATAATACAATTTTCTTACATTTAATTCCTTTTCATCGGATAATGTGCACGTGGTCATGTGATGCAGATGGAAAAAAAGGATAAATGTGTTTCATCAGACTAAATGTAGTCTAAATGTATCTCATGAAATAATAGATGACTTTGTATTCATAGTCATATTATCACAGAAAAAAATGACTAAGAAGACAATACCCAATACAATTAAACAGAATAAAATGTGACAATTTCGCAAACAAGATTTTCACACACACACACACACACACACACACACACACACACACACACACACACACACACACACACACACACACACACACACACACACACACACAATCTGTACATATTATGTCAAATAGCATATGCCACTGCATAAACAAGAACATAATGAATGTAATGAAGGTAATTAAATCCAAAATCCTTCTTTAACCTTTTAAAAAAAAAATCCTAGGAACTTAATTTGAGATGTTTTAATTAATGATTCGCTAAAATAATCTTGTTAAGGAATAAGTCAAAATGTTCTCAATTGAAACGACCCATCCATGAATCTTCATTAACAAATGGAGCACAAGCTGAATTTTCATTTCTATTTTTTGACATTAATAGGCATTAGCTAAGTGAAATGTTTTAATTTAGCATCTTGATAACATAAAAGCATCTCCTAATCCTATCAGCCAATCCGCAAATCCCATGATCAGAAAAGCATCGCTATACATGCCTCTCTCGATCCACTTTGCACAGGGGCTCAGCATTTTCAGAATTAAATGCTATCCAGAAGGCTGCTTGTGCATCCACTTGACATGATTAATTGACATATATTACACAAAAGTGCTAATGGCATAATTTGCCTGCTTGTCAATGCTTTCCCCATTTATTATAATACTAGAATAACAAGGGGTATTTGAATTCATTAAAATGATGGCAAACAGCAGCAAAGGTCATTCTGTTCTCAGTGTACAGGATGATATATTAGGTCAGTAATACAGTACTGTTTTAAGCAGGCGGTACATTTAGAGGTTAAATATTAAGAGGTCTTGTAAAAAATTGCTTTTCACAATGTTTAAAATGACGTTGTTATTTTCATTGTTAAAATTCATTGGTAAAATGTAAATAATGGTTTGTAGATCAGGACGTCTGTGCAGCACTTCACCACCCCCACACCATGCAAGCAGCACAGTATAATAAAATAGTCCCAAGTGACTCATTATGCTACATTTGTTCAGTTCTTACCGCAGGATCAGAATACTAAACGTAATTAAAAAATAAAAAAAAACTACCATGGTAATACCAAATTATTGCAAAAGTTTCATCTATGTTCCTGTTCTGGTCACACACTGCTAATTTAATTTAATGACACTAACTCTCATATTTCACCAGATTAAGGAAAGCAGAGGTAATGGCAGTGATGAGTGTCATATCAACATGGTATGAACACACACAGTTGAAAAAAACAAAACAAAACAAAAAACACACACACACACACACACACACACACACACACACACACACACACACACTCACACAGAGAACTGTCTTACAAAGATAAAGCTTAAAAAAAAAAAAACCTTCCACATGGCTGTAGATCACATGTGGAATCCATAGGAGCTTATCATTTCCAGTCAGGGTGTATAAGCATCTGTCCTGTCTGCAACCAAAAAAACCTCACCTTATCTTCTGGGCCTGCTGTTAACCAAGCGAAAAGTGCTTAAAGGAATCAGTGAAAGCAAAAAGAAAGAACGAGAAATTCTGAAATTTACTGTACTGTGCAAATATTATCTTTGGTGCAAATTTTGATACATACTGTACGTATGTTTTCATGTCTGCATTATTATGTACGAAATCAGTCAATATTTCCAAACATAACTTAAAAGTAAGAAATAAATAACATCACAGAAGAATATTTGCATGCCTGTAAAAAGAGGAGCATATTACAAGTTTTTTTTTTATATGGAAACATGTAGTTATATGGAAACCTAATGTCGTTAATCCTGGGTTTTACATTAAAATAAAAAGAGGTGAGTGTGACAAAGTTACCGGAAGTGCACATGTTCTCCAGGACACTCAGTAAAACTGCACAAATCTCTATCTTAGACTTCAGATTATTTTCAAGCAAAGACTTAACACCAAATATTGAATGTCAAATATTGTTTGATTATTTACAAATTTCTACTTTATATCTTATTATTGTAAGAAAAAGATAGTAGGTTTATATATTATATTTTTTATACTTTCCTATTAGCATTTATGCCTACTTGCTTTTTTTTTCTTTCCAAGTCATGTAGCATTTCACTGCATATGGCATTCTTATGCCATAAATTGCCATAAAAATAAAAACATTATTATGGCACTGTGCAAAAGTTTGGGCACCCTAAGAGTTCCAGAGTCTCAGATTATTTTTTACAAGGTTTCAGACCTTAATCAGCTCGTTACCTGTATATCTGACACATGGCAACAGCTGTCATTAGTAAATGGCAATTTCAAAGCTTTACAAATACTTTTCAAAACTTGTGCACACATTTGCGGTTGTTGAGTGTAGTGGACTTGCATCCACTCAACAACCATGGGTTCCTCTAAAGCTGTGTAAGACTCTGAAAATGAAAAGTGTTGTCAGATTGCAGTTTCTACAGTGAGAAATGTAATTAAGAGATGGAAGTTCAGGGGAACTGTGGCGGTCAAGATGAGATCTGGAAGACCAAGAAAACTCTCAGGGAGAACTGCTTCTAAGCTGGTCAGAAAAAAAAAAAAAAAAAAAAATCAAAAACCCCATTTGACTGCAAAAAACCTGCAGGAAGATTTAGCACTCAGGAGTGGTGGTGCACCGTTCCATAAGACAGTCATGAAAGAGTCAGCTGAAAAAAAACCTTACCTGCGTCCCCATCATAAAATCCAATGTCAGAAGTATGTAACAAAACATCTACAGAAGCCTGATGTGTTTTGGAAACAAGTGCTGTGGACTGGTGAAGTTAAAATAGAAGTCTTTAGCCACAATCAGCAAAGGCGTGTTTGGAGAAAAAAAGGAGCAGCATTTCATGAAAAGAACACCTTGACAACTATTAAGTATGGGGATGGATCTATCATGCTTTGGGGTTGTGTTGCAGCCAGTGGCACAGGAAACATTGCATGGATGGAGGGAAAATGGATTAATGGACTAAATACCAGCAAATTCTGGATGCAACCATCACACCATCTATAAAAAATATGGAATTCCTCACTATGGAATTCCTCAAGAGACGCAAGCTGAAGGTTTTGGAATGGCCATCACAGTCCCCATTGAAAATTTTGTAGTAGATCTTAAAAGAGCTGTGCATGCAAGACCACCAAAGAATATTACAGAAGTAGAAGGAAGAATGGGAGAAAATCCCAAGTACAAGAATTGAAAGACTTTTTCCCCTAAGATATTAGAAAAGGTAGTATCAGCTCAAATATGCACATTCTTGCAGGAAAACAATATCCTCGAAGAATTTCAGTCAGGTTTCAGGCTCCATCATAGTACAGAAACTGCACTCGTTAAAATTGCAAATGACTTGTTTTTAGCTTCAGACCAAGGCTGCATCTCAATTCTTGTCTTACTTGATCTTAGTGCTGCATTCGACACTATAGATCATAACATTCTCATAGATCGCTTATAAAATCACATTGGTATTCAGGGACAGGCGTTAAAATGGTTTAGACCCTACCTGTCTGATCGATTCCATTTTGTAGATCTGAATGGAAAACAGTCTGGTGTAATGCCAGTGAAATATGGGGTGCCACAAGGGTCAGTTTTAGGACCTCTGCTTTTCTCAATATACATGCTTTTGTTAGGTAACATCATTAGAAGACATGGGATTAGTTTCCATTGTTATGCTGATGATACCCAGTTATACATCTCCACAAAACCAGACAAAATACCAAAATTGTCTAGACTAACTGAGTGTATTCAAGATATAAAAAAATTGGATGACCAATAATTTTCTATTACTAAATTCAGATAAGGCCCCAAAACCAGTACACACCAGCTCTCACAATTCAGCTTGCATTTAGAAGGATGTACTGTTACCACCAGCTCGACAGTGAAAGACCTGGGTATTAACTTATCCTTTGAAAATCATATCTCCAACATAACAAAAACAGCCTTTTTCCACCTTAGAAATATTGCCAAGCTTAGGAACATTTTATCTGTATCTGATGCAGAAAAGCTGGTTCATGCATTCATGTGCTCCAGACTGGACTACTGTAATGCATTACTGGGTGGCTGTCCTACATCCTCAATTAACAAGCTGCAGTTAGTCCAAAATGCAGCCGCCAGGGTTCTCACTAGATCCAGAAAATATAATCATATAACCCAAATATTATCGTCCTTGCACTGGCTACCTGTTCAGTTTAGAATTAATTACAAAATAGCATTACTTGTGTACAAGGGTCTAAACGGTCTAGCTCCCACATACCTAACCAGTCTTCTGATTCGTTACAATCCAGGACGCTCCTTAAGATCAGAAAACTCCGGACTACTGGTAGTTCCCAGAATATTAAAATCTACAAAAGGAGGTAGGGCATTTTCATATTTAGCTCCAAAACTTTGGAATAGCCTTCCTGACAGTGTTCGGGGCTCAGACACAGTTTCCCAATTTCAAAGTAGACTCAAGACGCATCTATTTAAACTGGCATACACATAATTTATTTCTTTACCGCATACTCCAGTACATCTATCCTGAATGGCAACCACGCTAATTCTTTCCACCTGCTCTTTATTTCTCTACCGATCCCGAGGCATCTGGAGATTGTTTCAGCTTCAGTAGACAGAGGCCAAACCTGCGAGGTTCCTGAGTTACCCAGAGAAGGACCAGCTCCAGCTGGATTCTGCTTCATGTTGGTTTGGAGCTACACATGCTGCTCCTGAGCTCCCAGTGATCCAGACCCCCTCTGCCCTCTGCACCTGCTGACTCATCCCTGTGCTGAACTGGACTACATGTTAATTTAAAGAACTTCTGTTATATCGAACTTTCAGCGGCATAACACATATATGTTACACAATTTCTGTTACCAGATGAGGATGGGTTCCCTGTTGAGTCTGGTTCCTCTCAAGGTTTCTTCCTTGCCACTGTCGCCGTCACCCTTGGCTTGCTCATCAGGGACAATCTCATTATCTAGACACATTTTTCTTACACATATACAGTTCCATAAATTTTCTTTTCATTTTCTTTTCATTTCTGTGAAGCTGCTTTGAGACAATGACCGTTGTTAATAGAAATAAAATTCAATTGAATTGAATAGAATTTTAGCTGGATATAAAAAGCGTTTGCAAGCTGTGATATCTGCCAGAGGAGGTGTTACTAAGTATTGATTATGTAGTGTGCCCAAACTTTTGCACAGTACCACAATAATGTTATTTTTATTTTTTATCTTTGTTCAAATTAGGACATAAAAAGTAACTATGCACCAATGTTTGCTGAAAATATTGTCCAGGGTTTCCATTTCCAAGAGAGACTGTGTCAACATCTTTTCAATTAAAAAATCACCAAAATCTGTTATTTATCAAGGGGTGCCTATATATATATATATATATATATACACCTCTAGGGTTCTGTGCAAGAAATTAACTCTAGCTCCAGCCACTTCAGTTTCTTTCTGCAGTCCAACGTGCTGTAGGCTGATTGGCATTTTAAATCTGCCTGTATAGTGTATGAGTCCGTGTGAGTGTGTGTTTGTGCCCCGTGGTAGTTTGACACTCCATCCAGATTGTAGCCTGACTTGTGCTTTAAGTCCTCTGGGATATGTTTCAGGCCCCCCATGACCCTACACAGGATAAGCTGCATAGATAATTAATATTCATATGTACTTTGTTTGCCCAAAAGGCAAATTGCTATACATTTCAGCAGTTTCTCTATGTGAAGAATCCTATTTGATCTTTTATTGTTAGTTTGAACCCATCTTGTTTTTGATAAAACAAAACAAAAAACAAAACAAAACTGTGAATCCAGGCTTTTGGGTCATCCTGTATCTACTGTATCTACACACACACACAAAACCTATAAATAGAATATGAAGAAGGGAGAAAAGCTACTACTTGTTTCTAGCCTGTGTTACTACTGTACCTACAGTTTTAGCAGAGTATCTGCGCAATAGTACAGAAGGACATGGCTGACCGCCAGAGCTGCTGGCTTGCAGAATCATAAACATGACTCTATGAATCTCATAAGAAGGCATTTCTGGTCAAATCACAGACATTTCGTCCTGGAAAAGAAATTTACATTGCACCACTAAGTAGATTTACACTATCCTGACAGCTGAAGCTTGACATAATATTTGGCTTACAAAATGTCAGCGCTGATTTTCCCCCACTTATTATTGTTTACCGCGTTTATCCATATGGGGTACATGCAGAGAAGCTTTTATCACACTACTATTATGTTCTCCATTAAGCTGTATGCGGGCACCCCATACCAGCTATTTAAGTAATTTGCCTTGTATGTTAGTGTGTGTTTGAGCATGCATGTGTGATACAAGAATCAGCAAGTGAGCTTAATCGTGCTGGTGCTCCGCAGGCAAACCTACAAATAGATGCCGTGACATTTCTGTTGGCTTTTAATAATTCATTAATGTCACAGGCTACAGAATGCTGCTGATGACTTTAAAATTCATGGAAACAGAAAGAATAGGTACAGTACATGCATATAAGTAAATACCATTAATGGAGTTGTTTGTTAAACAATATAAAATACATCCCAAAATCTGAGTATCCATTATACATTTATTGAATAGATTTAGGCGGCACGGTGGTGTAGTGGTTAGCACTGTCGCCTTGCACCGTCCAGGTTCGATCCCCGTCTCTGTGCGCATGGGGTTTGCATGTTCTCCCTGTGCTTGGTGGGTTTCCTTCATGTACTCCGGTTTCCTCCCACTGTCCAAATACATGTAGGTTAGGCTAACTGGCGTTCCCAAATAGCCTGTAGTGTGTGAATGAGTGTGTGTGTCTGTGCCCTGTGATGGATTGGCACCCTGTCCAGGGTGTACCCTGCCATGTGCCCTAAGTCTCCTGGGATAGGCTCCAGGCCCCCCGTGACCCTGAATACAGGATTAAGCGGTATAGATGATGAGTGAGTGAGTGAATAGATTTATATAAATGACATAAATGTAACTTCTATTGACAAAACAGAGAAATAGATATGCTGAACACAAATACTGTACAACTTTTAATTTAATTTATCACATACAGCAGTTACAAATTACATGCAGCATAATAAATATTTCATACAGTATTCAGACTTTGTACATTAGGTGATACTCGGCAGAAGTCTCGAATTAGAAATCAAACTGACCCTTATCTTCGTGAAATCTGTCATCATTAATATGGTGATAATGTTTTGAGTAGAGACAGAATGAGGAAACAGCAGGAATCATGGCAGAAACAATATTCTGAAACTAGGGGAAAATGACACGGGATAAAAATCTACACCAACTCTTTTAAGAAACATTGATATCTTATTTAAAATATCAAATTTTTTTTTTTTACATTTTGAATTTGAAATCTAAAAAACAGGTTCGTTATTTATTTATTTAATAAATATTGTAGATTCATGACAGCATGGTTGCATAGTTAACACTCCGGTCTCTTACCTGCAGGGTCAAGGGTAGGTTTCCTCCACTTAGGTTTCCTCCGGTTTCCTCCCACAAGCCAAAGACATGCAGATTAGATTAATTGGTATTTCCAATTTATTCATAGTGTGTGAGTGATTGTGTGAGTGTGTGTGTGCTGTGCCCTGTGATGGATTGGGACCCTATCTAGGATGTACCTCGCCTAGTGCCCCAAGTTTCCTGGGATAAGCTCCAGGCTTCCTGTGACCCTATACAGGATAAATGGTATAGAGAGTGAGTGAGAGAGAAATTGAGATTGGGTGTATATTGATGTTATATTAATACAAATACAGTGTACTCTCATTGTTGGCGCATCTGTAAAAACTGCACAGAATCTTGATGTTGTTTCTGACCCTGTATCTTCCTTCACTTTCTCATACTGTATTTGGTCGCTCACATTCTTCGCCTTATTGACACCTTATTGAACCTTCTTTGCAATTTGCAAAAACCTAATGATGCTAAGAAATTTGTACATGATTTCATTACCTCTTATTATTGATTACTATAATGCTCTCTTGCAATACTTGCTTTTATTGGTCTACGCCTTTGAATAAACTTTGCTACATTAAAAACTATTAGCTGTTAGAGTGCTAAAACAGACTACCCGCAATCTATTCATATCACAGCCCTGCTGTATCAGTTACAATGCATCCTTACATCTAGGGCTGTAGTGGAGGCCAAATGCATATAAATGGTGTTTATTCACCTCTAACTAATGGTAATGAAGATTTAAAATTTGGCATTCCTAGAAAGGTCTTCTATATTGCACTGCTTAATTAGCGTATATGGTACCTTGACTGTCTGCTGTGACCAAGTTTGACCAACATGGATATGCAACGATTTGTGAAGCATGGAAATGGCAAGCCTCCTTGTGCCGATGCTGGCAAAAGACCTCAAACACAAAGTGAGGAAAAACTTGATTATTTTATTATATCATTGTGGTCTTTGTTGGGAGTCTAATTGGTTGTTCCTGCCATGCATTGCTTTGCCTTAGTTTTTAGTGAGTTAACAGTTTGACTCATGCCTTTGACATGACAAGGTACTAACGTCGCTATTGTTATTTAATTAAAGGATAATGGACAACATGACACTGGGGTTCCAGAAATGTAGTGGCTAAAGCAGTGGGTAAAATTATAATATTCAGCTTTATTCTCATTCAAATGCAGGATGGCTTGTTGAGTACATTGAATGGTGGCTGATGTAAAAAAAACTTCCATATTGTATTTTATTGTTTTATTCTCTTAATAGTTATAATAGTTAATAAACTTCATGGACTTCAGCTAAGTTTATTCCTTCTGGGTTGTTAACAATGAATTTCAGCTCCAATTCATGTTATTTTTTCCAATAACTATTTTTACCAGTATGTTGTGGTCCGCCCTAATTTAGTCACATAATTCATAGTTTAACCACTTAAAAAATAATTTTCATTGATTTATTTTTCTAAGCACTGCAGCCCTGCTTACATCCCATCAAACACTCCATGCTCCCCTGGCAGTCGACACTAGACCTTCGTTTTCGCACCATTGCTCCCAAACTATAGAATGCCCTACCTTAAGCTCTCTGCTCTATTATCAATATATCATCAATAATAAAACATTATTATATTAATAATGTTCTATTCAGTCACCTTCCCTTCCTGTCAGTTGGGCTTTTTACAACCTTTTTTTCTATCATCAGGAGCTAGGTTCAGTCATACAAGGGTTGAACTGTTATTATTATCTGTATTATTATTACTCATCACTCATACCGATTTATTCTGTATACAAGGTCACGGGTGCCTGGAGCCTATCCCAGGAGACTTAGGGCATGAGGTAGAATACACCCTGAATAGAGTGGCAGTCCATCGCAGTGCACGCACAAACACACACTCATTCACATAACACAATTTTGGAAATGCTAATTAGCCTAATCTGCATGGCTTTGGACTGTGGGAGGAAACCGGAGTACCAGGAGGAAACCCACCAAACACAGGGAGAACTGCATGCATGCAGAGGCAGGAATTAAATCTGGCCCGGAATTGAACCCGGACCCTGGAGGTGCAAGGTAACGCTAAGCCTCCGTGCCGCCCTGTATCAGTTTTGCATTGTTGTTGTTATTATTATTATTATTATTATTATTATTATTATCTGACCACATATTTTAGTCAGATAAGTTAGATAATTCTACGCACAGTAGCGGAATACCCATTTTATTAGTTACAGTTACAGTATACTAGAATGTGCCATTTTCACCTTTATAAATTACTGATTAATTCTAATTTACAAGGACACAATTACTCCTTTTCTCTCTATCCATTTCTGAACATTTGAAGGCCTTTCCAACTACAAAGTCTAAAACCTTTTTTTTTTTTAAACTAGCTCGTTAGTAGCTTAGCTGGCAGACACTATTCATTCTGTTTTCTGATTTTGGAAAATACTTCTCATGCTTTTATTTATAAGGAGAGACTGAGACATACAAAAGGAGGCAAAAGGAGCAATGCATGAAAAATAAAGCATAATATACACAGTTACAGTACAGATTTATACTCCAATAATATACTCTTGTGCTTCCTATATTTAAAAAATGACCGACTGCCACTGCAGCTGCACGGTATAGTGACAGGAAAAGAGACTGACTCCATCATTTCCCCTCCTGAAGGATACGTGTGGTTTCAGTACACGGTTCAGCTGGGACTCAATCCTAAATCCAAGCATTAGAGTAGGGAAGCATGGCATGCTGTTAGGGGCAAATGGCACACTCTCAGGAGTTCAAGGTATGAGATATTGATTTAAAAGCCCTTTGAACCTGCAGTGAATGATAGATGTTTAACTTCTATGCTTCTTTTCCCCCCATATGCGTATACCTGTGAGACTATTCTTCATTTGCAGAGCTCACTAATGAAGTGGATAAAAAAGGTGGCTGGGAAAGAAGAATCGACGCTTTGTTTACACTTTGATAAGAGTAGCTCAACACAGAGAATGTCTGGAATCCTTGATTAAAGAAAAAATAATTGTAGACTCAATAGTAACATTCATCTGACCTTCAGTGAATTGTTGTTGACAGGCCTGTGATGATCCAAGACTGTTTTATATTTGTACTGCAGGCAAGAACAAAATAATTATTGATCATATCTCTTTAGTAAAAAGAATATTATAGAGAATAAATGAGGCTAACCAGGGGCTTGAGTTTGCTCTGATCTGATGAGTCCAGATTGACCCAGAGCATTGGCCACGTTAGGGTAAGAAGGGAAGCACATGAAGAGATGCACCGATCATGCTTAGTGCTCACTATACAACAATTCGGAGGCAGTGTTATGGTCTGGGTTTGCTTCAGTTGGTCAGGTCTAGGCCCAGCTACAGTACAATATGTGGCAATAAAATGAAGTCATCTGATGACCTGAATGTAATGAATTACCAGGTTATCACATCGATTCATTATTTTTCCCTGATGGAATAAGTATATTCCAGGACTCATATTGGGTCTGGGAGCATAAGGAATCATTGTCACCACATTTATTGTGCCCTAATCAAAGCTAAATGTAGTTAATCTAAATTTTGGTCTGTGCATTTTTTTTTATCCAGGCTATTTATCTATCTATCTATCTATCTATCTATCTATCTATCTATCTATCTATCTATCTATCTATCTATCTATCTATCTATCCATCCATCCATCCATCCATCCATCCATCCATCCATCCATCCATCCATCCATCCATCTCTTTCCAAATTGAAGGGACAAAAAGTGTTCAAGGGAAAAAATCAAGATTCAAAAATCTTCAAGGGATACCAACACTCTGTAATTTTCTGTTTGGAAATTTACATTTTGTATGAAATCATTTTTAAATGCTCCTTTTGGAGTCTTGTTTGGAAATGGAATGGAAAGAAGTGCACATACATTTACAGGCCAAACATTATGCAGTTTATATTAACATTAACATTACACAGTTAATATTTTTCTTTCTTTCTTTCTTTCTTTCTTTCTTTCTTTCTTTCTTTCTTTCTAAAAAAAAGCAACGATGTGTATTTAAGAGTAGCATTTAACAAAGCCCTTTTTATATTTTTTAAAACCAAATATCATACATTTTGAAGGTTATTTTGGTGTCCATTATGTGTCTCCATTGTGCCACTATATGGAGATTTGTGTTTGGTTGTGTGGTCAAGGTTAACAACCACAGAACCACTCCAGCTGGATATCCCAGAGTTCATGTCAGAGTGAATCTATCCGATTGCTGTAACAACAGGACATCCGCACCACACTCTCTCCTGGGTAATTAATTCACTGTGAATGATGCAGTGGAGAGGCAGCTTTAATCGGCCTGAGATGCTATTCTGTTTGTATAACTAACAATGCTAAGTCTTCATTTGCCACTCTCTCCATCCCCCTCATAAATAAACTAATTAGCTTTGACTTGGCAGAATGACTGCAGGAGATGAAGTAAAGTGTCTCTATGGCTTCTGAAAGCTTCCGGCACAACATAGTGTAGTACCTTACATGAATGACAATCACATCATTGGCCATCTTTCAAAACCAAATCATACAGTCTGCTGTGTGAACACAATCAGGTAAGCAAACAAGGGGAAGGAAAAAACCCTTACGGCTATAGCGACAGGTATTTTGAGAAAACAGTGCTAATTTTGAAAGGAAAAAAGAATTACAGTAGGCATTAATGGCAACAACCTCTGGATATGTTTCATACTTAAAGTTAGCCGCTTGTAGAACTTTGTAATAACAATAACACACACACACACACACACACACACACACACACACACACACACACACACACACACACACACACACACACACACACACGTATAAAATGATTATTTGCTTATTTGCACATTGCAGGAGATAAGTCGATAAGAATGCACATAAATACCAGGTGTAAATGAGAGGGTGAAATTGGATTGCATTCTCCCTGCATATTGATATAGAAACAGAGATTATGTATTACATTAAGATGTCAATAAAGGCACCAAGCCTAAAAAAGTCAGTTGGAAAGCACCATGTTAAAGCCACTACAATCTTGGTGTAATCTTTAATTAAAACCACTCTCTTTTAAACCCAATATCAGATCTTACAAATATAACCCTAAGTTAGTTAGGGTTAGAAGAATGCTGAAACTTTGGCTGATACAGTATATTCATAGTCTCCCAGTCATTTCTGCAACTTTGATGTTTCTATCAAAACCTTAATTATGCGTTAATTCATTCATTTTCAGTAAACACTTTGAATTCTGGAGGAGTCACAGGGACCTTGAGTCTATTTAGGAAAGAATGTGCGAGAGAAAGAACTACAGTATAGCCTGAACTGGATGCTCAACACAGGTTACACCAGTAGTGCAACAGCAACCTGTTTCACTGCATGACAAGTATAACTATAAGTAAAATTATACTTCTCACACATAGATGGTTTTTAAGATTCTGCAGCCCTCCATCCCCCCAAACATTTCCGAAGTGGTGTAATGGTGATGCCCGAGACCTGACAGACGCTCGTTTTACTGCTACAGCTTCCTGACTTTGGAGGACAGTCTCCCTGGACACTTGTGACTGTCTTCCTTTTAAATATTTGGCTTTCTCTTAGCGTTTTCACATCCCATCACTCTCTCTCTCTCTCTCTCTCTCTCTCTCTCCTTCCCTTGCTTTTGCTCCTAATTGTAATTGTAATTGAATTTGTGTAAAATTTTATTAAAACTTAATAAAAATAAAACTATTATTATTATTATTAATAATAACACTAATAATAATAATAACAATAATAATACTTGATAAGTATTATCAATAATTATTATTATGATTATGATGATTATTATTATTATTATTAATAATGTTTTTTATATTTTTTTAAATACAATTATAAAATAATAATTATAAGTATTATTAATAACAATACTATTATTATTATTTTTATTATTATTATTTTATAATAATAATAAAATATTATATAAATAAAATATAATTATTATATTATTATATTTAAAATATAGTATTATCAATTATTATTATTATTAATAATAATAATTGATAATACTATTTAAATACTTTTATAAAATATATAATAACATTATTATTATTATTATTATTATTATTATTATTATTATTATTATTATAATAATAATAATAATAATAATAATAATAATAAATCATAATAATTAATATTATTAATAATAATTATTGACATTGGCAATAATTCCTGTTTATTTTAATTCAGCCTAAATTCTTTATATCTAAATCTAGCCAGATCACAGCCACAGCCCCCTAAATGTGTATTTGACACAAGACTGACACGTTATTGCTTCCATCCCCTCTTTTTTTTTTTTTTTTTAGAGCCACAGGCATCTTATGGAAGATATTCAAGGTAAATTGTTCCAGGCCAATGAAGTCTTTTCTATGTTATTGCCAACTTAACTTGTTCCCTCCTGTTCAGTTTCATATGAGAAACCATGAGGCAAAAACGTGTGTGTCAGCAGTATAATGTTGATAAGAAAAAAGCCACAGCTAAGCAAGCAGGACTTGAAATAGCTTTGAGAGGCGAGAATATTTATTCACTTTAATGATGAGGCTCTCTATTGACTTTTTGAGAAATCTAATATTCAGCCTGCAGGGCTGTGAGAATCTTCCCCACTCACAATGCAATTTCAGAATGATCTCTGGGATAATAAACATTTATAACCTTCCACACAGTCACTGCTCCCCACAAAAAAAAAAAAAAAAAAAATTCAGAACACCTTTCCTGTTTGGCGATTCTCTAATGATCAGAGAATCTCACCCAAAAAGATACATTTTATTTTGCATGAACAAATTCGCAATTAGTTAAGGGGGTACAACTTAGTTTTGCAGATCTAGAAGAAGCCACTTTTGTATGGTAAGGTTAATCCTACCAGTCATTCCTTACCCAGATACTCTTACACACTCTTACACACTCTCATTCTCTACATTCGCTACACATATTCTGTACAGGGTGGCAGGATGCCTGGAGCCTATCACTAGGCGACTCAGGCCACGAGACAGGCTGAAGTCTACCCTGCATGTCTTTGGACTGTGGAAGGAAACTAGAGTACCTGAAGAAAACCCAACAAGCATGGGAAGAACAGAAAAACTCCATGCACGCAGATACAATGTACCTGGAGGTGCAAGTCCATAGTGCTCCCAGAACACCACCATCCTGCCCTTAACCCAAGCAGAACTATGTAATACTAAGGTCATGATATCTTTGGGCAGCCTAACTGACTGTTAGTTTCTATTCAATGAACTTCATATAGGACCTACTAGACCTTCTTACATTTCCCAGCTCTTATGTGCTGACAGAGAATAATGACTGCTGCATGCAGCAGCACTATATTCGAGGCTTTCAAGTAGTCTTTAAATAGTCCATGTGTGAAGGTCTAAAGGTTATCTGTCAGAAAATGACATAAAAGAGGTGTGGAAAATGGGTCAGCTGAAGAGACTGAAATGAGCAAATGCACTTATGTTTCAGGAAACATATAAATATATTTATTGAAGAGATTTCTAGTGGCGTGAGCCATGTATGAGGTCTTAGTAGTGTAGAGAAGTTGCTGGACGTACTGTAGTTGCTAGCACTTAAGCTCAAGCTCTATCTGTCAGTCTAACAGATGCCTATAATGTGTAACGTCCCCTCACCCCCCCCCCCTTTGCTAGTAATCATTTTAATTAGTACAGATACGTATGCTGGCTTTTAAGTAGGCTTTCATCTTTATTTTTGTCATGGAGAGGTTTGGAGATGATACACTTTACTGGCAATTGCAGTGATACTTTCTCATTCCAAGACATTGCCAGTGCCACTGCAGGAGATTCAAATGAATTCATTTTTCTCACTTATTTTGCTGTCATCTTTTCATTTTTTCCATCTTTCCTGGGCCTCCTAGAAGGAGGAAAGTGGATACTCACCATTCTTTTAGTCAGTTTATCATCTTGCACATGTACCTTGGCTGAATACCTTGAGAGGTGCCTTCTTTCATATAAAATCTGTTTGACTTATACTTCAACAATATCCAACACTTGGATGAGGCATTTGCTGGATGATACTGATTTACAGGAGATCGTATTGCATATAGGAGATCTAAACACAGAAATGAGAGGAACCAGCCCATTAGGGAATATGCGTAATACTGAATAAGTGGCTCACTGATCGCAGATTAAATATTTCAGATATTTATGGCATCTCTTTAGCTCTGTATAACTATCTGATCAATAAAATGTTTAATAATTGGTTCATCCTCAGGCTAAAGTCTCTGAAATTGCTTACCTGCAGTATATTTATATAAATCCACTGTTTATGTGTGCAACTGTTTTGTTTTCCATAAATTAATGTATTTTTGATGTTGCGATCCTGAATAATGGCTGCTCAATACACACTGCTAATCTGGTTGCTATTCTTCAATATGTGCTGTGTTTTGGAATTTGTGCTGTGCAAGAAAATCTGATCAAAACTTCCCTCCGGAGACGCTCCACCTTCTATTGCAACCCTGAAAAAGTATTGTATAATAAAACTTTTACAAAGAAGATAAGAAAGGTTAAATAACATGTGAACACCGTAAGGCTTACATTTTGTTTGTAAGCCAGTTCAAATGTAATGCGTAAACATCTGTTTTATACATCACAACTACTGAAATGATCTACCATTTGATAATGGGATGGTCCAGGACTGTCTGGGATTTCTGTGTCTAAACACGTTATTTTGTCATCAGAAATACAATCTAAAGTAAAGGTCTTCTCTGTGACTACCCCCTTTCTTTCCAACCACATTATTCTATTTTTCTGCAGTGCAAACACTTACATATATGCTGCCTTCAAATATCTGGGCAGATAGAGGTATCTAATCAAGGAGCACTTTATCCGATAATTTTTCTGGACATGATCAAATGCCTTCCTGCCGCTCAACACCATCTGACTAGGCAGCATTTGTTATGTGTCAAACACACAGTATATCATTACAGAAGCAACCAGTTCGTCCTGTCAGTCAGAAGATAAATCGATTCACTGTGCTCTCTTATAGAACAGATAAAATACACCTGCGAGTTTCACACTTCTAAATGAGGCATACCTGAAGGTGCTATCAGCTCACCAAGGCCTTCACCAATAAAGATGGTGATAGAAGGAAAGTGTTCTATATGGGCTCCCCTGATGTGTGGACCCTTGATCACCATATTTTAGACAGACTCACAATGTAAATTGTTTACTTGCTGCTCTCTCCACTACCTCAACCCATACCTTATCACTAAAAAGGTATTTCTTAACTGTAACGTGTTACGTTGTTGTGCTGTCATGTAGCTCTTCGTTTGCACATTTGCATGTGCACTTTGTTGTCTGTTGTCTGCTGTCTTTGTTGTCTCTTTTTTGTATAGAAATTGATAGTTTTTTTAGGTTAACTTAAAAATGTAAAATTGTTAAATTTATGTTGTGTTGTTAATTTATGTAGTTGCATGTATGTAGCACTTTAGTCCTGGAGGAACATTGTTTCGTTTCACTGTGTACTGAACTGTATATGGTTGAAATGACAATAAAAGCCTACTTGCCTTGACTTGACTTGACTTGATATTGACACTCCTACAATCCAGGATACATATTTTGTTTGCGCGAGTAAGTATATAGTGTTTTGTTTCTAGTCCTACATACAAAGGCAAAACATATATACAGTCATGTTCAAAAGTAAGTACCACCTCTTTTAATTCTAATTGTTTTTGTGTCTAAATGTTACTAAATGTTATGTCTAAAATAGAACTGTTTTCAAACTATTTTTCACTGTGCCATTATTTATTTACCAAAATAGAAGCAAAATATACTAATTACCCGCTTACTGCTTCCACAGGATATTAAAGGATAACTTGCAGCCAGGTGATGCTAATCATTAGACCTTGATTAATTGAACACTGGCAGGTGGACAAACTCTATAAAAGCAGAAGATGTGGCAGTTTGCTGGTCTGGAGCATTCAGGTGGGTGTTCAAACAATGCCATTAGCTAAAAAAGACATTAGCTATTAGGTCTTGGAGAAACAATGGCAGAAAAATGAAAGAATCAAATTTTTTGTCCAGACCTCAACCCAATTGTACCGCTGTGGTGGGACCTTAAGAAAGCTGTGCAAATGCGAATTGAAGCTTGAAGCAATTCTGTAAAAAAAGAATGGTCCAGAATTCCTCTGTATATATACAGTGCCCTCCATAATTATTGGCACCCCTGGTTAAGGTGTGTTAAATGCCTTAAAATAAATTCTTTTTATATTGCAGAAGCATATTGTCACACTGAAAATTGTGGAAAAATATAACGTGAATATAAAGTGAATTTGAAGGAGAAATAAAAATCCCTGACTAACAAATAATTATTTTTCATAAAATAACTGGTTCCACAATTATTGGCACCCCTAACAATTCCTAGAAAATAAATGTAATTTAAGTATTTCTGTCATTTCTACAGTAGTTTACAAAGTTTATCAGAATATCTAGGAACATTTAATTAGTAATTTATCACTTCCTGCTTCCCTGGGGTGTAAATATGACATGACACAGAGGCCATTTCTCTTATCTACACTTCAACATGGGAAAGACAAAGGAACACACCTTTCAAGTAAGGCAGGTGTGTGTCGACCTTCACAAGTCAGGCAATGGGTACAAGAAAATAGCCACCCGTCTGCACCTGCCCATATCTACATTAAAATTACATTAGGAATCATTAAGAAGTTAAAAATAAACTGGAACAGTAGTCAACAAGCCTGGAGAACGCGAGTTTATTTTGCCTCCGCGCACAGTGAGGAGGATGGTAAGAGAAATAAAAAATTCTCCAAAACTCTGCTAAAGAAATGCAACAAATGATAGCATCTTGGGGTCACAAAGTCTCCAAAACAACCATCGGACGCTATCTACATGCCAACAAGCTCTTTGGGAAGCAGGCAAGGAAAAAACCTTTTCTCAGTCACAATCATAAACGCAAACGTTTGGAGTTTGCTAAGCGGTACTGGGGCTTCAACTGGGACCGTGTTCTTTGGTCAGATGAGACCAAGATTGGCATGCATACTCGTAACACGACCGGCACTAGGACCCGGAAGTAATACGGTCGGGTTTCAGGAAGCATAAAAGAAAACAAGATGGCGCTTCACATTGCTCAGTCATTGAGTTCGCCCATGCCTTTGCTGACGCTACGCCGACTATTCTGTGAGTACTCACCAATTCGGGTTGCTTCTTTGACTGAGTGAGTGTTGCTAGAACGCGGGTTTATTTGTGTAGATCCTTGCTCTTTGTGTAAGAGAGTTCATAAACTAATCTTGTGGTTATCCTGCCTACTCGCGCTGCTTCCGTGTTTGGGTTTACCATCCACGCTACACGGGCTAACTGCTAAGGCTTTTCTGTTCATCCCTCAGTTGCTCGTGACAGAATGACTGAGCCCAAAGCAGTAAACCCAGCGGAGTTTGCTCGCCTCTGTGATGTGGTTGACCAGCATGCCAAACTGATCAATAAGCTCCGTGGTGAAGTCACGTCTCTCCAAAAGGACCTCCAAGACGTCGCGGATTTCTGCACAGCGGATTTCTGCACTCTCGCCGTACAGACCACCTGGGGAGACGCCGGCCTACTACGAGGGACTGGCTTCACGTATTAAGGATGAACTCACCGGACGGGAGCTTCCGAACCACGCTGGAGGGACTAATCCAACTCGCCCTCCGGATTGACCAGCGCCTGCTCTCCCGTCCGAGGCCAGCCCCCTGGACCCTGCCGCCCATCACGCCATCTTTCTCTCACTCCACGCCCCGACCACCAGCTTTCAACACCACCTCCATGGCACCCGTCGGATCTCCACCTCCCGCCGTGGTTGACACAGGAGCCGGGGAACCCATGCAATTAGGGCGCACCTCCTTGAACGCTGCAGAGCGAGAATAACGCTTCAGGGAGGGACTCTGCGCCTATTGTGGGTCGGCGGCGCATCATAGAGCCATATGCCCTCTTCGCCCGGGAAACGGCCAGGCCCGGTGAACCCTGGGAACAGTTCACTGGGCTCCCTCCATATCTCTGCCACCACACCCAGCGTCTCTCGCCTCATGGTTCAGGTACACCTCCAGTTTGGCCACACACGGGTCAGAAGTACCGCGTTCATAAATTCTGGTGCTGCAGGTAACTTCATTGACACTTCTTACGCCAAGGAACTGGGGGTGGAAGTCGAGGCGTTATCCCAGCCGGTTTGGATCACCTCTGTAGTTGGTCGGCCCCTCTCCTCCAGTCCCATCACCTCCCAGGCCCAACCGATCACCGTCACAATCAACAAACATCAGGAGCAGATCCGATTCTACCTCACCTCCATTTCCTCCCCTCCCATCATCCTTGGACATCCTTGGCTTCTTCAGCACGACCCGCTCATCTCCTGGACACAGAATCGGATCCTTGAATGGGGGCCGGCTTGTACCGTGCTTTGCCTACGGGCTCTGGCTGGTGATTTACGCCCCTGTGTCGACTATCGGGGGCTTAACAACATCACAGTCAAGAATCGTCACCCACTGCTTCTTACCAACTCTGCCCTGGACGCCCTCTCTGGGCCACCATTTTCACAAAGTTGGACCTCCAGAGCGCCTACAACTTGGTGGGCATCAGAGAGGATGATGAGTGGAAGACGGCCTTCATCACACCTACTGGACATTATGAGATCCTGGTCATTCCATTTGGACTTTGCAATGCACCTGCAGTTTTTCAACAGTTCATTAATGACGTCCTGAGAGACATGCTAGGTAGATGGGTCTTCGTCTACCTGGACGATATTCTCATCTACTCCCGCTCCGTCAACGAACACATCCAGCATGTCAGAGTGGTACTTAAGAGATTGCTCACCCATCAATTGTACTGTAAGTTGGAGAAGTGCGCTTTTCACAAGCGCTCCACCACGTTCCTGGGTTTTGTCATCTCCTCCCAGGGTGTGGCCATGGACCCGCAGAAGCTAGAAGTTGTGCGTCATTGGCTCCTACCCAAGACACTTAAACAACTTCAAAGGTTTCTCGGGTTTGCAAATTTCTATCGTTGCTTTATCCGGGACTACAGAACAGTTGCAGCTCCCTTAACCGCCCTGACCCGACCATCTTCTCATCACTTCCACCCTAACACTGCTGCCATTCTCTGCATTTCATGAACTCTGCCACCGATTCACCACTGCTCTGATTCTCCTTCACCCCGACGCCACCAAACCGTTTGTTGTAGAGGTGGATGCTTCGGACGTGGGCGCTAGGGCGGTTCTGAGGTTCAGATCAGAAGCTAAACCCTTGTAGCTTCTTCTCCAAAAAATTTGATCCCACGCAGCAGCGATACAGAGTAGGGGACCGTGAGCTGCTGGCCATAAAGTGGGCTTTGGAGGAATGGTGACACTGGCTCCAGGGCGCCGAAGAGCCATTCATTGTCTGGACCGATCACCAAAATCTAATCACTATCTGGAGTTTGAAACAGCTTAATCCAAGACAGGTGCGGTGGGCACTGTTCTTTGAACAGTATAATTTCCATCTGTCTTACCGTCTGGGGTCGAAGAACACCAAGGCAGATGCCCTCTCCCGACAACATGAGGAAGACACCCCTCGGGCAGAACCCGCGCCTGTTCTCCCACCATCCAAAATCATCGCAACACTCTGTTGGGATTTGGAGACAAGGGTCCGCCACAGACCACGGAGACCGAAACGGCAGGTGTGCCACCTGGACGACTCTACGTCCCCCACACCCTAAGAAGCGAGGTCCCCCAATGGGGCCACTCCACTTCGTTCTCCGGCCACCCGGGCGTGGGGCGCACCCAAACATTCATACAGCGCGCCTTTTGGTGGCCCACAATGACGAAGGACATCAAAGAGTTCGTCCAGGTGTGCCCAGTGTGCGCCAGGACGAAGAACACCAACCAACCAACAACCAGGGAGCTCCAACCACTCCCCGTCCTCCATCGGCCCTGGACGCACATTGCCCTCGACTGCATCACTGGCCTGCCAGTCGCAGAGGGAAAAAACACCATTCTGACCATCGTAGATTGGTTCTCCAAAGCTGTGCATCTGGTGGCCCTCCCCGGACTCCCGTCAGCTAAAAGGACAGCCGAGCTGATTTTAGAACACGTAGTCCGTCTGCATGGGTTCCCCAAGGACATCGTCTCAGGCAGGGGGCCTCAGTTCACGGCACGGTTCTGGAAGGCCTTCTGCCATATGATCAATTCAACCTGCATCAACCTTGTCATCTGGATACCATCCTCAAACTAATGGTCAGACGGAACGGACCAACCAACAACTGGAGCGCTACCTGAGGTGCTTCGTCGCTGATCGTCAGTGCTCCTGGGCCCGCTATCTCATTTTGGCAGAACTTTCACATAATATCCACGTCTCCTCTGCCACCAACCTAAGCCCATTTGAGATATGCCATGGTTTCCAGCCTCCGATGTTCGAACACCAAGAACCAGAGGTCGATGCCCAACAATTGGTCCGAAGGTGTCAACGGCTATGGAGTCAAGCCAACACTGCCATTCACCTTGCCAACCACCACTACACCACGCAACATCGCCGTCGACACCCTCCGGGACGGTTGTACAATGTAGGTGACAAAGTATGGCTGTCTACGAGAAACCTGCACCTCCATACAGAATCCAAGAAGCTATCACCCAGGTTCATTGATCCATACCACATCACCCTCCATATCAATCCTGTCACCTACCGGCTCCAGCTGCCTGCGGCGCTCTGGATCCATCCGGTATTCCACACCTCCCAGCTCAAACCCTTCATCACTCACCAATTCGGGTTGCTTCTTTGATTGAGTGTGTGTTGCTAGAACGCGGGTTTATTTGTGTAGATCCTTGCTCTTCGTGTAAGAGAGTTCTTAAACTAATCGCGTGGTTATCCTGCCTACTCGCGCTGCTTCCGGGTTTATGTTTACCATCCACGCTACACGGGCTAACTGCTAAAGCTTTTCTGTTCATCCCTTGGTTGCTTGTGACAAAGATAGAGCTTTTTGGCAACAAACACTCTAAGTGGGTATGAAAAGATGAGTATGCAGAAAAGCACCTCATGTCCACTGTGAAGTATGGGGGAGGATCAGCGATGCTGTGGGGCTGTTTCTCTTCCAGAGGCCCTGGGAACCTTAGGTGCATGGCATCATGAATGCTATGAAATACCAGGACATTTTAAAGCAAAGTCTGGTGGCCTCTGCCTGAAAGCTGAAGATGGGTCGTCACTGGGTCTTTCAGCAAGATAATGCCCCAAAACATGTGGCCAAATTTACACAGAAATGGTTCACCACACACAGAATCAAGCTCCTCCCATGTCCATCTCAGTCCCCAAACCTCAACCCCATTGAAAACCTGTGGAGTGAGCTGAAGAGGAGAGTGCAGAGGAGAGGAGTCGGGTCACTGGATGATTTAGAGACATTGTGCAAAGAGGAATGGTCGAAGATCCCTCTTTCTGTGTTCTCTAATGTTGTGACAAATTACAGGAGAAGATTAGGTGCTGTTTTCTTGGCAAAAGGATGTTGTACAAAGTATTAAACATCAGTGGTGCTAATAAATGTGGCATCCATGATTTGATGTAAAATAATAATTTTTTAATGTGGGATTTTTTTCCCACTGAATAAATGCACTTGAATTAAAGGTTGGAATTTCCTCTTTTTTTCCATTGTGGTCCAATGTTATTTAGAATAAAACTGATTTTTTTTAAGCTAAAGAACACATTTTAACCAGGGGTGCCAATAATTATGGAGGGCACTGTATATATATACACACACACATACAGTATGAGAGAGAGAGCTATATTAAATAACAAAAATGTTAACAATCTGAATATCATTTCCCCTCACTGTAAATTGTCTTTCTATCCAATATTATCACTGGAAAACTTGAAAAGCAGTGATCAGTGATGCTCTACAGACAATCAGGATTCCATCCTGGCTGGGTGATGCGTAGAGCAGATTTATAGATAACATGATAAGACTGTGATACGCAAAGGCAATGTGCATTTATTTGCCTAGTCACAATGACTTTTACACCGAATGAAAAATTTACAGCAGTAACAATGCCTCACATAATCAAAGGTGTTGCAAATGTCTTTATTGTATTTCCATTCACCCCTTGAGTAAAAGTATCGCATGAACGCATGCTAGTGTAATCCAAGCTGCGGCCCACGTTGCTACTACTACTACTACTGTGATAACTAATCCTCCATGGTTTGCAAAACCAGTGCAATGTAATAATATGCTATTGTCTTGAAAGCAGTGACATTAATTCTTAATTTATGCATTGAAAGAGAAAGTATTAAAATTTGCCCAAGCATGCTGGCCCTGGCTTTTCTGTAATGAAAATAAATGCTATTCAAAAAGTAGCACAAGAAAATATCATTAATTTACATATATGATCCATAACAGGGAGTACAATGCTTGTGGAATGCTTCAAGTCTGCTAATTTCATTGCTTATGTGCAATATGGGCTGAGATATGTATGATTAACCATGGAATTGATGCTAGAATAAAAACATGCCTCTGTATAACACAGGAAAGTTTTACTTGAACTCTATAAAAGAGAATGTGAAATGCGTATTTGCCATAGATTTACAGTACATTTACCCCTTAAATGCAGCTATTTAAGAACTAGAATGATTTATAATAATAATAATAATAATAATAATAAAATACATTGATGTGTATTATTTTCTTCACATGACTGTCAATCATTATATACCTTTTTGAGCAAAGACAGATGCTGCTTTTGATATTGTCAGTTCTAAAAAGAAAACCATTTCACTTGACTATTTTCTGTTGATTATTTCTTGGTCAGAAAAAATATTTTATCTGTGCTGTGCCATTTTGATTTCTGAGAGTAAAGTAAGATGGAGAGAAGGAGCCTACAATGGCATTTGGGAGATGTTTGACAGAATGGCGTGCTGATTAAAGACAGAGTAATGCCAAATCCCTGGCAGGCTGGTCAGGTTTATTCAAGGCTCGTCACTAAAATGTAAAACCCATTAATTTTCAGAAGCTAATGGGATACGTTTTGCCTGTGCATAACAGAACTCAGCCATCTGCTTTGGGGAGCAAGTTCACTCTCTACCCCTGCGGAACAAGAGATGCACAAATAGGGCTGAACAGACTTGTACAAAGCTATGCATGCAATCACACACATGCATGCGCGCACACACGCATGCACACACACACACACACACACACACACTCACACACGCACACGCACACACACACACACACACTCTCTCTCTCACACACACACACACACACACACACACACACACACACATACACTTTATTCATTTTTCATGTAGACTCTTGAGTCTATATGAAATGTCACTATCTGAAAAGGAATAAGGAATGTCAACAGTAGTGTATGCTGTACATTGGACAATTGGGGCCAAGATAACATGAGTATCTTGATGTTGGTATCAGAAGTGCTGGTTTGAGTATGTCGCAAAGGACTGATCTACTAAAATTTATATATAATGGAGCAAAAACGAAAAAGAAAGTGGAAATGCCTTGTTTATAAGAGAAGTCAAAAGCAAATGGCAATGTTTGTTTTTGAGCTGCAAAAAAGAAATATATTAACTCATATGAAGTAATATTAAAACGTTTAGAGACTAACGCCGACCTTCATACGTCAGTGTGCCAAAAGACATCGTCCTCAGCACATCGAGAGCTGTGCAACTGGTGCTATTCTGACCATGAACAGCAAGTTAGAACAAAGTGCGCACGCGAAATCTGCCACAGAGACGTTCGCCTCCGAGCTCTCATCGCAGGAACCCTCAATACATCCTTCTGAAGTGCACACATGCCAAGACCTTCCATGATCCGACATACTGTAGGAATAGTTTTACAGCAATTTGAACACCATTTTCAGAAGTTTACTTATTGTCACAAATTATTTTCCTCTGTGACACAAGGTTGTCTATAACAAAACCTTTAATAATAATAATAATAAAAAATAAAATTACAGTGAATAGTCTTCTTTTAGAAGCTTTGAATTCTCTCTTACCACAGCATTGAAGGAGTGCAGATATACGCTACTTAATGTCCATGATACAGCCTGTGAAATAGGACAATATGCAATTTGGATGTTGTGCAAACACCATATTACATACCTATCAAAGCTAAGGGAGATACTATATTGTAACCTTCTGTTTCACTTCCAAATATAACATTTTCCCCTTTTGCTCCTGCTATCATTAGTGCTAGTTTTGCATTTGGGAGCCATGATGCACTTAACGATGCATGTTAATATTTCTAAAAGAAAATTAAGAAAAGAAACAACATTACTATATTAAAAAAACACACACAATTGTTTTGTGCACAAGAGGCATGTTTAAACATCCAGTTACATTCATTCTATTCCATTGGAATTTTTGAACTCCTTATGGAACCACAGCTGTATATCCAATCAGATGTTGCACAATTAGATGTTATATGGTGCATACCTGTACCCCTGATAGGGTGCTCTCACGAACTACCAAAGTGAAACTGAAAATGGTAGATGAGGAGACTGCTGATGCATTGTAAACTGAACATTTGTTTATTATTATTATTATTATTATTATTATATATTTTACTGATCCTCAACCAAAATATTATGGATACTATATGGCATACTTAATACTGCAAATAATATTTTGGGCTGATTTGTTCTGTGAGACATCAAGTTATTAAATTTTTCGGAATTCACACTAATATAACCAAAACAGTTTTGACTCTTCTGGCATCTGTGCTCTTTCACACTGCTGTAACTCACAGAAAATATGCACAAAAAATATTTAGCAATATTTCTTGCATTATTTTGGAAAAAAGAAAATAATGGATCAAGGCTGCAAAAATGGGAGTTTTCTCATTTTGCTTTCAAATTGGTCTTATAAATAATCCGGAGCGCTTAGCTTAAATAGTCTCTTCTTATTTCCCACTGCCTCAGTAAGTGTGCTTTCTTGTATATTATGGGACTATTATTATTGTATATTATGGACTTTGGTGTGTAAAGGGGATAATTATATAATGATATATAGGGTATCTTTGAAGAACTTTGTGTAATTTTGATCACTGTTAGCTTTGAGGAGGTTTTCTCTCACTAGCATTACTAACCTGTATTAGAGATCACTCCTTGCTTAGTTCCTTACGTCATCTTAATAGGCTTGCACTGTATCATTTTTTTTCTCTAAATATTTCATATCTCTCATTGTGGCTAGGATGCTAGTAGCATGATTGAGTGGTTTGCTTTCAATTGACCACAGATGTAATTCATGTCATTTTGTGAGCTAAGAGTGACATGCAGTTGTGACTGCTTCGCCTACTGTACTTAGTTAGATCTGCTTAGGATACCTGCACGGGATGTTTAACAAATATAGTACAACGGAATGGTTCCCCATAAGAAAGATATTCACAATGGAAGAAAAAAAAAAAAAAAAAAGTTTGCATGCTTAGGCAATTTTGTGACAGTCTGCTACATCAGTCATCAAGCTAGCGCAAGATCAAGCAGCTCACTCTTGCACAGAAACTCCTTAAGTAGGCCTCATTAATCTGTGTATATGCTTCAGATTTGCAGATGCACTGTCAAGCATACATCCACAGGCAAAGCTGAATAGTGTACTGGAACAGGCTGCTCTGGCTGACCATTAGCCTAAACGCATTTTATAAACCTGTAGACTTCTATACTTGCTTAATTTTTTACATTGTGTATAATTCTGAAACTAGGAACCAGAATAATGCATGCGGGCCCAGGATGGCTGGTGAAGTGGCTTTATTTCAACTACCGATTGAAATGGCTGTTAGAAACCCTGGAGACTTATTTCCTAAGCAACTCTTTCCCAAATAAATGGAAATAAATGGAAAATTGGCAGACAGGTCAATTATATCTGTGTGTCTGGGCCTTAACGGGTCTATCCCATTAAACTGAATCATTAACTGTGGACTGTAAGCTCCTGACTTTTCACTTGCACTATAGACATACACTAAAGGTGTATTTCACATCATCTCAGGACACCATTGCGTTATGGATGGCAACACATATGGGCTTATCATTGCTCTTCTAAACATATTGAGAAGCATAGTTTCACCATAGTTCTATATGAGTCATTTGGGCTGGAGCCCTTTAACAACCAATTTGATTGAATTTGCTCTTATTCCATATGCTTACTTGAACTTAATATTTCTGAATATTTTAGTTTTTTTTTTTTTTTTTTTTTGCCAGTGATCACTTTAGCTAAAATACTTTTTATTCATCTTGCATGTATTAGTTACCAGATGACTCTGGGAAAATCAGAGCTGATCATCAGTTGATTGACCTTACAGTCTTCATTAAGGCTGAGAGCTTTCCTTGCTACGCCCAGTACATGACCCTTTATAATATCATCCAATCATCAGTCCAACTGTTCGTCTGCCATGGAGAAATGACATCCCTAGTTTAAGCAAGTGTACATTATCACCTTGGCCTATGGGCAACCTGGTTTCCCAGTCCTTATTATAATATACCACTTTAGTGACTACTGATTGCTGCTTCACAAAGCCTTGTGCTGCTACCCGGGCATTACGGTGCACTTTCTCCAGATTGGACTACATTCTGATAGTCTGACTGCTATGGCTATCTGAGAGCACATTTTACAATAGGTTTTTTCAAATGACAATATTGTCATCCAGGAGTATCCAGGAGGGGTAAATAGAAAATTAGTCATAACATTTGAAACACTGAGAAGTGAATTAAATAACACTGATTATCTTGTTATAGTGGAATATCATGTTAAGGGGGTGAGTACTGTATATTAGACAACAAGTGAGAACGTTCACTTCTTTAAGTTGGTGGTTTGGAGGCAGGACAATTAGCCAAGGATATGTAAGGATGTGAGTAACCTTGACAAGAACAGATTGTTATAGTAAGAGGGCTGTGACTAAATCCAATTTATTATTTATTATTTATTATGCGGTAGAATCCCATCACCAAAAGCGGATGGGGTGCTTCGTGTATGCAGGGTTAGTACTTTCCAAAAGTGATCCAAGGAAGGACAAACACTGAACCAGCCAAGTTCCCCCAAACCTCAGTGATATGCGTGAGAAACAAAAAGGGCTAGGCCATCTGGTTCAATTGCACCGAAGAGCTTCTGTAGCACTATATGGTGAAAAAGTCAATGATGACATGTTAAAGGTGTCCTAACACATAATGTATTACAGCTTTCTGAGTATGTGGCTGCACTGCTGCAGTGAATTTGTGTGTGTTCTATTTGATGTTTTCCTACGTTCTACTGTCTGCGTTCTTTCTGCCGTTTAAGTAAAAGCATTTTCCATTTTGCTCTTTTTTGCAACTAGCTAGCGACATTTCAGCTAGCGAAGAAGGTACTAACAGCTATCAAGACAAAATGAAATAACAAAAATAGAACAACAAGATATTCACATTGTATTGGTCATGAAGTTCAGACACTTGTAATGTGAAGAAGCCAGGCCAAGCTAACAGCCACTGTCTAATAAAAAATGAGATAGAATTTTCTAAATAATAATAATATACAGCGCTCATTGACTCCCAGTGAAGCTCTGTATGGGTGCATGCGAAAAAAGCTGGTTGTTCAGTGGACATTAATCTTTGATCCCATTTAACGGTGTGTGCTTGAATCTTCCATAGGATCTTATGGAGGAAGTGTTTCATCCAGACTTATCTATCTACCTAAAAAAAGCATACAATGCTATTTGATATTCTATACTATTGAATTTCACTAAAAATGATAAATAATGGTAGATGTTAGATGTTTCGCTATCACATTTTAATGAAATGCGGGGCTTCCTTCATACTGCATGACAGCAGTATGTATTGCTTTATCATATGTCACTGTGAGGTTTGAACAGCTGGGCATGCATGTGCATGTGCACAAAGATGAATTTCCAGGTATTCATATACATATTAGTGGCAAGTACAGTAAATTGAACACTATAATATCCAGTCAAAGAGACAATGTGTTTTTTATTTTATTTCATATAGCCGTCTGCTCTGCTTATTCGAGAAGAAGTACAGTACATGCACCGGGGCCAATAAGAACAGAAGCCATGCTTTTGTCTGATCACCAATATGTGTACTCATTGTTTGGCTAATGTTACATTTATCATGATGGGATCTGCAGGCTTAGCGCAAACACAGAGGCATTTGTGTGTAGGATTCTCAGGGCTGAACCACTCATACTTAGTATTCCTCAAAGGGCAGTGCTGGCAACTTGGGCTGCTTGGCACACTGCAGTGTAAGGCAGCAGGGGCACAGAGGCATTCTGAATCTTTCACTAGACTAATGTTATACGCAAAATATAAAACCTTCAGTGACGCTTGTTGTATGCCACATTTTAAAGCCAAGGTCAGCTTTTTTTTTCTTTCTTTCTTTCTTTTTTTTTTTTACCCTGACTTCTGTTCTGTAAACTCTCTCACACACACACACACACACACACACACACACACACACACACACACACACACACACACACACACACACACACACACACACACACACTTTTATCCACGTACTATATATGATCACACAAGGTTCTTTTCCTCTGTGGTGGTTGCTGTGATTGTAACCTTTTCTACAATTACAGACTTTCAGAATAATAATAATAATAATAATAATAAAACACTGGATTGATAGCACTTTAAAACAAACAAACAAAAAAGATTTGTTTTGTTGAAATAGCTTTATAGACAAGAGATCTCATGGCATCACCTCAGTGCATTTAGTCGTATAGACATGGTCAAGACTGAAACATGGTATAGTTTCTGGTGCCATATGGTCTGGTGTGAGTATTTCTGAGACTGCTGAGATACTGGGATTTTCACACAAAACCATTTCGAGGGTTTACAGAGAATTGTCTGAAAAAGCGAAAATGTCCAGTGAGCTGTACTCTGGGGGAAAATGCCTACAATTTGCATGAATAGGACAATAGAAGATTGGGAAAATGTTGCCTGGTCTGACGAGTCTCAATTTCTGCTGCAACAGTCAGATGGCAGGGTCAGAATTTGACGTAAACAACATGAAAGCATGGGTCCGTCCTGCCTTGTATCAACGGTTTAGGCCGGTGGCTGTGGCATAATTGTGTGGGGGATGTTTTCTTGGCACAATTTGGGCCCCTTAGTACCAACTGAGCATTGTTTAAATGTTACAGCCTACTTGAGTATTGTTGTTAACCATGTCTGTCCCTTTATGACCACTGTTACAGTAAAAGTTTAAAAACACCTCAGACTGGTTTCTTGTGCATGACAGTGAGTTCACTGTACTCAAATAACCTCCACGGCCTTCAGATCTTAATCCAACAAAGCACCTTTGCATGTGTCTGTGTGTGTGTGTGTGTGTGTGTGTGTGTGTGTGTTCAGTATTGTGCAAAGGTCTTAGGCACCATATTATCTTTAGTATAAATTTTATGTCTGCAGTATTATGTACAAAAACATGAACTTTCAGGTATTTTTACAAGTATTTTTAAATATTAATGTTTAGAAAAATATGGTTGACTTGATAACTTATGTACTGTATGTATGTATGTATATACAGGGCTTGGACAATTAACCAGAAACGCCTGGTTTTAGACCACAATAATTCATTAGTATGGTGTAGGGCCTCCTTTTGCGGCCAATACAGCATCAGTTCGGATGATGATGATGGATACACGTCCTGCACAGTGACCAAAGGGATTTTGAGCCATTTTTTCTTGCAGAATAGTGGCCAGGTCACTACGTGATGCGAGCCTGACTCGCACCTCCAAAACACCCCAAAAGTGTCTCAATAATATTTAGATCTGGTGACTGTGCAGGCCATGGGAGACGTTTAACTTCACTTTCATGTTCATCAAACCACTCTGTCCCCAGTCTTGCTGTGTGTATTGGTGCATTATCATCCTGATACATGGCACCGCCTTCAGGATACAATGTTTGAACCATTGGGTGCACATGGTCCTCCAGAATGGTTCTTGGCAGTGACACACCCATCTAGCTCAAGTATCGGGCCTAGGGAATGCCATATTATTGCAGCCCAAACCATCACTGATCCAATCCCATGCTTCACTCTGGGCATGCAACAGTCTGGGTGATACGCTTCTTTGGGGCTTCTCCACACCGTAACTTTCCCAGATGTGGGAAAGACAGTGACGGTGCACTCATCAGAGAATAATAAATGTTTCACTTTGTCCACAGCCCAAGATTTTTGCAGCTGGCACCATTGAAATCGATGTTTGAAATTGGCATGAGTGACCAAAGCTTTGGCTATAGCAACCCGGCCATGTACTGTACATTGAACCTGTGGAGCTTCCGATGAACAGTTTTGGTGGAAACAGTAGAGTTTAGGTGCACATTTAATTCTGCACTGAGTTGGGCAGCTGTGGTTTTATGTTTTTGGGATACAATCCGGGTTATCACCCGGACATCCCTTTCACACAGCTTCCACAGTTACTCTTGCTGGATACCGGGGCTTCTTAATACATCACAAAGTCTTGCAGTCACAGATGAGCCAGCGTGACGCGCACCAACAATTTGTTCTCTTTTGAACTCTGATATGTCACCCATAATGTTGTGTGCATGGCAATATTTTAAGCAAAACTGTGCTATAACTTTGCTAATTAAACTGGTGGTAAATATTCTCTGCTCTTACTGGTGGAATGTGCAATCACTGAAGATTGGACACCAGGCTGGTCAAATTTAGCCATCAAACCTAAATTAGACAGTGTTTCAGTTTCATTGTCCAACCCCTGTATATACATACATACATACATACATACATACATACATACATACATACATACATACATACAGGTCATTTCAGGTCTTTTTTTTGTTTGTTTTCATTTTGATCATTACGGCTTAATTTCCAGTATCTGAAGATATTAAAATATTTCTTTTCAAGTCTGAGTAAATTACTATTCATACAGTATCCTGCAGACCTTTCAGTCTAGTCCAGTACACACAACCACAATCATGACAATCCACAAGAGGATAAGCCAGAGAAGGTCATCGCTGAAAGGCCTGGCTGTTCACAGAGTGCTGTATTGAAGCATATTCATAGAAAGTTGACTGCAAAATGAAAAGAGGTAGGAAAAGGTGCACAAGAAACAGAGATGACTGAAGCAAAGCTAATGCAAGAGCTTGGGAGATCTTCACAGGCATTGGAATGAGGCTGGAGTGCATCAAGAGCCATCATGCAGAGATATCTTCAGAAAATGGCTACAACTACAGTATTGCACTGCTCTGGTAAAGAATGGCTAGTATCGAGCCATCCCTAATCAGAGACCACATCAGAAGCTCTTACATGGGCTAAGGAGAAAAAGAAGTGGACCACTGCTTAGTGGTCTAAAGTTCCTCTTTTCAAATGAAAGTTAATTTTGCTTTTCATTTTTGAGATCAGTGTCACAGTCTGGAGGAAGAGTGGAGAAGTACAGAATCCAAGTCCAGCGTGAAGTCGAAGTTTCCATAGTGAAGTTTTCAGTGCTGGAATCTTTTCCTGGAAACTGTACTTGAAAGTCATTCTAATGAGGAAGCCCAACAACACGCTTCGGCTGTCTCCAGTCAGTTTGGGACGACCGCTCCTACCTTCGGAAGCCAAGGAACTACAATCTCTGCACCTCTAACCTCCCCTCACTTAAAAAAAAGAAAGTATAATCCAGATGCATTACAAAATGTGAACTATTTTTTAAGCTGTAAGACGTTTTTGATGATTATGTACAGCTCTTTACAATCAAAAATACAGTATCTCAAAATATCAGAATATATTTCATAAGACGAAGCAAAAAAGGATTTACAATACAGATATTGTGCCTGGGCCCCTTTTGTTCAATTACTGCATTAATCCACTCAGTTAATCGTAGTAGTCTCACTGTAGAGACATAACCCTGATCAGACTCCAGTAGTGGTAATTTACCACTTTACCCAGTGCTGGAATGGAATGATATATTTCATGAATGTTTTCCTATGTACATGAGTATGAGCAACCCTTTTTAGGATCCTGGAGAAAAAGGGGAGATTTGATATTGTCCTAAAGTTTGATAACTGACAGGGGTCAAGGTCAGGTTTCCTAATTAGGGAATATTATTTATTTCACTGGAACGACATTTTGAAATGTCTGTATACTATAATCCAGCCTAAATTCTTCCTATCTAAATCGAGCATGAATTATATCTATGGCCTCATAAAATTGTATTTGCCCCAATTTACCAGATGGAAACTAATTCATTAGCAATATCACCTCAAAGCAATTTCCCCATATATAGGATTAGGCAAACTATCCTCTAGAACTGTTCATTGGGGTGATTGATCAATCAATTACACTGTTGTTCTTCTTAAGTTTTATCCTTAACTTTATTTGACAATTTTTTCTGGCGTATTAACATTGTTCCAGCTCTTCTATGTTTGCCTCATGATTCAGCTGCCATGAAGTTCTGCTGTTAAAATCGTTATAATGTCCACTGTCTTTCATTTGTTATGGTCCCTTTTTCATCCATCTTTTTTCCTTTGAAATTAACAGGTTATTTGTCACCACTTTTGGCTCTGCAATGTGTACAGTGTCCTTAACTGCTAGATCATATTTTTCCCCATTCTAATGTTTGATGTGAAAATTAACTGAAGTTGAACTTGAATTGTATCTGGATGATTCATTGAGCTGCTACTACATGTTTGAGTGACTGGATAACTGCGTAAATGAGCATGTGCTTTGTTGTTCTTTATATAGTGCACCTCCGGTACCACCACACTGAGTACTGGGGCTCCACAAGGCTGTGTGCTCAGTCCCCTGCTGTTCACACTGCTGACTCACGACTGTGTAGCGACACACAGTTCGAATCACATCATCAAGTTTGCTGATGACTCGACCGTGGTGGGTCTCATTAGCAAGAACGATGAGTCAGCGTACAGAGAGGAAGTGCAGAGGCTAACGGACTGATGTGAAGACAACAACCCGTCTCTGAATGTTGACCAGGCAAAGGAGATGGTTGTTGACTTTAGGAGTTCACGGAGCGATCACTCTCCACTGAGCATCAACGGCTCCTCTGTGGAGATCGTCGAAAGCACCAAATTCCTGGGTGTCCACCTGGAGAATGACCTCACCTGGTCCCTCAACACCAGCTCCCTGCACAAGAAAGCCCAACAGCGTCTCTTCTTCCTGAGAAAGCTGAGGAAGGCCCAGCTTCCACCACCGATCCTCACCACCTTCTATAGAGGAACTATTAAGAGCATCCTGAGCAGTTGCATCACTGTCTGGTTTGGGAATTGTACTATGTCAGACCGCAAGACCCTACAGCGGATAGTGAGGACAGCTGAGAAGATCATCGGGGTCTCTCTCCCTTCTATCGAAGACATTTACACCACATGCTGCATCCGCAAAGCCACCAGCATTGTGGATGATTGGACACACCCCTCTCACACACTCTTCACCCTCCTGCCATCTGGAAAAAGGTACCAAAGCATTCGGGCACTCACATCAAGACTGTGCAACAGCTTTTTCCACAAGCCACCCATCTCCCCAGCAAAAAGGGTCTAGACTGATAACACACACACACGCACACACACACACACACACACACACACACACACACACACACACACACACACACACACACACACACACACACATTATCACTCAGCTTAATTCAACTACCTCAAAAGATTGAGACTGGACACACTGATCTACACTACCAAACTATTGTACACACCAACC
The DNA here is from genome assembly GCA_013621035.1 of Clarias magur. Lineage (NCBI taxonomy): Eukaryota > Metazoa > Chordata > Actinopteri > Siluriformes > Clariidae > Clarias > Clarias magur. The sequence continues at coordinate 319,392 of QNUK01000602.1, forward strand.
TGTAAATGCTCTTTTGCACAATATTCATTACTGCATTACTTTTTGCACTAACTTTTTAAATTCTTGCTGCTACGTTAAGGAACGTTTACTGTTTTCTCCACTACCTCAATCCACCACCTCAACACCACAGAGTATTATGTTATGTTATGTTATGTCGTGTTTGTCGCACTGGCACTTTGTATAAAAAAAAAACCCATAGATAGTCTTCCTTTCTGAGTTGGCTAGTTAGTTTTTGTTAATTTATTTTGTAAATTTATGCTGTCAGGACAATCTGTCTTGTCTCAGCTAGCCAGCTAACTAGGTCTCTTAGTTAGCTAGTTTAGTTTTTCTGTTAATTTATGTTGTAAATTTATGATGCATGTAGCACCTTGGTCCTGGAGGAACGTTGTTTTGTTTCACTGTGTACTAACTGTATATGGTTGAAGTGACAATAAAACCTACTTGAACTTGAATTAGTGGACAGTGAGTTTACAATCACACTATTGCAAATGATTTTCAGATGAGCCTAACGCTTACAGAATATCTTTGGGATATTACAGGTTTGTCTCTATGACAAGTCAACATATTGATTGAGTGACTGCAACAGCTTCTGTCATGCACATTATAAGTGCAAGAAAATAACACAACCGTCAATTAAAACTAAGATCATTACCAGTATGCTGCTCTCCTACTCTATTCATGTGTCATGTAATGTCTTCTGTGCAATTATTTTGCCTCATGATTGCTGCATTAAAAGAGAAACTATCTTATGGCAGATTTCCTATGGCAGAACACATTCTTAAATGACATCCATTACATTTGACTTTGAAGGGTGGCATGGCGGCATTGTTGTCTCATAGATTAAGCCTTAAAACTCAAATGGCAATATAAGTGCTGGCAACACAGCATAGGTCAATAATGGTTTAAAAAAAAGTGGTTATATGGAAGCCTTGCCAATGTGTGTTAACAAGAAAGCTTCAGAATTCAAACTGTGTGTTTTGTTTTCGGATATGTCAGGTTGAACAAAAGTTATCATTAATTTTATGAATGGTCAATTTTACCATCAAAAGTCCAAAAAGAGGAACGACGTCGCAAAAATTTAGAACTCTAAAAATTAGTATATTATTAATTTCTTTTGGTCATACAGTGGAACCTTGGCTCGTGTTCCAAAAACACTCATAAACCAAATAGAATTTTCCCATAAGAAATAATGAAAACTCAAATTATTTGTTCTACAGCCCAAAACAGTAAATACATAAAAATAATTAATACAATATATAAAGTAAAAATAAAACAAATTACCCTGCACTTAACATTTTAAAAAAAGTAAAAATAAATCCAGGCAGATAAGTGTTTCCGTTTGTGCGCGCAGGCACCGTGTATTTGTACGTGTGTGTGTGTGTGTGTGTGTGTGTGGAATTACGTCTTAAACAGTAAAAACCTCCTCCCTCCCCACACCTCGCTTTTAAAGTTTCACAACTAACATACACAATGCAAACAATCTTTTAACGGGAAAAAAAGAAATCTCTCTAATGATACTTGCGTCAACGCATACTAACTAATCACTGAGATAAAGTAAAAAATAAAAAATAACAAATGAACCAGCACCTTACCTTTGAGAGCTTTCTGTGTAAATAAAGCGTGTGTGTGCAGCTGGGGAGTGTGTGTGTGTGTCAAATTACGCGCGTGCACACACATAAAGTACACATGAGTAAAGTGTGTACGTGTGTGTGTGTGTCGTGTGTGTGTGTGGCACAGTGTCAAATTACATGCGCGCGCACACAGAAGGAAGGTGGAGATGTTGATTATACCAGTAAGAGACGAGCATCAGACACAGCAGAGGAGACGATTACCCATAATTCTGCAGCGCAAGAGAGAGAAAAATCATTGGCTCAGTTGTTATCACTTGCCGCTCGGTGTCAAAAGAAGAGTTGCATGCGTGATACATGATACTCGGCGCTCATAAACTAATACTTGCTCGGTTTCCGATTAACAATTTATTAGAATTGGTTATAAGAAATTGCTGACAGTAGTTTCAGTGGTGCTCTGTGGTGGACTGGCATCCCATGGAGGGTGCATGAGGGTCCACAATGAATCCACATTAAGAATGATAAAATGTTAAAGGAGTAGTTAGTCTTTTTGAAGTCTTAAATCAAAATTGATATAAATGACTATCTATTATATCAGGCGTCCCAATGAAAATGAAACTTTCAAATGTACATAGATGTGTACTATGAGACAAAACACGGGTCATTAGAGCAAACATATCCACAGCAGTCCCAAACTGAAAGCTCAGTATGACAGGTCAACCTATTTGATTCAATTCAATTCAATTCAATTTGACAATTGTCATTGTTGCAAAGCTGCTTTACACAATCAAAAGAAAAATTATGGACACTAGAATCCTTTAACATTAATTTACAGCCCAGCAGCGTGCAAATAAAGATTCTCTAAAGATTGTTCAAAGACTGCTGTTTACATTCCATACAATGAAATATACAAGGCCATCAGAACTGCACATGTTAAACAAAGTTACTGAACCAAATAAATAAAGTGCCAATCAATATTATTGAAACTCTATGGAAATTTTAAATAGCTTATTTTTTATGCACTTACATTGAGTGCATATGCTGTATAGAGGTCTGAATCCTAACCCAAGCATGAACTTCAGATGTCAGCTCAGCTCAGCTTAGCTAAGAATATTTATTGACCAGACCTTCGTAAATTTCAATTCAGTACCCTGCTATACATCTTGGTCATTAGACATTGTCCTGCTCTGAACACCGAGTGTGACGTTTGTCACCTGGAGTGTAAATACAATGGAAATAAGCTGGCAATCTGGGCCAAATTCCACAACCATTGTTCTGCATTCCAAAGGCTTGTGGCATTGCCATGTGAGTATTTTTATTTTTTTGAGGAAAAAGAGTTACGTTTAGAAAACAAGTTTCAAAGATACCAGCTCAGTTTGTCTGTAGAGGCTTCTTTTTGGAATGCATTTTCTCATGGAACGAGGGTTGTGGAATTTGGACCTGATTACTTACATTGTACTCGTATTCCGAGTTACAAACTTCACAGTCTGTGTGTAGAGCAGGAAAACTTACAAGGACCAAGACCTATAGCAATGTATGTATATGCACCTCAATTCTGATTTAAGACAGAAATGAATCTATGATGATTTTAAATATCTAAATCTAAATAATTAAGAGCACTTTCTAACATATGAGAAATAAATTCTTTACTTTTAAAGGAATTTTATTTTTAATGGCACGTTTTACAATGTTTCGGCAGGGCCAGGGGTAGCTCAGTGGTTAAGGCATTGGACTACGGTTCAGAAGATCCCAGGTTCAAACCTCACAACCACCAAGTTGCCACTGTTGGGCCCTTGAGCAAGGCCCTTAACCCTCAATTGCTCAGATGTAATGAGATAAAAAATGTAAGTCGCTCTGGATAAGGGCGTCTGCCAAATGCCTAGATGTATACACTGTCCTGTATAATGTTATTTACTTAAAAGCATTCTGGGATTAAAGAGCATTTTATATTGCACTACTGTACAAACTATACTTGTCACTGCCTCTTTCTCCCCATGTTCACACTCTACACTTTATTTCAGATACTCTCTTTTTGTTTGCTACAGCAATGGTCCCACATTAAAAAAAAAAAAAAAGCTTCTGGGAACTTCTGATAAGCTGTGAGGTAAACATAAACAGTTCAGTGTCAAGTTGTGACTCTTCTTCAGAGCCTTGAGAGAGGTGAGCAAGCTTTAGTGGTGCTGCTGCATAAACATGCTCTCCTGCATCTAGAAAGGGAATCCCTGCATATATTTTCTTTCTTTCTTTTTTTTTTGCTGCAGAGACAACTGTATGACCACATTTGCCCTCTATTAAATTGCTGAAGAGCTTTAGCCGAGAACTTGTGATACAGTGTGTCATCTTCCAGGTGCAGTAAGATAATCCCCTTCTCTGCAGATTATTGCCCGGCTCCTGCAGAAATCCTCAAATTCGAGCAATAATTAAAGGTAGCTCATCTTTATTCATGAGCTTTTTGAAAGCAGACATGAAAGGAATTGGAGTTTAGTATGTCTCACATTTCAGAGACAAGCTGTAACATTTTTTACAGCAGAAGTCTTCGAAATATTAGTCATGCCATATAAGTCTTTTGCAATTCCAGAAGCTTATTTGGCCGGGTGTGTTTAAGAAAGCACACACTTCCTTTATACAGGTTGACCATATAAGTATCATTGATAAAAAAAAAAAATATATATATATATAAAAATGCACAGATTGTGGACTACTGTAACGTAACAAACCTCCACTGTGAATGTTTTATTCATATTGTTGGAGAGGTAGCCTTGTCTGCCTCTGGTGTGAGACTGACAGGGGAGGGTGCCTCATCGGCCTTGGAAGTCTGAGGCCACCCTGTTGGCACCTGGTGTATGTTTCTCTAGCAAGGCAATTCTATCGGCCCCAGGCTTGGGTTGTACTTTTCTATAGACAAACAACCCCAAAAAATGTTTAGAGGGTGGATCATAAGCAAACCCCTCCTTAGAATTTGGATCATTTCATTGCTGTTTTTTTAGACCCTGTGCTCTTGGGCCACCAGGTTCTCTGTCCACTCATAGTGTTGATTAGCAGAGACAGCATAAAGCTTATCCAAACCCTCTTTTTAGGCTTTGGTTCTGCCAGGCTAGTCCCAAAAAATGTTTAGGGGATGCTCATACCCTCAATAATTGCTCTCATTTCACAGGCTTAATAGGCTTTTTTTTTTTAAATCTAGGGCCACCAGGTACTCTTCCATCTCATGCACTGTACCTGTAAGCAGAGAGAGCATAACCAATATAGTCACTCTTTCAGGCTGTACCAATAGAATTTATGCTGGAGTAGGAACATGGCCAGGGGGACAGTGACACCACTTTAGGGAGCTGGAATGGCAATGAACCAATACTGGGCAAACTGGAGAGTGCCAAATTCAGACGTGGAGATCACGGAGATGCCATGTCTCAATTCACCTGCCTCATGCTTTTATTAGTCTCATGATCTGTCAGGAATTAGGGGTGGAGTAGATTCAAGTGCAGGCTTACCTTTAATAAACATTGTGAATGGAACAAACATGAATGAGAACATAATAATAATAATAATAATAATAATTGAACATTCAAGACAATTTGTCAAAATGGAAAAATTAGTAGGTATTGGAATGTGACTTACATAATTGTATTAATTTTAGACTGAACTGCAACACCCTTACTTGTCAAAAACAAACAGTTTAATTTACACCTACCTATCACTCAGGCTATAAAACATAAAAGATCTTTGTGAACTCCGTTGACCATGAATGTCACAGCATATAATCTACATATCAAACAATTTAGACGGGCCCATGTGGTTGGGAGAGTTTTCATTCTCACAACATTAGAAGCATGCTTCATTACAGAATAAAGGGGATAAAGAGGATTAGGTAGAAAGATTTATTCACATTTTTCAGTCCCCTGTTATTTATGTTTTCACACTTGGTATAAGAACATAAATTGTAGCTATAATTTTGGCACAAAAAAAAAAAAAAAACAACCTGTAGGAGAATTTCCTGAAACATTTTATTCATATTGTGTATTAATATTATGTAAAATATAATGCTTTAGTTGATTTTGCAAAGTTTCTTTCAAGACAAGGATTATCACAGATTTTCAGCAATTAGTTTGGAGATCTGATGCATTTCATTTGTATTTCCGCACATAAGCCTAGTCCAATCTTAGAAAATTAGTTTTTTCTCTTTTATTCTTAAAAAAAAAAAAAAAAGAAATCCACACAAAAACATGCCAAAACAATTTATTATATAACTTTAACGATAAGGTAATGATGACCAAAAGTACATCACTATATGAAGTCACACACACACACACACACACACACACACACACACACACACACACACACACACAATAAATAAATAAAAAATAATATAACTATATATATATATATATATACATACACACACTTGTACATGAGAACAAGGCCTAAATGGTTATGACTGGGCCTACTGGAGCTTAGTAGTCATAGATTTCAGCACACTGTTTCAATATTTTCAGAAGCCATAAATGCTCCACTTCCCTTTGGACACAAGCCACTTCTGTTAGACGATATTTGTCAAGACATTATTGATGAAGCCCTTTTCATTGGACCAGACCAGACCTTAGCCAACAGTTTAAAGACAACTGGCGATTAAAGATCTTACCTCAGCCGAAAGGTTTCAATTCCATCCGTTATCTTACGTATGCGCAAATTATTAGGTACCATTTATAAGAGGACGTGGTCTTTGTGGATGACTGCCCTATTCTCTATCCTCTTTGCAGAGGAGAGCTGATCTCTTCCTCAGTTCTAGGACAGGGGTTAATGGATGTTGCAGTGGTGAATGTTCAGTGAACCTGTCAGTGACCCAACTCATTCTTTTGAGCACTGTAGAGCACACAACAAAATGGCCAAGGTTGTCGTGAGGTGCTTCCAAGCACATATCCGTCAATATTTGCTGTCTCCGAATCCCTCAGTGTTTCCGCAGCTTCTTGGAATATGGTCCGTCTTAACAAGAGTAAATCTATTTTCTCACAAGTGGCTGTTAATGATGTATTTTTCGCACTGAAGTGCTCGACCTCTGCCATACGCTATTGTTTCGTACATTTAAAGATGAAAAAGACTTTAATCAGATAAAGAGTTTCTGGCATCAGACTGCATGATAAGGGGCACAAGCGTAAAAAACAAAAAAAATGGGACAAAGACAAAGGAAAAAAAGTGGCAAAATGAAAGAGGCAAATCACATTATTTTTGCTCACAGAGCTGAGCAAACTGTGCAGTAGACCTAATATCTTTTGCATATAGGCAACAGAACCAGGAAACATTAACAAGGCATGCAGTGTAAAATAAAGATTAATGTTCAGAACAGGATAAGATGGATCACATTAATACATTACAAAGTGTCTTCATGCTGCAGTTTTGGGGCCTGACAGTGCAGCCTTCCTATGTGATGAGCAATTACTGTATCCTAGTTTGGGTTTGTATCATGATGATTCATTCATTTCCACAGTGTAATTATGTGTATAAGGGCACCATTTGGAAAACACTGAACTCATCAATCTTTTGGCCCCCGATCCCCCCTCCCCCTCTATAATTCACCCCACCGAGACAACTCTCTGTGATGCCAAACCACCCTTAATTGTCCTGATTCCAGACGCCGTCTAATTACATCAAGTGCTTTGGATCTCGTTATGGGAGGGGGGAAAAAATCCTTTCTCTTGTTCCTCTTTTTTTTTATTTGTATTTTTAGAGTACTCTGCATGCTTCTCCGGCATGTAGCGAAATTCCCTCTTCACCTTGGCCTCCAGCAGCTGCACCCTGGATAAACAAACATGCATCGCTGAGCATCATTCAGAATGTGCACATTGGCTTGATTAAAAATGTCCCTATGCAGTTGCAGTGGCCTTGATCCTTCTAAGCTGACTAATAAATAAATAAATAAATAAATAAATAGTGCTCGTCGAACAAGTTTACGGTGTGGAGACGGAAGTGGGTGGGGCCAGGGTCAACAGCAGCCGGACGTATTCAGGTGGGGTGTCATGATGCAGAAATGCTGAGCATCTCTGTACAGTAAAAACTGTCAAGATAACAAATGGGAACAATCTGCGTTTTCACAATAGCAACTGCACTTGCAAGCTTGGGTTTTATCATCATAACACAGGTACCTTCCCACATGAGCTGATTATTAATAAATTCCTGAGTAAGGATAAAGTGCGCACCTATCTCCATTTCAAGCTCTGCTCAGAATGCATAATAGCATTAGGATCCTTGGGATCAAGGACATTAAACATCGCCTATTCTTTTATGTATTTTAGACTAGGTCATGCTAGAATTATTTAATCTAATTGGTCAGAAGGTATTAAGAGATTATGTTTAACAGCATGGCTCAGACAGTAGTACCAGCTGTTATTTAAATCTGAGATTTGCTCATATTAATACGCAATCATTTCAGTGGTAACAGCTCATTCAAATGGACGTGTATGGTGGACACCTCATATAATAATATGTAATTATATAGTATACTGTATAAATAACAATAAATTAATAATATTAATACAGCAAGTCTAATCTAAGACTAGAATAAATGAATAAAATTAACTAATTGCAAAAAGATAAGAGATAATCATTGGTATAGTAAAATTTTCTGTAAGGTCATGTTAAATATTTATGCAAGGCTGGACACTTTTAAGTTTCCTTATGGTTTAAAAAGTAAAAAAAATAAAACTTTTAAATTTAGCTTAATGTCATGTTTATTTACTGAAATAAATGCTAGACCAGCCTGGCATTGGAAAACCAACATACCAAACAAATAAACTAATTATTAAAAAAAAAAAAAACACAGTTATTGTAATACAACCAGTTAGTATTACCAGAATAGCAAAAATTTACCTTAATCTGATTTTTTCAAATTAGATTGAGTTCATGCCAGGGTGCAAAGAAGCTGAACCTGAAACGTCTCCTGAGAGGGCAGGATCGCTCATCCTCAAGTTTCTCCCTGCAGTCTGATGGCTTATTCAACGTTAAACAACATTAGATAGGTTTAGCACTTCCTATATTGGGAAGTATGAGAAGCTAATAGCTGATGACCAGAAGTGGCAAATAATGAAGTATAAATACTTTGTTAATGTACTTACATATTTTTTTTTCATTTGTTACTTGAATATTTTCCACATGTAATATTTAATTTCTACTCACTACATTTTCAGACTGCATTCATTTTCTAATGTAAACATACGCATTTGCTGTCACTTACACCATACCATGAGTTTAATTACACTCCATGTGTGAAGTACAGGAATAAAGAAACCATTCCACCAATCCTAGTTTACAGAAATGACTGACAGGTCATGATGAAAGTGCTGATTGGTTAGCACACCAATGTGATTGTCAGTTACCTGGGCAATGGATCACACCCACTTTTATCTCCATGCTGTGGATTCTTCTCGCTCATTTTCAAGCATCTTGAACAGGCACGGTTTCAGGTAAGGTCAAATTTGAAGCAAGATCTCGTCTATGTAATGAAAATCAGAAAGAGCCAGTAGAACGCTTGTGCTTTTAGTGTGTGTTTCACACCATTAATAACGTCATTTTAATTGCTTACAATATTTGGCACACCATACTCTATTCTGTATGCTTGCATTGCAAGGTAGCAATGGTAATAAAATTGGCATTAGCTTCATGAATTACGTAGCTTTGTGAAATAAAACAAAAACAAAAACAAAGCACAATTCTCAGCTGGTTGATTTTCTTTTTTTCTTTTAAGACATATTGCCAACCACTACAGCACTGCCTATTAGAAGCTGAAACCTTCAATTTTTAACAAGTAAATCAATTATTTATTTTTAGTGTTTGTAAGCCGCAGCTTTTAAAATAAAACTACAGCACAGCACAGTGGCTACTTACATCATTGTTAGGTGGTTTCTTCTTTATCCATAAAAAATCACCAATGCTCAAGTCAAGTAGGCTTTATTGTCACTTCAACCATATACAGTGAAAGTTATTCAACATTCTATCTGCAATGTCCTTTATCTAAAAACTTGTGCAGTGTTTACTCCTCTCTGTCTAAACCAACCAGTCAAATAATTAATAGAACGCGTTAAAAAATGTAAAATAAATTGCCTTAAAACATTTTATATCTTGTACCTTGCAAAGGTTTCATGAACTTGTAAAGTAGTTGAATACAACCAATGAATTGTAAATGTATTTATTCATTAATAATTTATACTTTTGATCTGGTTAAAAAATTATGAACATTTTAGAATTCTGCAGAAAACAAACCTGTACTAGGCATGCGCAACCATGTTATCAACAGCATCGACTTCAAGTTTATCCTTTAAAATACTGTTCATCATTGGTCAGTTAGTGATCCCAGAAATTGTTAAAATGATAAAAAATGAAAAGTATTTGTACTTTTGTTCATACAGTACATTTTAAGCCACATGCCTAGTGAAATGAAAAATGGAAATAAAAATAATTTTTTTAAATGAAATTAAAATGGTACTTCTCTTTGAAGTGGAGTACATTAAGCAAGTACCTCTACTTTTAATTAAGTATTGAGTTTGTGTATTACTGCCACCTCTGCTGCTGACATATTGATAAATTGAGAATAATTTTTTACTATCTTGATGATTGTGGTTAAAAGCTACACTAAAAAGTAAAGATGCTAAATTGAGTCCATTTATTTGATGTACTGTATTATGTACAGTGAATTGATAAAGAACACGTTTAAGATTTGTAATAAAAACTTTGAAGTTCGAATTAAAAATGTAATAAACTTTAAAAGGACAAGTATTCTACATCATTAATACTAAAGTATGGTACAGTATGAATTCTTCAAAACAAAGGTTTTACTCAACAATTTTAATTAATAAAATTTAAATGTTAATAGACAACTAATTGCTACGGGAAAAGAGGAATAAAAACTGAGAGCTAAATATTAAAATAATGAAAAAATACTGTATACAGCTTTTGGATGGTAAAGCACGACACCACAATCTCATGTTTTATCTCCTTATTATTATCATGCTTTATCTACCTTAGTAGTAGTAGTAGTTATAGCAGTCACCTGAAATATGATGAAAAAATCACTCCAGAAAAGAAATTTAACAGAAATGACTATCGTAATGTTTTCTGTGCAGTGTGACAGACTCTCAGTGTTCACAGGCTAGAACTTAATGATGCATGGGAATCAAAATGTATAGTTGGTCCAGTCTGAGGAGTAGCAGCTGATCACACTGCACCTGGAGCCAGACAGACAGAGAAGCTGAGGCCAACACCTGGCTTCACACTGAGACTAATGACCCTGTTCTTTATGGAGGTTTAGACGAGATAATAGGTTCTGTTTTCATGGTCTAATTCTGTCTGTTACAGAAAGCAGGGTCATTTCAGCAGTGAAAGCATGTCTTTCATTTCTGCAGTATGAGCATGTCTTTCATTTCTGAATTGGACGTGGAATATTGTTAGAAATGGGAAATGAAGGTCATGAATAATAATAATAATAATAATAATAATAATAATAATAATAATAAAAGACTTTATGAAAAATCGCCTCAGTTTTTCATTTCAGTTAATTAGACAGATTGTGAAAAATACAATGAAAGTATGGGGAAAGTACCACAAAAATGTTTACACTTATGGACACATAGACGTATACAATAATAATGAAACACAATAATTGTGTTTAACTTAATGATCTCATAAAAAGGTTCCCTTTTAGAGCCACACTTTTTAAATAAAGTTTCAGTTACAGTTACACATTCTTAATTTAGTGTTTCAACTTCTACCATAAGGTAGAAGGTACAATAAGGCTAAAATAAAGACCTCAGTTAGAAAGTTTTCAGACCCTTTCATGTTTTCCATATTTTATATTTCACACTCATATTAAATTGATAAGAAATTTTTCTTTCTGCATCACTCTACATGCAATACCACACAACAACAAAGCAAAAGCAGATGCTTAAAGTGTTTTGTTAATTTAATGAAAAAAATAAAGACTGAAGTATCCCATTTAGATAATTATTGTCTAATAATAATAATGTCCTTTTTATGACACTTGCAGTTGAGCTCTAGTGGATCCTACACCTATCAGTGGTCCTTGAGATGCTTCTGCAACTTGACTGAAGTTAACCTATGCCTAATTAAATTCACTGAACACTCAGTGGAACCTTGGATTGCGAGTAACTTGGGCTGCAAGTGTTTTCCAGGATGAGCTAAATTTTTAAATAAAATTTAACTTATTAAATGAGTGCGGTCTTGATATATGAGTACTGTAATATGCAATGCGCTTTGTCTACCCAGCGTCACGTGATCACAACTGAGACAATGGTTCTTCTCTCTCTTGCGCTGTGGGATTGTAGGTAATTGTCTCCCATTCTCAGTCTCAGTGTGCACATGCGTTAATCATATAGTCAACATCTATGCGCTTAAAGCATTTTTTTAAATTTTGTGTCTAAGTGTTGTGACTGTTCTTTAGTAACTGTAATGCAACAACGGACCACATGAAGGGAAAAAAGTTAAAAAGGCTGTAGCAGTGTGGGAGATTAATCTGTTTAAAGGACTGTTTCCAGTTGTGTGTGTGTGCGTGTGCGTGTGTGTGTGTGTGTGTGTGTGTGTGTGTGTATGCGTCGTCCAATAAAGTAGCCCCCCTTTGCTAATGCTTCTGCTCTTGTTTAATACCAGGTTTACAAAGGTAAAGTTCAGGTTAATTTGTTTCATATTTACTTCATATTTTGTATTAATTATTTTATATAAATATTTTGAGTTCTGGAATGAATCATTGTAGTTTCCACAATTTCATATGGAGAATTGAATTTTGATATACAAGTATTTTTATATACAAGCATGCTTCTGGAACAAATTATGCTTGCAATCCAAGGTTTAACTGTAATTAGAACACATGTCTATATATGCCTTTCAGAACATGGTGTTTGTCAGAGTGAAAACAAAACCCTGAAAAAACAAAACAGAGTGAAAACAAAACCCTGAAGTTAAGAGAATTACCTACAGAAATTCTCAAATAGAAGAGATAGGGAACAACCAACTGTCTTCCCAGATCCAGTCTCCAAGCAAAACTGCGTAATTGGGGATGAAGGACCTTTTTCAGACAGGTAACCAAGAATCCAACGATCACTATAAATGAGATCCTGAGTTCGCTTGTGGATATTGGACAGCCATCACTGTAGCACTCCACCACTCAGACCCCCATGGTACAGTATAATAGACAGACAGAAGTCGCTCCTTACTAAAAGCCTCAAGACAGCTGGCTGGGAGTTTGACAAAAAGCACCCGAAGGACTCCTAAATCCCAAATCTAAAACCCTCTGCTCACAAAAGAAAAAAAGTCATGAAGGTTAAACCATTTTAAATCAGGAAATCTGTTACTGTGCATCACCTTATTAAAATCATCCCTACAGAAAAAACATGGTGGTGGCAGCATCTTGCTGTGGGGATGTTTTTCTGTGACTGAGAAACTAGTCTGAATAGAGAGAAAATGGATGCAGAAAAATATAGTGAAACCTGACAGTTTACATTTTAACAAGACCATTACCCAAAGCATACCACCAAAAACATTCAGAACAACTCTGTGAAAGTCCTTGAGTGGCCAGAGTCCGGACATGACCCCAATAGAGCATCTCTGGAGGGACCTGAAAATAGCTGTGCACTCATGCTGCCCATCCAGCCTAGTGGATCTTGAACGATTCTGCCAAGAAGAATGGAAGAAAGATGTACCAAGCTTGTAGCATCATTCACAAGCAGTCTTGTGGCTGTAATTGCTGCCAAAGATGCTTTGACTAAGTACTAAGTGAGGGGTCTGAATAAATATGTAAATGGCGACATATGTACAGGACTGTGCAGAAATCTCCTTCCTGAGTTGCTGGGACCAGGGGAGCAGTAATAGAGTATCACAAGGAGCATGGTGCAGTGCAGGGTGTGATAAGTGCTTTGAGGAAAGTGTGTGCTGGCTCAGTTTGTGGGTTTGTAGAATCGTTGTTTTAATTCTGATGCAATCAGCTACAGGAAACCAGTGAAGGAAGCGTAGCAAAGGGGTACAATGGGACAATTGAGAAAATTGAAAACAATTCATGCAGCTGAATTAAAGATCACTTGTAGTTCAGTGTCAAATTGACAAGGGACTAAACATGCACCTGAATCGCAAATGGGGAGAGGAATGAATGAATCATTTTGATGTTTTCAATCAATATAAGCATATCAGATTAGCAATGCGAGAGGAAAATGACATTTGATTGTCCATGGTTACCAGGTTGTAAATTGTAATGGTTATATGGTGAGACTATAGTGTTGTCTAAGGAGATTATAAGATCCTGATGTGGGGATGAATCACCTGGGATGAATAGCAGTTCAGTGTCACGTAATGTGGGTTGCAGTTGAGGCATAAGCGCAGAGGTTAAGACTTTAAGTGTTTAATAATAGAAAGGAAACAAACATAGATAAACACAAGCAACTAAGACAACCAAAAACAGGAACTATGGCAAAACCAAGAAATACAACAGTATGACAACAAAATGGATGCAAGACCCAAAACTGAACGTAGGCAGGCTATTTATAAAGCAACTAATGAGCCACCTCGGTTCAGGTGAATGCTCCCATCACCTGACTGAGGTGCATACTGAGAAACCAAAACTCAAACACAAAACAAGAGTCTTAGGGCGCAAAATGCCATCTAGGGGTTAACCCTGACATTCATTCTGGTTTGCATGGATTAAGTTTCATACAATGAGCTGCCATTCTGTCAGATCTGCGAGATCTGAGCAAAACAAGGTCTGAGGGAGGTAAGGAGAGGATGAGTTGGGTGTCATCCACACAACAGTGGTATGAATCTCATGGGAGAATATGACTTTACCAAGAGAATGAGTATAGAGGGCAAATAGAAGAGGACCAAATACTAAGCCTTGTGACACTCCAGTATGACACATTCCGTCAACTCATATGACGCACCTTCCAGGAAGAAAACCACTGTTATGCTGTCATTCACACATTACATGTCTCATGATGATAGACAAAGAAGTCCTGTGGTTGTCTATGTCAAATCCTGCTGAAATGTTAAGGAGAAGACGGTCTAATGACTCTTTTTATGTAGCAGCATGTAGCTTCTCAGTGGCAACCGCAGTGCAGACCAAGAGTTCAATCTCCTAGCAATGTTAACTGGTTATAATCTTGAAGGGTGAGATACACTTGATTGTATACAGTGTTTTCAAAGATTTTTCGGTAAACAAATGAAAGGTGATATGGGTACTTACTGTAGTTACTTTCTGTGGGATCCAGAGTAGGTTTCTTCAGGATTGGAATAACCCTTGCTCTCTTGAATGCAGTTGGTACATGACTAGATGACATAGAGCTACTGATGATGGGAATGATGATGGGGATGGGAAACTGTGAGATGTTCTGGAGCATTGTGGAAGGAATTTGATCCAGTGGACGGAAAGGATAGAAGGACACGGAGACGTGCAGTAAGCCTAATGTTGCTATAGAAGAGTCAATCCAAATTGCTTTTAAATATGTGGGGCCTGTTTTGTAGTTTCTTAAAACACTGTAGTTTCTTCTCTGTTCTGAGTTGTAATTCTGATAGGTAGTTTTCCTCTTTGCCTAATCTGTACAGATTGGCCGCTTGTTTTGGGGATTTGCACCATTATTGTTTTCAACTAACACCTACCCAACACTCAAACTTTGGATTGTGTTTAAAAAAATACTGTGTATTGTTTATTAGTTGCATTAATATTTTGCACTCAATTATCTCAATACGCTATTTTTTCCAGGATCCTGTAGAAATTACATTAATTCCTGAATAAAAATATCCTTTTTATTACTAATCCAGATTGTAAACAATTCTATTTAATTTTTGATTTCTATTTTTTTGGGTGCACTTGTAATACAAAGGACAACTGAGATGAGTGTCCTAATTTTTTGTAATACCTTGCAATTTATACATATATGATTTCTACTCTATTGAGTGATCTTTACACACACAATACTTGTATTTATGGTATTAATGTGGTATTTTTTTATGTGTGTAAAGATCACCCAATAGAGTAGAACTTAATGATTTTAAGTAACAAAGCCAAACAAATTAATCTGACTGTGTTCTTGGTGTTTCATAATAAAACAGGTTTACTTTATTTTGCAGATCAGTTTCACAAATTTGGCCTATGCACACTATTGCTCATACTGGCAGGGATTTTAACTAAAGATCAAATGGCGAAATGCTTAGATTATTCTTGTCTCATGATGCTTATTTTTTCAGTGAGCTCTGCAGCAATGTGTACAGGCCAGTGAATCCCATCGTGACTCAGACAGAAAAGATGATACAGGAAGATTCAGTGCAAAAAAGCCAAGCCTGAAATCCCTCTGGCTGCCAGCCATGTCGAGAGCTTAGAGACAAGATCCCATGGTAAAATTTGAAAACCAAATCAATTTGCATGGAGGCTAAGTTCCATCAGTGAGTAAAATATTTGAATCCTTTTCAAAAAACTGGGATTGTGAGTGCAATTTATTACTTCCTGCACAACTTTCTGAAGAGGTGACATGCAATCCGTGAGTCATCTGGGCAACTCAGACTTCAGAGGTAACATGTTATACCAAGGTGCTCAGTATTGCATCATGCAGTTAGACAACTATATGAGAAAATTTCCTTTCTGGGGCAGGTATTACGGAGCAGGAAATGTTTTATTATGTTTAATAACCCACTCTATGCTTGTGTTTCTGTAATTTAAGACCTTGGGTTAAGGTACATGTGTGGCTGGGTTACCACAGAGACACGGTAGGCTAAGGATTTAAATACAGTAGAAACACTGGAATCCTGTTTTTTTTTTTTTTTTTTGGTTATTCCATTAGAGCAACTCTTAATGCTAAGGTCATAACACAATAGGTAGAATATGTTTGATTATCCTTTTTTGTTAGCCCTACAAATCTAATATTTGCAGTTCATTTAGTGGCCTGTATATCAAATATATTTAGACATAAACCATATGTACAGTAAGTTATACAAGAAGTTCTTAGGAACTAATCAGTGTGATCATATACAGTAGTAATCTGTGTATCAGACTGATTCTATTGACCACATCTATGTCCACAAGCGAAAGTAATTGAAAATGTGTTTCCTGCTAAAATGGTAGAAACAGAATTATATTAAGCTTGGCTATATTAAAAGTATACTAACCTCTATTAAAGAGTAACATCCATAATTGTAAATATGCAGATAATAGAAATGTAAATGATATTAGTTGTGATATGGTATACCTAAACAATGTTTTATCTCTGGTGTGGATGACTACCCTCAAAATCATTTTCCTAGTTTCCTATACATTAATTAGCCAAACCTGTACTTTGCCTGGTAAATGGAAATGTATTAACCAAAGAACTGGGAACAAATGGTTTATGTGACAGGCCACAAAATTCCTTATTGATGGTTGTAAAAAAGTTTTTCTTCTTGTTTATGGAAAGAACTCAGCAGCAACTTCTTTTCCCCTCTTGTCTGTTCCACCCAATCAGCATTCAGCATCACCAATATACTAATCACCGCCCTGATCATCTGTCATCTTCTGCACCTGTTCCTCACTGGTTCATGCCTTAAGTTAGAAGGTTATTTTGTGCTTTGTGCAAAACTAAAAACAATCAGCTATGATACTAGTCATGTACATGAACTCAAACTTACAGGAAGTCCCTCAAGACTACATTAAATATACAAGAAATGTCTGACTTTTTGGAAGCAAAGTATAAAGAAATGTGGGTTGCGCAATAACCACCAAGCACAGGGAGAACATGCAAACTCAATGCACACAGAGACGGGAATCGCATCTGGCCGGAAATCAAACCCGGACCCTGAAGGTGCAAGGGGTTAGTGCAAACCACGACACCACCCTGCCGTCCTATAATTAATTAATTATAGCAACAACTCAAACTTACAGTATCTCCTAAACAATTTGTACATAAAGGTGGCAAAAAAATTCTGAACAGCATGGAGAGTATCTCTCAATAACTTCCACCTGGTCTTTTTCGCAGCTAGAACAACTTACCTTACAGATTTGAAAAGCAATAAGAACAATATTAGATTACTGTTTAAAATGGTATCTGTGTGTGTTTGTGTGTGTGTATGTGTGTGTGTACTCATGCAGACATAGTGCCCTGTGACTGCATACTATCTAGAGAATATTAGCTGCCTCACACCAACTGTTCCTGGGATAGACTTTGGATCTACTGCAACTGTGACCAGGATCAAGTGGCTACTGAAAATGAAATAATAATAATAATTTTCTAAAAAATTAGCAGCAATGATTTCTCAGAGCATAATGGCTGAAATTCTGCCAGCAATTCTTTGTCCTTTTCAGCCCTACAGTATCCATCCTTTTTTTCTTTTAACTGGCATCTATTTTTATTACTGTTTTATTTAACTGGTGTTTTTTTTTTTTTTTTTTTTAAAGCAATTTACTATACTACCAATCAAAAGTTTGGACACACCTTACAATTCCATAATCTTTCCCATTTAATTTTTTTTCTACATTGTAAAACAAACCTGAAGGCATCCAAAATATGCAATTATTTCCTTTGAACAGTTGATATTGAGATGTGTCTGCTACATATGCTCTGTAAAGCCTTCATAATGGCCGCTGTAAATGTGAGGTGCTGTTTACTGGCTGCTGTAAATGTGAGTTTAATTAGTGATTTCTGAGGCTGGTAACTATGAACTTCTCCCCTGAAGCCGAGGTTTGGTCTTGCTTTTCAGTTTCATCATGGTGCTTGATGGATTTTGCAAATGCTCTGGACAATACTGTTCTTGCCAGAACTATTCCAGACCTTAGTGTCTTCCAGACATCTAGATGATAAAAGAACACGTATGGAATTATATAGTGAACAAATGAAGTGTTAATGCAGAATCATTTTTACATTTTAGATGGCCAAAGTAACTACATTTCTTCTTTCTTGCCTTTTTTGTGCCGTAGACTATCACTTGTGCAAAGGAAGGGTGATTACAGAGTCAACAGTGTACTGTACAAGACCATATTATGGCAAGACACCCACAGTTAAGTAAAGGTAAAGAACAGTCCATCAGTACTTTTTAGAAAAAAATCTCAAGAACTTCAAGAACTGAATGTATCCCCAAGTGCAGTCACCAAAACCTAAAAAATCAAATCTATAATGAAACTGACACTCAAGAGGGCCATCCCAGGAAAGGAAGACTGAGAGCTACCTCTGCTGCAGAGGATAAGTTTATTAAAATGACCAGCATCAGAAACTGGCGAACTGACGAAATGATTCTCAGAGTTCAAATGGCAGACATATTTCAAAACCTAGATTGATATTTTTGATTCTAATCACCCTGCCTATTTTTAGATGTAGAGAGGATAAACAGGTGACCCCTGAATGTGTGAAGCATGGAGAGGGTTTGATGGTGCCACTGTTGGTGACTTATTCAAAATTGAGGGCACACTTAACCAGCATGGATACCACAGCAGTGACATGCCTTCCCATCTGCACAGTGGAACCATCTTTTGTTTTCCAATCGGACAATGACCTCAAACATATCTCCAGGTTATGTTAGAGCTACAGTATTTGTCTCACAAGGAGAGTGATGATGTGCTGCATGACCTGGCCTTCACAATCACCTGATCGAACTCCAGTTGAGATGATTTGGGACAAGTTGGACCAGAGACTGAAGGAAATGCAGTACACAACACCTCTTGGAACTCCTTCAAGATTGTTGGAAAACCATTCCAGGTGACCATCTCATGAGGCTGACTGAGAGAAAGCCAAGGGTGTGCAAAGCTGTCATTAAAGCAAAAGGTGGCTACTTTAAGAATCAAAATACTGTAAGAACACATTTTTAAAACATCATTAAAGAAGAAGGTGTGTTCAATTTTGCCTGCTACAGCATTTGTTACACTGTTGTTACACTGACTTCTTGTATTTTTTTGGACTGATCAACTGATGAACTGACAAGTGTGCTTACTGGAATCTTATTTTAAATGTTGAGGTACATGCTGTCTGCTCTTGCAATGTCTCAGTGCTCATACTGTACAAGATCAGATTAGACCATCTACATTAGCGGAGCTAGTTAAATATAATATAATATAATATGTTGAACCTACTTTCTTTTATATGTCTTTGACTAGGTTTTTCCCCCTATCTTTATCTTGCCAGTCTTCTTTGAAGAGAAAGAGTGAATAATTAATTGAATGCAAATTACTGTAAGCTGTTCTTGCTTTTGTACCGAACATGAATAGTTATTGGTGTTGGTGTATAATAAGGGTACAGTGCACTGTTACAGTTAAATGTCCTATTCATTCGATGTTAATTAAAGACCATTATTTGTCAGCAATAGACAAGTAAAGGTGTCACATTTTGTGAATTAATGTGGCTCTGCAGAAAGACCTCATATGTCCTATACTAATCCTTTAGATCACCAATTGCTGTCTCACTTAGTACATTTCTCAAGTAATGAATAAAAAGAAGCACAGAGGTAAAGGCCCTACTATTAGAGATATGTCAGACAGTCTTAAGTAGCTTATACTGTAGTATATTATCTTACCTTAATCTTACCCTATTTTCAAGGTTTTATCTTAATATTTTTGTCCAATAATCTGATTTAATGTTACATTAAAATCGGAATAATTCTAACCGTATAAGAATGTCACTTTTCGCCTATTTGCAGCCAATGTAATATATTTTTCTTTTACTAACTGGATTTTGGCATACTATACAGGGTGGCCCACAGGTCTGGAGTCATAGATATTTGACCTTATATAAAAAGTGATAATTCTCTTCTTATTTCAGTTCACATGTGGCCATAAAACTAACAGCAGAAGATTGAATAGAGTTAGACCTAGACCTTTTTTTTTTTTTTTTTAGAGGACTGGGACAAAATTTGGGCCAAGGACACAAATTACGTACAGTACTTCACTAAAAGAAAAGATACCCTAGGTGAATAGTCAAGTGATAATGTCTTGTGATAATGATAAAGTATTTCATTTATATTTATACTTTAGGAAAAGTACAAAAGTACTCACCTTCAAATTTACTTTAAAGTACAGTATCAAACCTGACTTGACTTTTAAGTCAAAGTAAAAAAAAAAAAAAAACTTTATCTCTCTCTCTTATTTCAAACACCTGTTACATAATTAAGAGTTTCACAGAGGGAAGGCAACTCACGGAATTACACATTATAGTCAGTATTTGAAGACATGCCTGCTTCAAATACAGTTCAAGTCCACATGATCACATTGTCTGAGACATGGGTAATGGTGGGTCTTTGGTGCTGTTGAGTATGTAAAAATCTCACCCTTGAGTTTTTGCAGATAAATTAAGCATCTTTAACAGCAGCTGGCTTTTTCCCAGTATGAAATGGAGAAAAATAGTCCCTGGACAGAGAATGAAGTGAAATGTCTGATATCACTTTGGGGGAAATGCATCAGGACAGGAATGGTAGAAAAAATGTACAGAAACAGGGTGATTTATGAGGTAATAACATGCTGCATGTGAGCCTTGCAGGTTACGATCTTGTTGGTTGACAATGTGTCAGATTTGGGCTACCAGTTTGAACAGAGTCAAATCCGATCTGATCACAGTCAAATAACGATGTGGACAGACAGTGTGAAACAAATCGGATTTGCCTGCTGTGTCGACAAGGCATAAGAATTATTCAACATTTATTTATTCTCCCTACGCCCAATTGCCGCGGTGTCAGAGGCTCTGACGTTGCCTCTGCTAAGACATTTTCCACTGCTTTTGCCATTTTCAATAAATAAAATCTATTATTTGCACAGGAACACTGCAGACTTCCTCACCATGCAGCGTAAAT
Organism: Clarias magur; assembly: GCA_013621035.1. Taxonomy (NCBI): domain Eukaryota; kingdom Metazoa; phylum Chordata; class Actinopteri; order Siluriformes; family Clariidae; genus Clarias; species Clarias magur. Next base: position 340,739 of record QNUK01000602.1, read on the forward strand.
TATTGTTTAAAAATTGTGAGTCTGGATGGCCATCAAGGTGTACCAAAGAAGAGCCTTAGGCAGTTCTGAACAATCAGGGTAAATTCACTGGCAATCACCTTTTTTGGCACCTGATGCTCTATTTTCCTGAACATAACTCCAGAACAGATAAAAGCCTGCGTGACCAAATTGACCCCACCTTGCTGCTTCTCAAATTGTTCGGGTGATGAGAAAATCAGGTGAAAGAGAGAACTAAAATGTATTGCAGCTGGAGATTTCCTTCCAGTGCAGCCTGGCCTTTATCTGATTGCGCTCTTCCACTCCACTGATTGTCCTCATGCCAGAGCAGCGATTGGCTCCAACTCAAACCACTTTCCCATTATGCAAATGATTTCCACTAAGAAAAATGCTACTCATAGTGCCCATCATCTCAGTCAGGCTGGCAGTTCTGAATGCAGACCCCAACACACACACACACACACACACACACACACACACACACACACACATATACACACTCCTTCATACAGCTGGAATAAGGGTCTATCTCTGATGCATAGTGCCGCATTCGTATTGTAGTTGGATGGGAATAGAGAAGGTTCTTGCTCAATCAATTTATGGAACCTTTTGAAGAGCTTGTGTGCATTTTCTATAGCGGGGATTGAAATTATACAAATGTGTGGGCATACCAGCTGCAAAAGTGAGATGCATTTATATAGCCTTGGGATATTTGGATGATGCTATTGTCATTCGGTGCACATTTCACCTCAAACCATAGAAATAAATCCTGTACTACTTCATATTAACCCTTTTAAATCCCTGCAGCTTGGTAACCTTTCCCTGTAGCAGTTATTGTCTGACCCTGTGTAGTCATCAACTATAGCTTGGTTCAGTATGTTGTTGTGTTATGAGTCAGTATACAGTACATATATATATATATACAAACACTCACCTAAAGGATTATTAGGAACACCATACTAATATGGTGTTTGGCCCGCTTTCGCCTTCAGAATTGCCTTAATTCTACATGGCATTGATTCAACAAGGTGCTGAAAGCATTATTTATAAACGTTGGCCCATATTGTTAAGATAGCATCTTGCAGTTGATGGAGGTTTGTGGGATGCACATCCAGGGCACGAAGCTCCCGTTCCACCACATCCCAAAGATGCTCTATTGGGTTGAGATCTGGTGACTGTGGGGGCCATTTTAGTACAGTGAACTCATTATCATGTTCAAGAAACCAATTTGAAATGATTCGAGCTTTGTGACATGGTGCATTATCCTGCTGGAAGTAGCCATCAGAGGATGTGTACATGGTGGTCATAAAGGGATGGACATGGTCAGAAACAATGCTCAGGTAGGCCGTGGCAACTAAACGATGCCCAATTGGCACTAAGGGGCCTAAAGTGTGCCACGAAAAGATCCCCCACACCATTACACCACCACCACCAGCCTGCACAGTGGTAACAAGGCATGATGGATCCATGTTCTCATTCTGTTTACGCCTAATTCTGACTCTACCATTTGAATGTCTCAACAGAAATCGAGACTCATCAGACCAGGCAACATGTTTCCAGTCTTCAACTGTCCAATTTTGGTGAGCTCGTGCAAATTGTAGCCTCTTTTTCCTATTTGTAGTGGAGATGAGTGGTACCCGGTGGGGTCTTCTGCTGTTGTAGCCCATCCGCCCCAAGGTTGTGGCTTCACAAATGCTTTGCTGCATACCTCGGTTGTAACGAGTGGTTATTTCAGACAAAGTTGCTCTTCTATCAGCTTGAATCAGTCGGCCCATTCTCCTCTGACCTCTAGCATCAACAAGGCATTTCGCCCACAGGACTGCCGCATACTGGATGTTTTTCCCTTTTCACACCATTCTTTGTAAACCCTAGAAATGGTTGTGCGTGAAAATCCCAGTAACTGAGCAGATTGTGAAATACTCAGACCGGCCCGTCTGGCACCAACGACCATGCCACGCTCAAAATTGCTTAGATCACCTTTCTTTCCCATTCTGACATTCAGTTTGAAGTTCAGGAGATTGTCTTGACCAGGACCACACCCCTAAATGCATTGAAGCAACTGGCATGTGATTGGTTGATCTGATAATTGCATTCATTCATTGCAGAAATTGAACAGGTGTTCCTAATAATCCTTTAGGCGAGTGTACAGTGTATATAAAGTCAGTAGGTATATACACACCAGCATCTGTGCTCAAATTAGTAAGGCTAATGCAGACTATTTTTGCAAAAAACACCAAAATTTGGTTTGTTTTTCTGTCATTGTCTACGCTTGACTCTTGGAGTTTCACTGCACATTAGTCAACCTCATGTGACACAATTTCTATCTTCTGGCAACTAGCAACCTTTGTCTAGCAACTACAGACTATACAATCACCTTGGGAAATGTGCTGCCAGTTTATTTAATGGGCACTAAACTTACTTACTCATACTGAAACTACCCTTCTCTTCAAAATGCAGCAAAATGTTGCAAATGTAGTGTATAATGATACTTAGTGACAGCCTGTGCCTTGGGGCCAGTGTGAAGCATGGCAATTTGAATCAGAAATTCCCCATAGAGTAGTGGGAATGAGTGAAATTCAATGCTTTAATGAAATTGTCAAATTTTTTAAAATAATAACAAACAAGATAATAATAGTAATCTGGTATTTTATGCAATGAAATTGCTATACAACAATCAATAATTCATATGAAGTCCTTTATTCTACAAAACCTGCTGGATCTGGATGGTTATAGATTCGAAGAGACGTCTGTATTACTTTGGTGTCACTCGCCAGCTTGATTGCTTCCTGATGCTCATGTACACAAGACACCTTCTTCACCATTGTTCAACAATTTTCCATTGGGTTTAGTTCTGGATACCATCCAGAGCTGACTATCATTGTCACATAGCCAGTTTTCACTAGTTTTTCAGTTAAATAGAACAAATGCTCAGCCAGATAGGCTTGAACTAATTAGTGGAATCACCTGTTTTGTGAACAGGGAGAACAGATGGTGTTCTAATATTTTTGGCCACCACTGTAGGTGTAGTGGTTGAGAAAACCATACATTTAGAATATATATATATTCTATATTCTCTTTCCTAAAAATATTTTCTTTCTATTCATATCTTATCCATAAGTTATGTTATAGCACGTATTGTATTAAACATCAAGTTATGCTATCATTGAAAGAGCGGATTCTGACCACTGTACAGACAAAACATTTCTTTCATTTATATAGATTAGTAAATTCCAAAAATAAAATGAGCTGTATCTAGGATTATCAGCATCATCCACAACAGTCTCCGTCTCATCACTTGATATCAAAGCTACTTAGAAGCCTCACTGTTCTTACTTCACTTGAATGATGATCTGTTTGCTTTTACAGCAGCGACGAGTGGTTGCTAATTTATTTTGCAAATTCATTTCTATTGAGAAACTTTCTTATTAATTATTTTTTAAAACTTCCCTGTCATTGTTCCAGCGTATGTAACACCCTTCTCTGTTTTGATGGCAATGTGACTGAGAAGGTATACACACGTGGACAAAATTGTTGGTACCCTTTGGTCAATGAAAGAAAAACTCACAATGGTCACATAAATAACTTTAATTACAAAAGTAATAATTAAAAAAAAATCTATGAATGTTAACCAGTGAAAGTCAGACATTGCTTTTCAACCATACTTCAACAGAATTATTTAAAAAAAATAAACTCATGGAACAGGCCTGGACAAATATTATGGTACCCCTAGAAAATACTGAAAATAATGTGACCAAAGGGACATGTTAATTCAAGGTGTGTCCACTAATTAGCATCACAGGTGTCTACAATCTTGTAATCAGGCAGTGAGCCTATATATAGGGCTCCAGGTCGTCACTGTGTTGTTTGGTGACATAGTATGTACCACACTCAACATGGACCAGAGGAAGCGAAGGAAAGAGTTTTCTCAGGAAATTCTAAAGAAAATTATAGACAAGCATGTTAAAGGTAAGGGCTATAAGGCCATTTCCAAGCAGCTAGATGTTCCTGTGACTACAGTTGCACATATTATTCAGAAATTTAAGATCCATGGGACTGTAGCCAACCTCCCTGGACGTGGCCGCACAAGGAAAATTGATGACAAATCAAAGAGACGGATAATCCCAATGGTAACAAAAGAGCCCAGAAAGACATCTAAAGAGATCCAAGGTGAACATCATGGCTCAAGGAACATCAGTGTCAGATCGCACCATCCGTCGTTGTTTCAGCCAAAGTGCACTACATGGGAGACGACCAAGGAGGACACCATTGTTGAAAACAAATCATGAAAAAGCCACACTGGAATATGCCAAACTACATGTTGACTTCTGGGAGAAAGTCCTATGGACAGATGAGACAAAAATTGAACTTTTTGCCAAGGCACATCAGCTCTATGTTCACAGATAGAAAAATTAAGCATTTCAAGAAAAGAACACTGTCCCTACTGTGAAACATGGAGGAGGCTCTGTTATGTTCTGGGGCTGCTTTGCTGCATCTGGCACAGGGTGTCTTGAATCTGTGCAGGGTACAATGAAATCTCAAGACTATCAAGGGATTCTAGAGAGAAATGTGCTGGCCAGTGTCAGAAAGCTGGGTCTCAGTCGCAGGTCATGGGTCTTGCAACAGGACAATGACCCAAAACACACAGCTAAAAACACCCAAGAATGGCTAAGAGGAAAACATTGGACTATTCTAAAGTGGCCTTCTATGAGCCCTGACCTCAATCCTATTGAGCATCTTTGGAAGGAGCTGAAACATGCTGTCTGGAAAAGACACCCTTCAAACCGGAAACAACTGGAGCAGCTTGCTCATGAGGAGTGGGCCAAAATACCTGCAGAGAGGTGCAGAAGTCTCATTGACAGTTACAGGAATCGTTTGATTGCAGTGATTGCCTCAAAAGGTTGTGCAACAAACTATTAAGTTAGGGGTACCATCATTTTTGTCCAGGCCTGTTCCATGAGTTTATTTTTTAAATAATTCTGTTGAAGCATGGTTGAAAAGCAATGTCTGACTTTCATTGGTTAACATTCATAGAATTCTTATTTATTATTACTTTTGTCAGATTAAAGTTATTTCTGTGACCATTGTGAGTTTTTCTTTAATTGACTGAAGGGTACCAACATTTTTGTCCACGTGTGCATAACAGATACTTGATCTACAGTAATTGCAAACTAAACTAACTAGACTCATGTGTGAACGGCTTATACAGTAACTCCAACATAAGAAAAAACATGCAGCTAGCAAGATTTTAGACAGCCGTAGACACAAACATGCACCACTGCATTTTAAAACTGTCTCACAACTATACGCGATCTTTGCATACCAGCAATTTAGAAAGTAGCCAAAAATAAATAAATAAATAAAATAAAATAAACATTTCTATATAGTTTGGACACACAAGTTTGGATTTATTTTTTACATCTAGAACATTACTCAATTTATATATATTTTTTCTCGAAACTGTTAAATGGAATTAGGTAATTCATTAACAACAAGAAGTCATTTGTTATTTTAAGACTCGAAGCTGATCTGGAATAGCTCTTACAAGAACAGTATTGTCAAGTGCATTTGCAAGACCCCATTAAGCACCATGATGAAACTGGCTCTCATGAAAGCAAGACCAAAACATTCATTCAGAGTTACCAGCCTCAAAAGTCACCAATTAACAGCAGCTCAGATTACTGAGTACTTTTAGTCCAAAATCATTCAGTTCTTTTTTACTTTGACTTGTGTGCATATATTGAGTAATCGAGTACTCCGAATGGTGTTATACAGTTCAATCATTACTGAAGGATACACACTATACTATACAACTAAATCTAACCATAAAAAAGCTGAATATACAGTACTGTGTAAAATAGCTATGTATATAATTGTATATAATTGCCTAATATACAGTATATTGGAATTTTTTTTTGAGCCATCCTTCATAAAATGAAATTATTAAATCATGTAGATTTAATTAAATAAATAGGAAGGCATGTTTTACTGCAACAGGCACCAAAGTGCCTAAAAATACAATAAAAAATTGGTTGTCTGTTTAACAACCTCAACAGCAACCTCTTTACCCCTCTCATCAGTTCCAACCATGACGCATCACCAGTGTAATAATCATTAGCCTGATTATCTGTCATCATTTGCACAAAACTTGCAAAATATGAGAGCCAGAAAATTCATTCCGGAAGCCTGGAGAACTATTCCTCAATGCTACTTAAAAAAAAGAGCTCTATGTCAAGGATTATTAATACAGTGGAACCTCGGATTGCGAGTAACGCGGTTTACGAGTGTTCTGCAAATCGAGCAAAGATTTTTAATAAATTTTTAATCGGAAACCGAGCAAGTATTAGTTTACGAGCGCCGAATATCATGTATCACGCATGCCACTCTTATTTTGACACCGAGCGTCACTCTCTCACCGAGCCCACTTCCGGAACGAATTATGCTCGTAATCCAAGGTTCCACTGTATCATTAATGAAGACAGCTGTGATAAGAAATAACTGTTTAGAAATCTTTTTTTATTAGATTAATTGCATGTTGGTCTTATGTATTCCTATCCCTTAATAAAGAGTTTACCTCAATATAAAGAGATAGAGCCTTTTAATTTACAAAAGCAATGAGAACGATCTCAAATGTACCAAATCTCTCTACTCAATGTTTTCATTAGTGTAAATATTCCAAGAATATTGTTTTATATCCTAAACATTCATTTTCTAAAAGCAGCAACATAAAAGGTGGATGATCAACTCTTCAGACGGCCTATGAATCTAATGAGCTGTCAGTTGGATTATTACCAGAATACTGGGTGCACCTACACATAGCTGAAGCAGTATGTATTAGTAATGCATATTACTAATGCTTAGGGCAGACATCTAGTAAAAAATAGATTCAGAGTGGGGCGAGAAATAAGGTTTAGTTCTGAAGGTTAGTGCTCCTCATGGTTGCAAATCTATAGATTAAAAATAATAAGCATTCATTGCTTTTGAGAGTGGCACAACTGAGCTGCTGATTCAGAGCTAATAGATACATGGTTCGGTCTGGAGGTCAGGGCTTTGTGGAGTCTTGATTTTCCTTCTTGTGTCTTCATGTGTTTCCTTTATATATATATATATATATATATATATATATATATATATATATATATATACTTCTACTTCTACTTCTATACTTCATTTCCCCTTGGTGTGAGAGTGTGAATGTGCCTGGCAGTATTCATTCCTGGTGCCTGTAGTTCTCTTTCAAACAAAAGCAATTAAAGTACTTCACTGCTACATATGTAGAAAACAACTAAGACTAACATGTTGAATATCAGAAGTGGATTTAAATTTAATTACAATTCAATAAGCACCATGCCCAAGTTCATCCACATAACAGTACTCATCCTTCCCAGTAACTTATCCATCAGTCATTATGAATGAAATAAATGTGAATCACACTCTGGCACTCTGATAAGGCACTAATGTGTTATCTGTGTCCTAACATACTCCTCAGCACAACAGGATAAAGCAGTCATCCCAAACATGAAAGCAAATTTATCCGTCATCTGCCACTTGGATGGCTTTTGAAACTCATCTCTGACAGGGAAAAAGGCCCTCTGATGCGCCACTGTAACACGCACAGCTTGATTAGTTGTCATTAACTTTCCATGGAGGACTTTGTAATAGCAAAATGTCAAACAGGGAAGACAAATTGAGAGATTGCTCCTCTTGTATACATAGTAACTACTGGTTTCTCTGCCATTAAGCTGTCCGTCCATAACCATTCTACAACAGCAAGTGTTCATCAGTTTGTAGCTTCTTTTTTTAACAGCTGAATCTACTGTAAATATAGGATCTGTCATGCGTCAGTCTCTAGGGCCATTGTAGTGCTGTTCTATAGCACAGGTCAAGGTGACATTGGACAATTCAGTGGCTTTAAAATAACACAACACAAATAAATCATGAGAGGCGGAGTGGCCATTTTAGGTTTTCTTTCTTTCTTTCTTTCTTTCTTTCTTTCTTTCTTTCTTTCTTTCTTTCTTTCTTTCTTTCTGTCTTTCTTTCTTTCTTTCGTCTACTTTTCTTAACACCATACCAGCTTCTAGGTCTATAGTCAATTTTTGTTAAATTTATTCAAATTTAAAACAAGATAATACTTTTTTTTTTTCTAAGAATGGTAAAACTAAATTTGTAATTTACTTGTTTACACACATTTTTAAAAGTCTCAACTGAATAAAACGTGCTCCTCACAAGAGTAAAAGAATTACAGTCAAATAAAATATGTTTGATGGACAGAAACTGTGGTGAATTTTCTCGAGTAAAAATCTCTGTCCTATTCTGCATCTTGTATAAATTACTTGATCCCAATTATTAAAAGGAACTGTATGTTTTGTTTCAATATCGGGATTCATTTCATGTAGTTTGTTATTTAGATATTAGTCCCATTCTGATTCTGCTATTTATTTTTAATGTATGTACATGTGTGTAATTGGTGTCCTTTGTTCACGGTATAGGCTTGGGATCACTCATGCACATGACCAGGACAAAATGGTTATCAAGGAAGGAGGAAGAAATACAAACAAGCTCTATATGACTTTACTATTTCACCCCCCCCCCTTTTCTGATCTTGTATTAAAGTATATAAGTTACAATTATTTATATGTTATTCTTTTTCCTCTTCTACTACTGTTTGTATAAACTTCTCCTGCTATAATGCAATAATTTCCCTTTATGGGATCAATAAAGTCTATCTATCTATCTATCTATCTATCTATCTATCTATCTATCTATCTATCTATATATATATATATATATATATATATATATATATATATATATACTGTACGTATAGTAAATAAGACAAATAAGACTCTCCAACCATAAAATGAATTTTTTATAGCTTTTCATATAATTTACTTTGTAGAACAAATTGATTCATGAAGCGACCTATGCTACAGTGTTGTAGTATAAATATAAATAATAATAAAAATATAAAAAGTAAATATGAAAAAATATAAAAAGTGTATGTCCACTGCATCATATAATTCATCTGAGATGTGTTTGATTAAGAGTACAGGAAAATGTTGATGTCAGCGTTAGGAGGGCAATTAATGTGCTTGCATGCAGAAGTTGAGATGATGAAGAATGCAGAATACATGCTGCGAAGTAGACCTAAGTATCTCTTAATGAGGTGCGAGTGTGTGATCGCTTTGGCTGTAGCTAATCCCTACTGTCTTCGATTCGCTTGACTGGTGCCTGTTAGTTCCAGTGCCGCTGCGTCAGTGGAGCGTGGCTAGCATACACCTCCATCGTGGCCTACAACATGGGGGCTTTGCATTGATTAATACCTGAATACCCGAGGGATATAGTTGTGGCAAACCTTAGAACATGGTGCTCTCACGTCATTGTTAATGAGGCTTACAAGATAGCAATAGTAGTAATGTAATGACAGGGGAGTTTTTGGCAGAGTAAGCCAAAACAAAGTAAAGTTGGGGTTAAGAATAACATTATGAGGGTTATAACATGATATAACATTCTAACATAATTGAGGGTTCGATTCTTAATCGAATGGTCTTAATCGAACATACTAATGCTAAAAGAGTTACAGTTGCATACAGTACAGTATGTCCACCCTCTTGGAATGGATGCATTCCTGATTTAAAGCTTAGTTTAAAGCTAACAATGAATTCAACAAGAAGACAATGATGATGGTAATAATGGCCATAATACCAAAAATGTTTTAAAAGACTAAAAAACACAGCAAGAAAAACTGATCATCATTGCAACAGCACAGCTGCATAATTGTTGGCAACAGCAAATAGGATTATCCTTTGTTAAAAAATGAAAAGCATCCTGCATGATATGTTTATGAGCTTCAGCGAGTTGCCCTGACAATCCTGTAATAATAATTCACACTCGGTGATGTGTCAGTGTCGTGGAGTCGGTCTTGGAGGAAAATTTGTGCTCATACTTCACATCAGTTCAGATATGTCATACGTATCAAGCCTATTCAAATCCCAACTTAAGGCACAAAGGAAGTCTGATTACCGAGTGACAGACAGGAGACCGCGGCCCATCAGAAGAAAGAGAGTATGTGTGTGAGAGGGAACAAAGCATGCAGGAGGCAGAGTGTGAGTTAATTTAATGCGACAATAGCAAAAGGGTCTGCGTTGACCTTACAAAAACGCTGATTTGGGGTTTCCAAAAATCATTCCTGCTCCATTTATATTTGCAACTGGTTCAGAATATTAAAACTTTGAAATTCTAGGCAAAATTGTACTTAGATTATTATTATTATTATTATAGGGGAGTGAGCAAATAGATAAAAAAAAGAGGAAATGTGAATATTCCACTCAGCTGTTTGAGTTTGAGTTTTTCTTTTAAGCAATCATTTGAATTATTATTATTATTATTATTATTATTATTATTATTTGATATTCATATTCATAGTCAAGTGTCCTAAGTTTCACATACAGTATTAAGTCCAAATGGCTTTCTGGGTACCACAAGGCTGATTCATCTGTCAATAAACAAAACTGATATATGGCACTGAGGATGCCACTGAAATGAATGTATGTACATTTTAAGGACGAAATGTCCCTGTTTTAAGACTACTGGATGCAGCAGTGTGACACATGATAGAGCTTAAGATGTTCTTACTGCAGATCCAGGTGGGGGGTGTGAAAGATGAATAAATGCTGCTGTGACTTTTGCAGCTTTATTTGAGCTCCGAATCAAATCGGATTTATCCACGATCATAACTCTGGCAGTCTTGAACCCATTTTCCCACTATGCTTAGTCAGGATCAAAGCCTGCCCCAAAGTAGTAACTTCAGTGCCATTTCCTCATTGACCCCTGGTGTGTGTGTGCAGCTTGAAGCTTGTGTAAGCTGGGTGTATGCCAGGCTAATCTGTTGGATGATAATGATTATGATGAGAGGCCTGTTGTGCCCTTGATGTGCAAAGGAAGGCAGCAGGACTTTGCACTCATCACTCACTGAGCTTTGTTTTGACCGACTCTTGTAGGCTTACATCATCACTCTCTCTCAATAACCTCCCTGCTCTGATCTTGTTCTAAATGCCAGCCCAGCTATACCCAGCTAGTCACAGATGCAGAGAGAAAGATATTTTGGACATGTGTCTCCATCTCTCTTTCCCCGTTAGCTTCTGTGTGTGAGAGTGTGTGTCTATAGGAGTGCACATGCCTCAGCAGTAATCAGCAGTGATTTAATGTGACATGAGGTGCAAGGGGCTCATGCCCATGGCACTTCTAAGACAAGGTGCCATGGTGTACTCTCTGACAGTGGCAGTGTTGGATGGCAACAGTTTGACCTGCTACATTGTCGATTTTAACGTTCACTCATACAGCGAAAGTGACAAGTGGCACAGTAATCTAGTGATCTAATATGATTGTGTGGCATTTAGAAATAAATTCATTACTCATATGATGAAAGATAATTTATGAGAAATGAAAATCTTCGGATAAAAGCTCCGTAATTAACCTGATAATCAAATGTATGGTGCTCATTGAATATAAGCAACAGAAAGCAACAGGCTTTTTTCCCCACAGCATTAAGTGTATGGGCAGTGCTTTGTTTTCAACTCATTTATGTCTCATTTGCAAACTCTGTTCAAATTACTGATGTGATTATTTCCATAATATGCAGATAAGATTAGATTAGTTGATTTTTGTTGTTTCTTTCTGAAATACAGTTAACACAGGTCTCAGTGCTCCCCAAAATGTGTGTGTGTGTGTGTGTGTGTGTGTGTGTGTGTGTGTGTGTGTGTGTGTGTGTGTGTGTGTGTGTGTGTGTGTGTGTGTAAATGCTCCAGCTTAAATAACCCTCAAATAAGCTATTGCTAAGCCACACTCCACCAGAGAATAGCAGAGCTATCTTCTCATATGAGGTCACAAAAGGGGGAAAATCTTGTCTTGTTTAAGCACTTGTCAATAAAAAATAATAATAAAAAAAACGGACAAAAAGAAGGACTTTTTGAATGAAGGACTAAGTGAATTTTACATGCTCTTTAAAATGCTGTAATATCAATAATAATAATAATAATATAATAATAATAATAATAATAATAATAAATGTTGTTTGTCAATTATGTTGTTATTGTATGTCTCTAGACAAAATATAAGAACCAAAGATGAATGGTAAAGTCATTGAAAATGTACAGTAGACTGTCATTTGTTTTATTTAGATCATACTCAAACATCCAGCAAAGAAGAGAACAATAACAAATGAATATTTCCTAATTAAACTAACAAGTCAAATAACTGAAAACACAGTTCTTTAGAATAAAATAAGGAAAGTATAATATTACAAAAATAAAGAACTAACTGCATCCCCACTAACATTGTCATATAGTTGTGTTTATAATGTTGTTGTGGGATTAGGTTGTGACATTGCAGTAGGTTGGCATTGAAAGTTAAAAATACTTTCAAAAATGACATTATGATCATGCAAAAATGAATGAACACGGTGTTGCAAATACAATCTCAAACACAACAGAATATCACAATGTGTTTATTACATTTATTCATTTATCTTGGCTAAAATATGTCCTTGACATGTTAATTCTGCCAAAGCTATTTCTCTCTCTCTCTCTCTCTCTTAAATTGAGATTGGTTGGTTTGGTCAATTGAAATGGTCTATATAGCCGTAAGTTTCACCGGCACATATTCAACTGTATTGACCTAGTTTACTGCTTACAGACTGTTTGTACAGACTGTTTCAGTGTCTGAACTGCACTGTTGGTCACAAATGATTACCTTGAGATACTAACTGTGTTAACAATATATTGTATAAAACAATGAAAACTTGTTGTTAAAAAAAGAAGAAAAATAATGGTGTGTATAACTGAAATATCTTGTTCTAGAATCCCCTTGCTAGAGTGGGTGTGACAGAAATTTCTTTTATTAAGGTACTGCAATGTAGTTGTATGTTTTCCTGCACATTTAGGGGTGTTGATTGGGCACAAATTTAGCTTGGCTGTGCTAAGAGGAGGAGTGAAGGAATGGGGAACACATGTTACACCAAACTTCTGTTGTGCTTTGGACACTGCTGCAGTAACAGGTTTAGGAAGATGTAGGGTTTCCAAATGTATGTGTATTGGAGTCTGCTGCATGGTTATATGTGTGGTCACAGCCTGAGGATTTGCTTCTCCATCAATAAATATGGTCGTTAATGGTGGTCAGAAATCCAGGGAACTGTGAGTACTGTCATAGCATTTCGAGATGAGCTCCAACATTCCACTACCATGTTATAGTACCATGGACAGCTCAGGACAAAAATCAAGGGAATAAAACATTATTTGTTGTTTTTTTTGGTTGGTTCGTTCAAAATAAAATGTAATTATAAGTTAGGGGGAATTTCAAAGGTGTGGACCACTCTGTTAATATTAAATATTACTATATTGTTAATCAGTGTAGAGTTTGTGTCTGTATTCGAAGCCACTGAAGACAATAGGTAAAGAGATACAACACGTTCAAACTTAATGCATGGGAGTTTGAGCTTGCATTAGCAGCATACCGTATCTATATAATAAGCTAACCAGGCCAATGGCTCCAAATCTAAAACATATTTGGCAGTTACAGTTATTGTAGAAACAATCCCAACTTCAATAATCTACAGGGTGAATTAACTTGTTAATGAACTATTTAGCATTTATATAGCTATTTAGAAGTATTTAGCTCTTTCATGTCCATACATGGTTAGACCAGCTTTTTTCAGGATATTGGCTGGGATGATGCAGACCTAATAAATGGCCTCCAAGAAGTCCAGAAGTCACTCCATGTGTGTTTTTTTTTCTTCAAAGGAAGAGGTGTACAGGACAAAGCCTCACACACTGGATTACTTGGAGGCAGGGATTTAGGAGGTTCTCAGGAACATCCCAAATGACTTCCTTCCATCCCTAGCCGTTTGAGGAAACTGGTTGATGCAACTGAAATGTAAAGATTTGCTTTCATTATATTATACTGTATAATAATGTACATGTACAATTTGGTTCAATGAATTTGTGTTAGAAATATGGACTTTATTACCAATTTTAATGCATAGTTACTTTTCACCCACCCTATAGTAGACCCATCACCAATTCCCCTCCTTAGTATCCAATTGTGTCTCCTTAATGCTGTTATGAGGGATATCATAATATTTGAAACCAAGAAAATTGCGAAGGTGGGCTACACAGCCAACTGTGGATCACTAATATTTGGGAAAGAAAATCTAAAAAGAAGTTTAAAAAGCAAAACATTAATTTTCTGCATGCTGAACACAATGCTAAATCCAAATAGTCATACCTTATAACAATGTTTTTAACTAAAGCATCTGCTGCACACTAAAGCATCTGCCACACAGATATACACAAGAGGGTGAGCTTGAACTTGATGAGGCTCCAGTTCCTGTTCAGTTTTGTTTTAAGGGTTTTAAGAGTGTATTAAATGCAGAATAAATCAGAACTTGGCTAAAAGTTTGTCTGTCTCCAGGGCCTTAATGCACACCCTCACACACTTTTTTGTTATTATAATGAAACAATATAATAAGTATTTACATAGCATTTTCATTGTAGTAGATCTGGCGTATGTTAGACACAAATACTACAGCATTTTATATAACAGACTTAAGCATCCACAGATGCTTAATGGTGTCCAGCAACCGATTTCATTTGCATACCGAGGGCTATAATCGTTGTTTGGCAAAGTTATGTTCATTTCATAATTTAAGCAGTACTGTAAGTTTCATGGTTGACTAGTGTGTAGCCTTTCATGGACACAATCCCAGCGTACTCTAGTGAGTTGCACTAGAGAGAAAAATCTTTTGCACTGTACATATTATTGGCAGTAAGAGCAGCGTTGTATTTTAATGTAAGAATATAAATAAATGTTGTTTTAAAGTCATATTTGCAACTTTATGCCACAGTAATTCCAGAACATTATCCCAGTGTCATGTAGTCAACATTGATCTAAGATCATTTTAGGAACTAAGTTTGAACTTTCAAAAAAAAAAAAAAAAAAAAAGAAATTGTTCCAACATTGTTCCACAACGTTGACACAATAATGTTGCAACAACATTCTGACAACAACAACAAAAAAACTGTGCTAGGATAAACTAATATTAGCATAATATAATATATTAAAATAGTTAGTATTTAATATTATTGCTCAGGTTAACCATTTCAGAATAGTTAACTCAAATTAGTTTAAGTCCTTCTGTGAAATACAGCATTATAGTTTGTTTCTTTGGTTATTATCCTAATAGGCATGTTAATTAGCTCAAGTTTAGATTTGACTTTAGCTGCTTTCCTTCTCCATTTTAACCACAAATTCATTCGTCATCCTACATAATTTTTTTCTAATGAATCATTATGTTTCTATTTCATTTATATATATATTTATATATGTTTGATACATTCTTTTTTCACCTTTCAATTCAATTCAATTTTATTGTATAGACAGAAGATGGCTATAAATAACAAAGAGCTTGCACCTCGAGACAAGTGGTAGCCTGCTATTTGCCTTTATACATTATACATTGCTTACTGATGATTTCGCAATTTATTCGTTTACATCACAAGCACCAATTTCAACTGACTGGTTGTATTAATAACATTGTTGTACATAACGTGTGTCCCACCCCATTCACACTACTTCATCAGTGTTTTATCCACTGTTCATGTCTGTTTCTTTTTAAGGGAGCAAAACGTCCTGTAAATAGGGCAGGCAATTAACATAATTAATTAGTTACAGTTCACTTTCATCATTATGGATTTATGTTAACATTTTGTTTGCAGTGGTACACTACTTACTATACCTGGACAAAAAAAAAAAAGTTGCACACAAAGATTTCATTCAATTACCTTAAGCTTTAATTACAGCACGCAATATTGGGGCCAGTTAATGTATGAAAATGATCTCTCATACTCACCGAACCAATCTTTGTAATACACCTGTCAAAAGTCACTGACACAACAAGTCAAAAGTTTGGACACATTTCTAATTCCAGATTTTTTTTTTCCTACATTGCAAGACAATGCTGAAGGCATCCCAAATATGCAATAATCTCTTTTAACCAGTTGATATTGAGATATCTCTGCTACATTTAAATGCTTTGTAATGCCTTCATAAAGGCTCTAATCCAAGGTGCTGTTAATTGGTGATTTCTGAGGCTAGTAATTCTAGACGAACAACTTCTCTGCAGCAGAAGAAAGTTTTGTTCTTGCTTTGCTGAGATGTTCTTCATGAGACCAGATTCATCATGGTAGTTTCATGGGTTTTGCAAATATGCAATATGCATTCCATAAATGCTATTTTATAGTTTTGAAATCTCCAGTATTGTTCTAGAATGCAGAAAACCCATCACACAAAAAGTAATGTTACAGTACAAGAAGGTGTGGGTGTGTATATAGACAATGAGATGAAAATTATTGTTTTACCCTGACTTTATGTTAGTGGCTTTATGTTATATAATCCTTCATTATAATATTATATATAAAATGAAAAGCACCACTATGAAATGAAAATAGATATTAGTTATTCAAAATATCTTTATTTTAAATGGATGGTCTTAGTTGTGCAGACTGTTTATTAATTTAAATATATTACTTTCATGCCTTCAGGGCAACTTTTCTTTATTTTAATGGTTATACAATATTTCCTATTAAAATTTTGAAGAATGTTGTATACTCAGTGGAGTACCGATGGAAGTAGATGGTGAAATAGTCTGATTTCTGTTATCGTAAATCCAAAAATATTTTTTTGTTTAATTTGGTCATGAACATTGCATTATTTTCTGAAATTGGACTTTGTTTCTCAGAAATACAGTAAACCTTTAGGTAGAGAGAGAGAGAGAGAGAAAAAAACATATCTACACATAAGCCAGTGGTGTCTGAGTCCCTCTGGTGTGTAGCTAAGAATGATGAGGCTTAAATTCAATGCTAACTGGCGAGGGAGCTGACTTCATCTCAGTAGGGAGCGTCTGCTCTGCTAATGGAGTCAATGGCTATTGACAGAAACAGCTGACAGCAGCAAGGCGTGCTGGAAGAAGTTGCTTCATGCTGCAATATGCATTTATGTGGCCAATGACCTGCTTATCAGTTCACCAAGCTCAAGCTCTAAATTACCACGTGCATACCCATGCACATATTCAGGCATTGAATTTAACCTAAAGTGAGCTCATGATATACTATGTTGTCTATGTTGTCTATTTTGAAAAATCTCCTAACTAAATAGAGCTCTACTGTATATACTGTATAGCTCCTTAGGTTGTTGTGTGAGCGCTAGAGGAAGCTGTGTGTCCAATCTGGAACTGTATATTCATGCATCAGCCTGTTCTGTGATCTAAACAGTGCAAGCATGTGTTACTGGGCCCTGGCCATCTTTAGTATGCAGACTTGATTATCAGCTGCTGGTGTGAAATGGATTCATTCAAACACGTCCCTCCTCCTTCCTTCCACACAGTAGGAGTCACTTAGACATCACAATCCTTGGAAAATCAAATTATAGAACCATTAATTTGTCTAGGTAATCCAGGCTGTCAGCTGCATTGGAGAAGCAATCTCCGAAGACTGCGTTCATCAAGTGCGTGATGCCAGTAGAAGTGAAGCATTATCTAATTAGCATGAGAGGAGTGGAGTGGGGAGTTGCATGTGAATGTTATCACTCCCCAACATCCAAAATGAGAAGAAATAGCAAGCTTTACATTTTCACACTGACCCTAAAGTAAATGTTTGTGCTTTATCAAGCAGTTTCATTCACAGCCTCTCTCTTTCCTTGGCAGTTTACTGTATCTTAATACTTATGGTGCCATGTGCTGAGTAAGTATATAGAAAGTTAGGCAGCTCAGAAGCTTCCTTTTAAATTATAAGCCATACTCTAGCATGGTCATACTTTTGCCTACACTGATGGAAGTGAAAATAAATAATATCGAGACAGTTCCCCTCTATCTATCCATCTATCTATCTATCTATCTATCTATCTATCTATCTATCTATCTATCTATCTATCTATCTATCTATCTATCTATATCATTTAAAGCTCACGATTAATATTCCTATATAAATTAAAAAGTAATGGCATATTATTTTGCTACAAAAATAAAGCAGGAGATTCAAAAAAACTGTAGATTTTAGCCGTGATGGCTGCTTCATGATAAAGTTCAGTCTAAAGTGTAATATTATTTTTCCTCCTGATTGGGTTTGTGCATGACAAAGAGCTAAAAGCTTAATTAGCCATCAATAATGATAGCTTATTGGTTTGGCTAAAAAAAGACTGAACAAGGATAGGCAGTGTTCCTGCTCAGTCTCTGCTTCATAAAACGTTTTCTAAGTCACTGTATTAGGGCATTTATAAATTCAATTCAATTTAATTCAATTCATTTAAACTCAATTGACTTCAATTCAAGTCGAGTCAAGTCAAGAACTATATTAATTCCAGGAAGAAACGACACCTTCACCTTGTTACAGCCACTCACTGTTCAAAGAAGAAGAAGAAGAAGAGGAGGAGGAAGAAGAAGAAGAACACAACAACTCAAACTTAAATAAAGTCTAAACATGCATAAAATAATATTATTTACAGTTTGCAGCAGACAACAGCGTTATACGGTGCACTGAACAGTAATGATTGTGATAAAATGACATAAGTGATAAGTATACTGGTCAAAAGTTGAATATGAGAATGTGATAATAATGATTATGATGTATGATATCTATATCTCATGCACCAATAAAAGTGTTGTCAAGATACATATTTACTGCAAATGCCTCTTTTCTTCGTTATCCATCAACAGTCCCAATTTCCTTTGATATTTGGCAGACTGTTATCATATTCCCAGATAATATGTGACAGTTCTTTCACAGTCTTTCATGTTTCAAATCAACAAGGCTGTTTCTGATTCATTGGCAATGCCAGGTAAGTTAAGATGAAAAGCTACACAGTGCAGAACAGAAACAAGTGAATACATGTCACAGCCTGCAGTGATACCACATTACCCGTATTGTTATGTACTGTGTTGTCTTCATTTATTATTTCTTTCTTGCAGTTTATCTTTTATCCAGTTCTATGCATTTTTCCATATCGACTGCATACGCAATTCGAGCACTTAAGAACACCGTTCTTCTTTTCCTTCTTCTTTCACTTTTTATTTTTGCCCTTTACCAAATGGCACCCACACGGTTTCACACGGGTCCACATTTGTATTACGAGGAGGTATGGTGTTCACGAGTGCCTTCACTGCACCCAATACTGAAGCCCACTTTTATAACTTAGCAACACTCTCTTATTACAATCCTATTGTGGTTGTGAGCAAGCATCAGTCTCAGTGAATGCGTTTGTTAAAAGCATGCAGCAGCAAGAAAAAAAGCCCTTCAAATAAGGTACAATGTCTTTTGGTATTCATTGGTTAGATGCATTATGGTTAAAGAAGTTTATTAAAATGTATTATCAAACCTTATATCCTGCATATTCTTGATGGAACTGATGTGTGTAGTCAGCTGATTTCACCATGGTTAATATGACCTTGTGCAATTTCTGTTATGGGGTAAAGGATCATCAAACAGATTATGATGGTCGCTCATCTCCAAATAGAAAATAAAGTTTTCATGTATTAGCATCGCAGATAATTCATTCTCATAATTTCCTCCCCTCAGAATCACTGCAGAGAGGGCACTTCACTCAACACATGCAAAATCTGAAATGGCGGCTGTCTCAAATGCACAATTTCCCCATGATAACTGAACAGATGTCACCAAAGTGTGGATTTGAGCTAATTTAACTATTTCCTGGAGTATTATTTCACAATTTAGGGGCAATGTAAGAAAAAGCTTCCACTGGTTGAGATGTGAGTTACCATTCCTATTTAATCAGAATTTAGGAGGACAAAAGTTTTATTCATTCATGTTTTTATTTCAGTCTCGCGGTATTGCGGTTGTAAATAATCAGGATTAGAGTAAATAGCAAGAATGGTCTTGTCATTTGTTTACAGAGAACTAATGCCTGGTGGAATAAGTATCCCAAAGTTCATACTGTATATTGTAAGATCTGCAACAATTTACAAAGTTATTTCAAAGTTATATAGACAAATGTCTTTTGTATTTTGCTTGTAAGAGCAACAACATCACCTGCCCTAAAGCCCAGTTACACCCTTGGGATTTTGACAGTGACAATAATTTTACTATAACAGAGGTACATTTCTGCCATGTCCTCATCAGAAGCTGCATCCATTTAAAAAATGTTCACTATGGCACTGAGAAAACACTTAGGAATTCCATTTAGGTCCACTTGAAGTGAGCTGAACATATGGGCAGACATCTTTGATCCTTTCAGTCTTCTGAGTGTGTGAGAATCAGCCTTAATATACCTTCTGTAAAAAGAATACTAATAACTTAAATATTTATATAAATCATATTTGCATATTTTTCTTTCACATGAGTCTATACAGTACTTTAGGCATTACTTGCCTTAATAATAATTGCAAGTAATACACTAAATAATTAAAGTAATTCCTGTCTGGCCCTTGTGTACAGAAAACCTACCAAAAGTTAAGAACAGCAAAACTAGCTTAGTGGTTGAGGTATTGGACTATGGTTCAGAAGCTCTCAGGTTCAAATCCCACAGCCACCAAGTTGTCTCTGTTGGGCCATTGAGCAAGGCCCTTAACTGCTCTGATGTATAGTAAGATAAAAATGTAAGTCGCTCTGGATAAGGGGGTCTGCCATATGCTGTAAATGTACACAGAACTTTCCCTGTGTAAATACTGACATAACATTGCACTGTAAAATTCCTGACTCTAGCATGCACTCTGAATATGACCAATGTGTACTATTTGTATAGTCATAAATAAATTGGAAGTATAATATCATTTAACTGCATGTTCCAAATTGTTAAACAACGTTGAACAAACAATGAACCATTTCCTTTGATTCAATAAAATATGAGCTTAATATTTTTCTTCTTAGAACATTATAAAATATATAGAATTTAAAACCTATTTAAGATTTAAATTGCAGGACCTTTGTACATTGTTTGTATTTTGCAGAGATTTCTGGTGGTCTGGTGTAAGTCAGCCAAGCAAGAGAAAAGGCAGTGGGTATACAGCAGCCTGACAATGGCACGCGCCTTTCAGCAGACCTTATCATCAATCAGCTAAGTGAGCCCTGGTCTGCATCGGCATCCCATCACACCATGGGGAATCACAAGAGTGCAGGAGGTGCAATTAGCCATTCTCTGGAGCATGCAGAGAATGACAGCCAATTGGCCACTAGGACCACACATGTCTCTCCTATCAGCTCCTTCAGGCTTTAATTGGCCAGGATTGGCTGTTTGCTTGGAAACAGTATTGAAGTTTTGATGGATCACTCACTGGGGAATAGTGTTAAAGTTTACAGTATGGACAGGAGGTGGATTTGTAAGCAAGAGGTTGGCTGGAGAATTTAAGTGCAATGTGTGAGTGTGAGTGCAAAATACCTCTAGTGTGTTGGAAAATACTTTTAATATTCATCCTAGTTGTTTGCTTTATAATTGATTGTCACAAAGAAAGGGTGCATAGAAATACTGGTTTTACTGGCCACAGTTGATGTAACAATATAAAAATCAATAAATTATTTAATAAATTCATTTAGACGTCTGTCTGTTTATTTGTTTGTTTGTTTGTTTGTTTGTTTATTGGGGTGGGGCGACTTCTATAATACAATATACAGTAGATGGGTAAAAAAGAAGCTGTATTAGTTTAAAGTTTGATTAATTTCTCCTGTATGTAAAAAAACTTTTCCAACTGAAGGAGATTATTTTATTGTGAAATGTATATATCAAACAAAACAAAATATTTTTTTATGAAATCAGTTTGCCTCAGGTTATATCAATATCAGGATGCTTGTTAGGTGGCTAGGTAATATTATTTATTAAGGGGCCAAGTGTTTAAGGGACTTCCTCTTACTAACTTTCAGTCATTCATTCCCTATACCACTTATCTTTTACAGGGTCGCAGGAGGCCTGGAGCCTAGCCTAAGGGACTGGGGGCACTAGACAGAGTACACCCTGGACAGGGTACTGATTAATGGCATGGCACAATTACACACTTACACTGTGGGCAATTTGGAAATGCCAATTAGCTTAATCTGCAAGTTGTTGCACTGTGGGAGGAATACTGAAGTAAGCCCCGCCAATCAAAGGGAGAACATGCGAACAAATCTGAAGGTTTTCATTTGAATGTTGAAAAGAAGAAGCCCTTCTTTGTCACATTTACTTTACAGCACAGTAAGAATATTTTTTCAAATGATCACACTTGTAATGAAGCTGGGGTGAGAGTGCACGGTCAGCCATGATATTGCAGAGAGGGTTAAGAGCTGAAAAGAGTGGCCACAATTGAGCCATTATTGCTCCCAACCACCATTCCTTACACTTACTACTGTACCTAAATGAACTAGGTTAAAGGGTGGGTGCCTGTAATGTACTGTACTATGGTTTAATAAGGCAGGTGATGTTGACTGAACTCTCTGCCATTTACTTTTCTGGCGCTAACATACTGCACATACCAAAAGGGCAAGTTGCTCTGTACGGCAACTGAGGAGGATTACACAAGTAAAAACTCACACATGACATTAGTGCTCTGAGTGCCATAATAATAGATTACATCTCCCTTGTGATTAAGACATGCTACAAACTGTGCAATGATGCAGTGGAAATCCAACTTGAAATGTGAAAAATGAAACCATGAGAATTATGTCAATGTACTTTGGTTTCTCTGACTAAAAAATAACTATTAGCTGTAAATAAAATACAAACAGCATATTAGAACATTACAGACTGGAAAAGCTGACGTGCACACCCCTTTTCGGCAGTTGAGTGGTGAAAATTTTCTTAATTCAGCAAAAAAGAGTGCCAAGAAGAAACATCCTGCGTACTGCACCCCAGACATTCTACTCATCCACTATGGCTTTGGCTGGTCCTTTTATAGGGTGCTGTTGACACCAGGATGGCAGGTGCTGATCTGCTGCCAGCCAGAGTTAAGGCGCCCCACCCCTTCTGTGCACAAGGTGGAGCTGACCGTGGTGCTGCAAACACGCTGTGTTTCCCTCTGCTTGGTTGAGTGCAAGGGTGGCAGATAGTAAGTTGCACTGGCTCTAGGCCCACCATCACAGCAAGACAAAACATACTAGCACCTAGCATGGAGGACACAATATCTTCACCTTTTTTATTTTAATCATGTATTTGCCTGGTATCATCCCTGTGGTGCTGGAAAGGCACTAAAGCCTTCTGGAACAGTCTCTTATGGAGTACTGTCTCTGGGTGAATTAGTTTTCTGTATTGTGTTGAGTTCAGCAGTAGTGACATGGTCCTTGGGCTGAACTGTTAGATCCATTAGACCTTTAGGTTTGACTTACGGTTGGACATAGCACTATTTTGTAATGCCTCAGTTTACCAATGTGCAGTGGATGCAGTGTTAGTGCATCTTTTCCCTGTACTTATCCTGAATTACCTGTGACAGTATAATGACACATGCTGAAACTTATCATTTTCCCTTAATGTACTTAAAGTCCACAATTAAGTTCATGCTACTATTTAGGATTTTCCATCTGGGTGTTCATTTTCAGGAACATGACAGTTGGACTACGTTGAGCCTTCTGCCGGACACTTGCCGTTATTCCGCCTGTGGTTTGTGCATTGCTGACTATTTTTATTTGTTTCTGAGCCATCTTATATTGCTGTGAAATCTCCAAGGCTTTAGCTTACGTCATATTCTCACCTCTGTCCAAATCTTTCTTGCACTGTTTTTCTTCAGACTCTGCCTATAATGGCATCAATCAGGATGTCATGGGGTTCAGCGTACTCACAGTCCATTAATAGCAGTTTTAAGTCTGTAAGAAAGTGGCCGAAGGTTTCACACTTGCCCCTTGTTTCCTTTTTGTGCAAAACCATACCTCCTCATGCCTCCTGTGCTACTCAGATCCACTAACACTAATGACAACCAACCAACATCAGTTAAAGTTTATTCACTCTTTTTGTATAGCACTTTTATCACTGAAAATTGCCACAGTGAGGCATATTTCTAGAACTTTACAGTACATTTAGGATTTAAATGTAACATCTAGCAAAATAATTATACATTTATAATTTTGTCACTTTATCACAGATGCACAAAGAAAAATTCTCCAGCATGACATGAGAAAGAAACATTGAGATTAACGAGACTAAAAAGGGAATCTATCCTTATTTGAGAGGTACTGATATATAAAGTGACCACTGATAAACACCTTCAACAACTGTGTGTAATATGGTGAATAATAAGAATTATATAAGCAAAGTTTCACTCCTAAAATCAGGAAAGAAATTGCAGTCATAAGTGTCAAATATCTTCATGTTTTTTAAGTGGAACTGTCTTCAGTAGTCACATGTATCTTTAGGCAGACCAGAGAATATCTTCAGCATCAGTGAGTGGTCTTAAATTATGTAAATAAAGATTGATATTCTGCTGTTATAAGGTTGTATTTAGAACATTGTTTTTCATTCTAAATTTTTATCAAAATCATTACAACATTTAAAAACAGTTTTTACTTCTTTCGATTAAACCAGATGCAGCCAGTCACTGAGGCTGTGCCTGAGTTACACAGTTGGAAGGCTTTTCCATGACTGTCAGGCTTTGTAAGATCTTCATTATATGGTTTACCAACAAATAGCCTGTACCTTTTAATTGAAGTAGGCATAGTGGACCAGCAACATTTCACTAAGATATTCAAATAGCAATTTGTTATAATTCTGGCATACTCCCAAGGCCTTTGCTTTCTGGGGGAAGATAACGTTTTGAAATTTTGGTGCTGTGAAAAAGAAGAGGCTCTAGCAAGCTCAAGCTTGGTGGAGTGTTAATTTTAGCAACTTATTTTGATTTAATTTTAATCTCAATTTTTTTGACTAAAATGTATATTAGTTTTATTCACATTTTAGTCTATTATTATTTAGTTGAGAAAATGTAAAAGTTTTAGTCTAATTTTAGTAATGCATATCAACATTTATAAACAATAACATTCAAACACATGTTTCTCAGCAATTTTGTGGCATATTTTGACCAAACTTGGTAGATCATTGTGTTGGGCTCACTGTAAAACAGTTAGTTTAAATTCACCTGTAGGAAATGCTTTTTCTGTAAATGTTGTGTAATAACCATGAAAGACAGCATAAGACCATACCAAACAAAATTTGTTTTTCACCTTTTTGATGTAATGTCCATCTTTAATGTGAAAACAGAATTCATGAGAAAAAGCAGCAAACTAAAATCAAGTACATAGTGTAACTTAAGGGTCTCTCCTCAATGGAGTCCAAGAAATTATGTTTAAAGTTTACTAACTTGTAGCCTTTGAACAACATCAAATCAAGTTTCTTGTTGCTCTTAATTCTCTTGAAGGTGTAATGTAACACTCACTCACTCATCATCTATACCACTTAATCCTTTATTCAGGGTCACGGGGGCCTGGAGCCTATCCCTGGAGGAAACCCACAAAGCACAGGGAGAACATACAAACTCCATGCACACAGAGACAGGAATCAAGCCTGGCCGGGGATCGAACCCGTACCCTGGTGGTGCAAGGCGACAGTGCTAACCACTACACCACCGTGCCACCTGTATAATGCAACAAATATGTTTAAATGTAAAGAATTTTTTTTTAAATACATTTTTTTGTATTGTTTTATTGTTTTTATTGTTTTTGATTTCTTTTCTTTTTTTGTTTACAGATTTTGTGGTAAAATCATACCACTTTCAGAAGAACATTGACAGATCAACCAAAATAAGTCAGAGTTTTGTATGATCAATCATTTGTCCATGAAGTGAGTTTCTACACAATGGAACCTGGTTATTTTGCCATTTAAACTTTCTTGTGCTGCAAAATTCTCAGTGTCTAATCTGATAATAAAACCAATAATATAATTTCCACATTTGATAATCATGTTGGTAATAATTTTATCATGGAAATAGTCAACATCAGTAGTTGTGTGTGCATGGGTGAAGCGTATATAAGTGTGTGGTTCATTGTAATAAACCTACTACTGTTTACAGAGTTAAATACCATTCTAACATAATGATACAAAGATAGATAGAGAGATAGATACATTTTAAATACTGTATGTATATGTAAATACCTGTAAAAACCCAGTAATTTATTATATATATATATATATATATATATATATATATATATATATATATATATATATATATATATAATTTTATATCATTACATCAAAGTAAATAATACAGTGGAACCTTGGATTGCGAGCATAATTAGTTCCAGAAAGCATGCTCGTATATCAAAACATTCATAAATCAAAGCGAATTTCCCTAAAAGAAATAATGAAAACTAATGAATTAAAAATAATGAAAAGATTATTCGTTCAACAACACAAAAAAATAAATACATAAAAATAATTAATAGAAATATAAAGTAAAAAATAAAACAAATTAACCTGCACTTTACCTTTGAAAAAAGTAAAGCGCTGTGTATGTGTTAGGAACCTCCACTAGAGGTCACTGTTCATGTCTGTCTCTCTGTAGTCTTGTTGGTTGACTCAGTTTCCCAGAAGGCACCTCAGTCAGGTGATGAGGCTCACCTGAACTGAGGTGGCTCATTAAAACTTTCTATAAATAGCAGTTTGTTCTGGGAAACTGGGTCGAGCATTGTTTGTGATTGTCTGATTGTCTGTTGGTGATTGTTTGTTTGTCTGTTTGGATTACCATCATGTGGGCATTCCTTTTTGTTACTTTAAGTTTATATTTGGTTTATGTTTTGTAACCTTTGTTTTCAGAGGGCTCTAGTTTTGTTTCCTTGATGTTCCTTGTGTCTGTGGATTCATGGAGCTGCTCTGTTCAGTGTGTAGTTAGGCTGTGTCTCCTCCTGTGTCCTGTGTAAGTACTGTTTTGCCTTCTGGTCTTTTCCCTTGTATGTGTAGCCACATGAGTGCTTAGCCATTAGCAGGGTTAGCCGCTAGTAGGCCTTGACGGCTAGTAGGGTTAGCCCCTAGTAGGGTTAGCCTCCAGTAGGCTAATCTCTAGTGGGAGTGACTGCTAGTGGTTCTGGTCACTAGTAGGTTGGCCGCTAGTTTGGTATAGCCCCATGTGTGCCCTGCCTTTTGTCTTCCGGTCCCCTAGGTCAATACTAACCCCATTAGCCACTAACCCGGTTAGGTCAGCCTCCAGTGTCCCCAGTACAACATGTAGCGTACTAACCTCACTAACCCAGCTAGTCTAGCCCTGTCTCTCCTGTCTAGCCCTGTCTCTCCTGTCTAGCCCTGTCTCTCCTGTCTCCAGTCCCTGTCTTTAGTTCCCCTCTGTGTCTTAGTTAATCCAGCTCCATGTTTCCTCATCCCTTCTCTGTCTATTCCCTGTGTCAGCTCCTGGTCTCCTGTGTCAGCTCCTGGTCTCCTGTGTCAGCTCCTGGTCTCCTGTGTCAGCTCCTGGTCTCCTGTGTCAGCTCCTGGTCTCCTGTGTCAGCTCCTGGTCTGCTGAGTTCAGTTCCCTTCCTATTCCTGTGTTTTTCCTGAGCCCTCGTCTTAGTTTGAGTTTGTTGTTTTAGTTCCTTTGTTCTGTTTTTGAGTTGTTTGTTTAAAATAAAGACTCTTTCTGTTACACCCCTCTGCCTTCATGCCTACCTTCATGCCCACGGCAACACCATCAGCCGGTCTAGCACTACCACCAGCTAGACCCATGACAGTATGTATGTGTTTGTGCTTGCACGTGCTATGTATGTGTGTGTGTGTTTGTGTTTGCGACTCCCTCTTCTTGTCTTATACAGTAGCCCTTCCTCCTCCGTGTGTTTGAAGGGGCACGATGTCCAAAGGTTTGGTCATAAGATTTGTCTTTTGATTTAAAAATAAATATAAGTTGAGAGGCACCTGAAAAACAGGAATTTGGTCAGTATTTCAGAAAAAATGTATGATGTTATGTTATAATAATTTTGCTTCTGGTAGCAAAGCTAGAAACTAGAAAGCTTTTGTTTTTTACTCCTTTCGCATGTTTTCACCACATCTTCATCTCAGTCTGTTCAGAAAATAGGGGAAATGTGATTAAAAAAATTTAACAAGAAGAAACACAGTAAAACCAGAATAAACATCGACAGTGTTTTTCCAAATTGGAGAAATTAACAATAATAATTTAGCAGTATGCTAATAAATTACCAATATTAGCTCAACGAGTAAGAGCTCAATGAGTAAAAAAAAAAAAAAACCTTACTGAACTTTACCCACAGTATATAACCATTATTTTCTTTTTACATGTTTTGAATAGTCCTT
This sequence comes from Clarias magur, assembly GCA_013621035.1. Classification (NCBI taxonomy): domain Eukaryota; kingdom Metazoa; phylum Chordata; class Actinopteri; order Siluriformes; family Clariidae; genus Clarias; species Clarias magur. The sequence goes on from QNUK01000602.1 coordinate 368,981, forward strand.
ACTTAGAGAATTAAAAAATGAAACATTAATCATTCAAAAGAATGGACTACATGACGTACATAGAGTAGAATTATGATGCTAACTGAGAGGAAAAACCACACAGTGAAAGTTAATAAAGAACTTAAACAGCATGTGATGTCCTGATCTAGTACCTAATAAGGTTAACAGTGACAAAGCGGGAGGCTGATTAAAGCTAATGTGTAACATTGAGTTATATAGTGTTCTACATGAACAGGGGGCTAAAATGTACAATTACTATACTCACTGAGGCGAGATATGATTAGATGATGCCATCCACACCTTTAGGGACAGTTTAATTTTTCAACCTAAATATATGAACTAGACACCTTTGGGGCTCTGTGTAAACTTCAGCTGTGTAGGTTGCTTGCTAATGCTAAATTCAACTTACCTCATGGTGTAAATGGTAAATCACAGGCCTGAATGAGGTTTTAACAACAAGGTAGTCGGCTAATTGTTATGAGTGTGTCACAAACAAATGGAGACGGACCAGAAGACTAGCAGTTAGCCCTGTAGCGTGAATGGTAAACCCAAACGCAGAGGTAGCGCGAGCAGGCAGGATAACCACGCTGTTTATTTTTAGAACTCTCCCGAAGCGAGAGCAAGAGTTTACACAAATAAACCCGCATTCTAATAACACACACTCAATCGAAAGCGAAACCCAAGAAAGTGAGTACTCACAATTAGATGGACAGAACATCGGCAATAGCATAGGCAAACCATTGCGGAAGTGGTGAAGGGTTTGAGTTGGGATATATGGAATATCGGGTGGATCTGGAGCGCCACAGGCAGCTGGAGCCGGTAGGTGACAGGGTTAATGCGGTATGGACCGGTGATGCGGTATGGACCGATGAATCTGGGGGAGAGCTTCCGTGATTCTGTCCGTAGATGCAGGTTCTTGGTAGATAGTCATACCTTGTCACCTATCTGGAACAGTCGTCCTGGAGGTTGTCGACGGCGATGATGGAGGGTGTAGCGGGTGTTGGAGCGTTGGATGGCGTTGTTTGCTTGGTTCCAGAGCCGTCGACACCGGCGGACCAATTGTTGGGCCTCCGGTTCTTGATGGTCGAACATCGGAGACTGGAAACCGTAGCATGCCTCAAATGGGCTTAGATTGGTGGCGGAGGAGATGTGGAGGTTATGTGATAATTCTGCCCAAATGAGGTAGCGGGCCCAGGAGCACTGGCGATTAGTGACATAGCACCTCAGCTAGCGCTCCAGTTGTTGGTTGGTCCGTTCCGTCTGACCGTTAGTCTGTGGGTGGTATCCAGAAAGCAGACTACAGGTGGAATTGATCAGACGGCAGAAGGCCTTCCAGAACCGTGAGGTGAACTGGGACCCTCTGTCTGAGACGATGTCCCTTGGGAACCCATGCAGGCAGACTACGTGTTCTAATATCAGTTCGGCTGTATTTTGGCTGACGGGAGTCTGGTGAGGGCCACCAGGGGGACAGCTTTGGAGAATGAAGTTACCCACAGCACCGGAGTCGATGAATGCGGTACTTCCGACCCGTTTGTGGCCAAACTGGAGGTGTACTCTTACCGTGAGACAGGAATCATTGGTCAGGGTGGTCAGAGGGAGATGGAAGCCGGTGAGTCACTCTCACTCCTCACCGGGGCTGTGCATTTCCCGGACGCAGAGGACAGATGGCTCGGTGGTGCACTGCTGACCCGCAATACACGCAGAGGCCATCTCTAAATCGGCATTCCCGTTCTGCAGTGGTTAAGGAGGCGCGTCCTAATTGCATGGGTTCCCCGGCTCCGGTGTCAACCACGGCGGAAGGTGGAGAGCCGACTGGTCCGGTAGGTGCAGTAGAAAACGAGGAGCAAACTTCCGGAACAGGCATGTGAGAGAAGAAGGAGGAGGTTCGTGGCGTGAAATGAGGCAGTGATGGCGTGATGGGCGGCAGGTTGCGAGGAGCTGGCTTGGGTCGGGCGAGCAGACGCTGGTCGATCCGGAGGGTGAGTTGGATTAAGCCCTCTCGTCCGGCGAGCTCGTCCTTGATGCGCGCAGCCAGTCCCTCGTAGTTGGCCATTCGGAGGGCGGAGTCTCCCCAGTCGGTCTGGACGGCATGGGTCTGGAAATCCGCCGTGTAGCGGCTCACGGATGAGCCTCCCTGCCGCAGGTGATATAATTTGGAGTCGGTCTCCACCTCAGCAGCAGGATGTTCAAAGGTGAGTTTTAGCTGGCGGGGGAACTCTGTGTAGGAATAGGCTACATCTGAATCAGATCAGAGGACCGCCGTGGCCCACTCCGCTGCCTGCCCAGATAGCAACGAGAAGAGCAATGCGCAGTCAGTCTGTGGAGTATCTGGTGGAATTAAACTCAAACACAAGATCCAACGTGGTTAAAAAAACACTGCATTTACCATCCGTGCCATCCCACTTATCCGGTAGAGCAATGAAGACATCAGAAGAAGTGGGGGAGGGTGGCGGTGCAGCAGCCGCTGCGACGGGCGTGGCAACAGCTCAGCTTAGCATGTTGATCAACCACATCGCAGAGGTGAGCGTAATCCGCTGGGTTTACTGCTGATGGCTCAGTCATTCTGTCACAAACAAACGGAGACGGACCAGAAGACTAGCAGTGAGCCCTGTAGCATGGATGGTAAACCCAAACGCGGAGGTAGCGCAAGAAGGCAGGATGAACACGCTGTTTATTTTTAGAACTCTCCCGAAACGAGAGCAAGAGTTTACACAAATAAACCCGCATTTTAATAACACATACTCAATCGAAAGCGAAACCCAAGAAAGTGAGTACTCACGATTAGATGGACAGAGCGTCGGCGATAGCATGGGCAAACTCAATGACTAAGCGATGTGCGGAGCAATCTTGTCTCCTTTTATGCTTCTTGAATAGCGACCGTACTACTTCCAGGTCCTAGTGCAGGTCGCCTTAGGAGTGCGCATGACAGAGTGATGTATATTTAACACCTTAAACAGTGAACTATTTAGTCAATAAAGAGTAATTATGTCTGTATGTTGATTAATCTGCCTGTATACTGTGAGCAGCATAAAACATTTAAAGGTAATAAGTGTTCCTTGTTTACTTCTGATGTAAATAGGAATTTTACACTTCAAGGACATTTTCTTTGTTTTTTTTTTGTTGTTGTTTTTTTGTTTTTAAGGGTTGGGAATTTCAAGTTGGTACCTCTATTTAATACACCACACAGTAAATCTGCCAAACATGTGGCTATGTAGATGCAGTTAATCTGTACTGTTGAGTGCTGCATACAAGCTATTTTTTTCACATGTAATTTACATGTAAGACATGTATCCAAGATGACTAGTTAGAGTTGCTCATCAGAATATTAACTGAGATTAATGACATTCAGAGGTCTGACTGTGAATCACTGTTTGCTGCTGTGGATACAATTATAATAATAACTCTAAGCTCTGACAGTAGAGCCTTCACAGCGAGAACTGGTAAAGTCTGGAGATCATTAGAAGCTCTTGTTTTTAGTGCCAGAAACACCCTTTTAGGCATTTATTCTCATTACTATTTACACATCCTAGATAATTCTGTGTTCAATCTCTTAGATAGTTACAGTACACAAAGCTGTGTATATGTTACTTTAATACTGAGACAATGGATTAATATGCCATTACATTACTGTAACATTACCATACTTGTGTGTAGAAAGCGCATTGCCAGTCATAATCTGCAATTTCTCTGGGAACCCCCTTATTTATCTATCAATATCAATCATGTTGAATGTTAAATATGTCTGCTAAATGAAATTACATCAGAAAATGTTGTTCCATACAAACTGCCACTGGTCGATAAAATTTGTACTACCACGCATTATAGGAATTAGGAGACAACCTAATTAATTTGTGAAAACTATTGATCTCACACTTATGTCTTTACCTAATCTACTTTTGTTTTTGAGTCAGTTGACTGTCACCACCACTGTGTATGTTGCTGTACATTAAAAAAAAAAAAAAAAAAAAAACTTAATCACCATACCCACACTCTCCAGTGAGCTGAATGAAAAGCAGAACAAATCTGGCTGCAATCAAATCTGGCTGTATTTTGAAATGCATGGAGGATGGTTTGATAAATTATAAACTTTCTTTGACAGTGACATGGTCTGCATATAAAAGACAAAAAAAAAAATCTTAGACATCTGCTTAACACAATGGCTAGACTGAGCAAAAACTAAACTGTCAGAATTCAGCACAATGCAGTAATAATGACTTAAATGGACAGCTTGGTTTTTTTTTTTCAAGTCTCTCTTAAATCAAAATTGAGGTGCTTAAATGTACAGTACCAATAGGTCATGGTCATTATAATTTTTTTATGCTCATACCGACCTTGAATACAATGTAAGAAAATTCCACAACCCTTGTTTTGTGCAAAAATGCATTCCAGTATTCAAGCTTTTGCACTCTCATTGAGCAAAATGGAGCTATGTCTATTTAGTACAAATAGAACTCATTTCCTTCTCAGGAGCTAGCCTTATGGCTATCTGAAACTAAATAAATGAATTTAATAAGTCATTATTCATAAATATGTCTTATTCTGAATAGCATCATTTGCTTCCCCTCTACTTGCAGTGGATGTGCAGGTGCTCTACTTGATCCACTGCACAGGTGCTTATGGACAGAGCTAGATCATTTCTGACCTTTTTTAAAAGGCAATTTGTGTAAGTACATGTGTGTCAAAGGTAAATTATGGAGTGGAATTCTATAGGCACTATAACAATGGGGCACTACAATAACATTGTCTCATTTTACATTTCATTCATTTACACACCGAGTTGTCGCTGTAAAACAAGCAAAACTGATTGGCTGTGGTCAGCATGCAAATGTACAGAACACAGCTGCACAGTAATTAGTGTAAAAGCAAGTAAGTAAGTCTGTCATTGTGCCTTTTATCATTCTGAGCTGTGACGGAGCACGACTAGGCTTTGAAAAGCACACATGATTAGATTTCATTCTGCCATCACCTTCTCTTTTGGATGTTTTCTGTTGTGATATAACCACCCTTATGAAAGCCTTGTTTTGGATGTAGGCTTGGCCTGTACTGTATATACTACTTAGCTGACGATCACTTCTTTATTTTTATGCAATAATACACCCAAGAGTGATCTCAAAACCATATGCCTTTTTGCTACCTCATTAAACTTTATCAAGTCAAGTCAAGTCAAGTCAAGTAGGCTTTTATTGTCATTCCAATGACGTTCCATGACAGACACAACAATGTAACACATAAGAATACTTTTTGATGAAGTATGAATTGAGGTAGTGGGAAGAGCAGCAGTAAACAATCATACATAGACACAACTGTCCTTGGTCATTAACGGTCCTTCATTACCTAAAGGACATTACCCAAATGTCTTCTGGGTCCATCTCGTATATTATAGTAACTCAATACTGTTAGTATTAGAAAATATGTGTTGAAGATTAAGGGATTTATGACCACAGTCTGCACGACCACAGTTGTCATGACCACAGTCTGCACATCCCTAAAAGGTACTACTATCATTTAAAAGAAAATATATTCAAATGATGAACAGGCTTCAGTGCTTGCTGTTGCACACGTTCACATTCACATTCACATTCACGTGTGTTCATTCATAATGAAATGGAAAAGTTATGTGTTAAGCAGTGTGCAATGCATATTAAAAGCAGACCGGTATTGTTCACTGTAAATCCACCAGCTCCATACCCTGTTTGTGCAGCAATTATTTATCTAAAAGCAGTAGAGTTAAGGAGGAAGATTTTGCTGTATTACAGGTTAGGATCATCTAGATGCTCGGAACACATTAACGTATGGTAGTATTACCTCTACTGCAAAGCATATATTGTACTTGCTATGCATTATAAGTAAGATGCTTAGCGAGACAGTAGCACAGATCTGAAATACAGGCCTGTCTAATTCAATTAATACCAAAGGCTCATACATACTTTTATGTTTTCCTTTGCTTTGCAACCCCTGCTGTAAGATGTCATTTGGCATCACTTATAATATGGCAGTTAAAGTACATTGTCATTACAGAACTATAATTCTCAAAGTGAACAATGTCATAAAAATATACTGTTTAAAGAGAGGCTTATCACATATGATTAGTAATTAATAATGCTATAAAGTAGAAAGCCTGTTTCAGACAGAAATAAATCTTAAATTATTTTAGGATTGACCAATACACTAAGACCAGTGTTGCTGGTATTAAAACAAGACAACCTAGCAATTCCCCAGCTCCTATTCTACTGAGTAATTCTGCCATTTATTCATTTTTTTTTTTACTATGAACCATCAAATTCCCCTGGCCAACCACTCTAATCTTAGCACTACAGAGCTAGCATTTATGATTAGAGCCCATCTTTTGGACAGATTCTGCGGGACATCACGGAAAGGGACAAGTCGAATTAAGAAATAATTGATCTATTTCAAGAAAAAGTGTTTTGCCCTCTCTACTGCTATGCTGCACTTCACAGTTCTGATGTGTAATGACTTACCCAATTTAATTTTCCTAGCAGATGCCCCAGAATCTTCAAGAAGCTCTTGGATACCAAACTTTTCACATTGCAACATTGGAGCAGAAACCTCTTCAGCATATGTTCATCCAGGTATATTAAGATTAAAACGTTGTTTATTTATTTATTTTTATGATAGAGAGTTCCTCATGATTATTCATGACACTTCACTCTCTTAGGAAAGAACAGATACTCAGAACCCTCTTTTAAAGGGAAATCATCTGTTATAGGAATTTAAACAGAACGTGAAAGTTTTTTTTATGTATTAGTTATGTAGAACTTATTTGAGTTCTTGAACAGCAAGATGCATAGCATCAAGTTGTGTAAGTATGAAAGTAACAGTAAACCAGGATTTAAAGCACAAAAAGCAAGGGTTTACTGGTAACACAATCTTAATAACTAAATGGTTAACTCTTTGGACAATGCCAAGACCATTGTAAAACGTGAACAGTGAAATTATCTAATAAGTTGCAAACTGGATTACTTGTGTGTGCTTAGCTGTAGGAGTGTAAAGAGAGATCCATATGGTGGATAAAGAGGGTCAGAACTTCTATCACCTTTCATCCTCTTCCAGCAGTGAAAATACACTTTCACACTATTAAATCTACTGACAGTGAATATTTAGTATATATATTGGAATGGAGTCTTCTTTCCTCTGAGGCCTTGTGGTGGTGTTCTTCTGGATAGTGATAATCCTGGTACTCTTTTGCTCTCTTGATAAAATCACCAGATGGCCATGAGTCCCACATCTATGAGTTTCTGTACCATTTCTAGTTCTCTATTCAAATGTAAGCAAATTTGATATTTATATTGTATAAAGTAAAATGAGATGTTTTTTTTTTAAATAAATTGGTGAAGTATTTATTGTATCAAAAGAGATAATACAGAATACTAAGACTATTTCTAATTAAGGTTACATGCTGATAATATAGTTTAATATAATTATCAAAGTATCAAATGTTTATGTTAAATTATTTAAAAAAAAAAAAAAGGACCTCATTAAAATTTTTTACTCAGAGTAAAAGTTAGTGTTACTTTTTTTTTTTATCAGGGGAGGTGGGATGGGGGATTCTAGTGTAGTTAAAAAAAAGACAAGCGGATATAAATATCAAATTAGTTGTTTTTAATTGAAGAAACACCTTTGCATAATAAAGCTGTTGGCATTCTTGTGCTTGAAAATAAAAGTGGTCACTTAAATATGGCGTTACATCCTAGTCTAGGATTGAGCCATACAGCAAAATAATGCTTCAGGGTTCTATTTTAAACTGTATGGCAATGGTGGTAATGTATATGGCAGAAAGAACTAGACCCAGTCATGATGAAACAGTGAGATTTGTATAACTTTACAAAAGCACACAAACACACACAACACCAGGATCAGCTTCAGGGTGGACCAAGGCCCAATTAATAAACAAAATGGTGTCTATTTTAGGAGCTTGATTACCTGCAAAAAAGAGGACAAAACACAAACAAAAATACAGGTACCTTCCCTGACTCCCTAAGCCAAAAATAGTGAATAAATTCCCTCTTCCCTAAATAAATGGCAGCCACACCCCTACTATTGGTGAGTGCACAAAAATATAGTGAAATTATCTAAAAATATACACAAAGAGTCAAGCAACCAAACCTAAGGGGCAAAAGAATAATCAAAGTAAAAGGGAGGCAAAAAAGGTCAAAAGCAGAATACACAACCAACTACCAAAACGCCAAAATCACAATCTCTTTCCTCTTTCCCGCGTCTCTTTCCGGTTTATAGATGATCGCGCTGGTTGATGACGTCACTCGCAGGGCGGAAGCGACCGTGCGGAAAGTCAGGTAAACGCCGATGTGGGGACAGTCCGAAAACTTGGAGTGGAATGTGGAGGGGCGCGCGACCAGGAGTACGTCGCTAACTCAGTTAGCTGGATTTGATTGTTGTGGATTTGTCCTGATCTTGGATTGTTTTGTTCTTCGGAGCGAATCTCGCGCTTGCTGTCATAGCAAAATGTCCATAAGCTTAAACCTGCTCGGGAGCAGGTTTATTTCATGTAAACATTTTAGGCTGATTTAGGCTGCGCTCCTGGCGGGTTATGATTGGTTAAAGAGCATGACTGACGCGGACTGACTCACGTGGGAAAAGAAAAGTATCTTCCATGAATATATGGATGGATGTATTTAAACATAAATACAGTATATGTATACATGTGTGTGTGGCTGTGGTCATCATTCGTGTGTTAATCTCCGTGTGTGTCTAATCATATGTAACAATCCCCCGAATGTAATATCCCCCGGTTGCGTCTACATAAGTGGAGGTAATTTTCTCAAATCTGTCGCAGTCATGTCTTGTCCATTTATGAGAGAGCAACCGCTTACTGAAGGTGTGAGGATTATACGTAGAGTTTTTCACATTAAGTTGATTATACGTAGATTACACGTAGAGTTATAGATTATACGTAAGATTATACGTAGAGTTAATTTTCACATAAACCCGATTAAGTTGGCAAAACTCAAAATATTTGAGGTAATCAGTTACATAATTTTAAATTATGTAACACCTTACAGTTACATTTATTAAAAAGTAATTTTAAGTAAACAGAACTATCAATATTTGAATTTGTTGCAAATAAAGTAAATTCAATCCAGCACAGGAAGCGAACCCGGGTCTTTCATGTGGCAGGCGCAGCACCTACCACTGAGCCACCAGAGCTTTAGATGTAAATTACTGGAACTCTGAGGTGACACTTACTGTTATTGTTACTTAAGTACTTATGATTACTTAAATTATCAAATTTGTTAAAGCTAACTTTAAATTAATACAAATAGGATTTGAGAGTATACACACACACACACACACACACACACACACACACACACACACATAACATGTAACACGGGCAGCACTTACGTATTTAATAACTTTATTTTAAATTATCTTTATTAAAGTTTGAAATTCTCCATAACCCTCTAATAAAAGCTCTTTCTCCGCTTGAGAAAAAAAAATTGAGCTGCTCTTTTGCCATTTCGTCACCCAATCGCAGGGGTTGTGATCAGTGTTTCTACTGTCGATGCATATCGCCTTTTAAACAAACACACGAACGCGCAATAATCCTAGACAACTCAATCCAGCTATACTAATCATCAACAACAGGTGTGCTCGAAGAACCGAATTAGCCGCATTGTAATTAGCACGATGATCTCATCTTAGATCTGTCAATTCATCTCGGATGTTTCAAGCGACGTACGA
>QNUK01000603.1:0-5000 GCA_013621035.1 Clarias magur
GGTATTTATCTGTCATTAACATGGGATAAGAGTGAAATAATGTATAATTCGAGCTCTGTGATGGTGTAGGTTATGAATATTACTAGACATATGGAGATGAGTTCTGTTTCTTTATGTTTATGGTTTATGTTTTATTCCAGATTCACACAGTTTTAAGGAAAGTCTGTGACCCATTCAGGATGAGCTCTGTTTCAGTAGTTACACTTTAAATGAGGTTTGGCGTCAGTGGTGGCTCAGGTGGTTGAGGCTCTGGGTTGCTGATCAGGGGGTTGTGGGTTCGAGACCCGCCAAGTTTCCACTGTTGGTTGATCCCTTGGGCAAGGCCCTTAACCCTATAGATATAATACCCAGCCCCTGGACATGCAGGGTATCCTCATGTCCTATGTTCTTATCTGACCCTTCACCTCCACCTCCACCCCAACCCCTATTCCTCTCCATATTAACACTATACATCCTCTTCTCTCACCCCAACTAACTTCATGTCCTCTCTCACTACATCCATAAATCTCCTCTCTGGTCTCCTCTGGACCTCCTGCCTGGCAGTTCCAACCTCAGCATCCTTCTACAGATACACTCACAATCTCTCCTCTGAACACGTCCAAACCACCTCAATCTGGCCTCTCTGACTTCATCTCCAAAACATCTAACATGGGTTGTCCGTCTCATGGACTCATTCCACTACCTGAAGCTCCGCCTCCTGTCTTTTCTTCACTGCCGCTGTCCTGTACACCTTTCCTTTCATTCTCGCTGATACTCTTTTATCACACACACACCTGACACTTTTCTCCACTCGTTCCACCCTGCCTGTACCCGGCTCTTCACCTCCTTTCCACACTCTCCGTTGCTCTGGACCGTTGACCCTAAGTACTTAAAGTCCTGCACCTTCTTTACCTCTGCTATCTGTAGCCGCACCGTTCACCTTAGGTTCCTCTCATCCACACACATGTATTCTGTCTTGCTACGGCTAACCTTCATTCCTCTGCTTTCCAGAACATACCTCCACCTCTCTAGAACCGATCCTTGATGCAGACCCGGCTCCACCTTGAACTCTTCTGTCACACCTACGGCACGTCTCGCCACTGTCTTACGGCTCTCATACATGTCCTGCACCACTCTAACATACTTCTCTGCCACTCGAGACATCCTCATACAACACCACAGCTCCTCTCTCGGCACCCTGTCGTATGCTTTCTCTAAATCCGCAAAGATACAATGCAACTCCCTATTACCTTCTCTGTACTTCTCCATCAGCATCCTCAAAGCAAATACTGCATCTGTTGTACCCTTTCTAGGTTTGAAACCATATTGCTGCTCCACAACACTCACCTCTTCTACTCTTTGTTCTCTTTCATTTTCCTCATTCATCAACTCTTTAAAGTACTCCTTCCATCCACCTTCCCATCATCCTCCTGGCATCTGTCAGTACATTTCCATCTTTATCTTTAATCACTCTAACATGCTCTGCACATCCTTCCCAATAACAACAACCAGTTCTCCAGTCTTTGTAGCAAGTCTCGAAGAATATTGAAGAAAAGGACCTTGTTACTCAAAAATATACTGGATGTGCAGAACAATGCCAGTCATTCAATGATGGGTCTCACTTTCATGAAAATGAATTTTTCATAGGAGATGCTGAGAGATTGAGCCTTATCATGTACGTTGATGACGTTGAAGTGTGCAATACCCTGGGAACTTCTCGCAAGATTCACAAAATCACCGCTGTCTACTGGTTGCTAGGAGACTTTCCAGCACATGCACTATCACCATTGGCATCTATTAATTTAGCCATTCTTTGTAAGGCAGATGACACAAAGCAATTTGGATTTCAGAAGGTTCTAGAGCTACTGTTAACTGATCTTCAAAAAGATGGCATTTCTATTCCAAGTTTAGGAAAAGTAATGAAAGGCACTGTAGTGAGCGTGGTGGCTGATAATTTGGGAGCCCATTCTGTGGGAGGATCCGTTGACAATTGCACAGGATCTCATGTGTGCCGATTTTGTCTGGCGGACAGGTCCCAGTTTCAAACCACAGAAGTAAGATCTGGACTTTTTCAGAGGAGAAACAAAGAGCAGCACACTCTGCATGTTGAGATAGGTTTGTCATGTCCTATTCCCACTCCTTGCTATGGTGTGAAAAAACAGTGTGCACTGTCTGAAAAACTTAATCATTTCCATGTAACATCTGGTTACCCACCAGATGTATTACATGACCTTCTTGAAGGTCTTCTTCCATTGGAACTGGCGTTGTCATTTCAAGCCTTTATCAAGAAGAAATATTTTTCTCTTGAGGATCTCAATAATTGCATTCGACACTTCCCTTATAAGTGGAGTGACCAAACAAATCGTCCATATTTGATTCCTGCTCATTTTGCCAAAAAAAAAGATCTGTAGGAGGTAATGCACATGAAAATTGGTGTCTGTTGCCTCTCATGATAGGCTTGAAAATACCTGAAGATGATGAAGTGTGGCAGATGTTAATGTCCTTAAATGACAATGTGGAACTTGTGATGGCCCCAGTTCATACAGAGCAGAGCATTTGCTAACTTGACTCTTTGATTTCAGAGCACCACCACAGATTTCTGGAAGCTTTTCCTCAAAAAAAAAAAAAAAAACTTCTTCCCAAACACCACTTTCTCGAGCGCTACCCTGAACTCATTCAGGAATTTGGTCCTCTGGAAGCATTGCGGACAATGAGATTTGAAGCTTTTTCAAAAAACCTGTCAGACAAACAGACTGTTTCAGGAACATACTGCTGTCACTTTGCAAAAAAACACCAGCTCATGACTGCATTGCATCTCCATGAATTAAATGTTAAAAAGTCATCACTTTCGGTCACAACAACTTCACAAGTCTCTGGTTCACAAGTCGAAAGAAAATTATAGGCAATAGTCTCTGTGGATCACCTAAAGGGTGACATAAAAAATTTGCTGCAACATACACACGTGGACAAAATTGTTGGTACCCTTCGGTCAATGAAAGAAAAACTCACAATGGTCACATAAATAACTTTAATTTATTAAAAAAAAAATTCTATGAATGTTAACCAATGAAAGTCAGACCTTGCTTTTCAACCATGCTTCAACGGAATTATTTTAAAAAATAAACTCATGGAACAGGCCTGGACAAAAATGATGGTACCCCTAGAAAATACTGAAAATAATGTGACCAAAGGGACATGTTAATTCAAGGTGTGTCCACTAATTAGCATCACAGGTGTCTACAATCTTGTAATCAGTCAGTGGGCCTATATATAGGGCTCCAGGTCGTCACTGTGTTGTTTGGTGACATGGTATGTACCACACTCAACATGGACCAGAGGAAGCAAAGGAAAGAGTTGTCTCAGGAGATTCGAAAGAAAATTATAGACAAGCATGTTAAAGGTAAAGGATATAATGCATGTCTCATGCATTGATGATACTTTTATTCCTGATTGTCTATCCACTCCTGATGCTTTGGTTGCTCAATATAATAATGGTTTACATAATATCCTTAATTTTCTTGCCCCAATGAAAACAATGGCGGTTTCCTTCTCTCGTACTGCTCCCTGGTTTACCCCTGAACTACGGTCCATGAAAGCCAGAGGTCGTCAGCTCGAGCGTCTTTTTCCGCAAAACTGGTCTTTCTGTCCATAGAGAAATGTTCAAATCCCACCTATTGCATTATAAAGAATCTATTTCCCAAATTAAATCTGATTACTACTCTGGTATTATCCGTTCTAACGAAGGTAATTCCAAGACATTGTTTTCATTACTTCATAAAATCTTCAACCCCCCTGATTCTTTCCCACCCCCCATATGTACTCAACTGACACCTGTAACTCTCTAATGCTGTTTTTTAATGAGAAATTTCACAAAATTCACCACCTCCTTAACTCCAATTCTTTGTCTCCCTCTTATTTTTCTTCGCATTGTCACTTATTCTCTACTTTTCTTCTTCCTGATGCCTCATTCAGAAATCCAAACCCTCAAACTGTCAGCTGGACCCTCTACCCACAGCCCTGGTTAAATCTTGTCTTCCTTCTTTGCTCCCACTTATAACTGCCATTATTCATTCTTCTCTCTCCACTGGAACTGTACCGACACTTTTTAAAACTGCTGCTGTTACTCCAATACTTAAAAAACCCGGTTTAGATCCTAATGATTACAATAATCTTCGCCCAATTTCTAGCCTTCCCTTTATCTCAAAAATACTCGAAAAAACTGTTGCTGCTCAACTTCATTCCCACTTATCATTGAATAATCTTTACGAACAATTTCAGTCTGGCTTTCGTCCCCTTCACAGTACTGAAACTGCCCTTATTAAAATTACTAATGACCTCCTCATGGCTGCTGACTCTGGTTTACTTTCGATTCTAATTCTTCTTTATTTGACTGCAGCCTTTGATACCATCTCTCACACCATTCTTCTCACCAGACTGTCATCTATTGGCATTTCTCACACACCTCTTGACTGGTTTTACTCTTATCTCTCTGGCCACTCTCAGTTTATACATCTCAAATCATTCTGTTCTCAGCCTTCCCCTGTTACTACCGGTGTTCCCCAGGGTTCTGTCCTGGGGCCCCTTCTTTTCATCATTTATCTTCTCCCACTTGGTAATATCTTTCGTAAATTTAATATTCATTTTCACTGTTTTGCTGATGACACCCAGCTCTATCTCTCTTGCCATCCTAATTCCTCACTTCCACCCTCCTCCCTTACTAACTGCCTTTATGAAATAAAGTCTTGGTTTAGCCATAATTTCCTTAAATTGAATACAGATAAAACAGAAATCCTTCTCATCTGCACCAAATCCTTACTATCCAAAGTCAACAGTTTTACCCTCACAATTGACAGTTGATCAGTTTCTCCATCCCATCAAGTTAAGAGTTTGGGTGTCATCCTCGATAGCTCATTATCATTCCAATCTCACATTAACAATATTACTCGATCTGCCTACTTCCATCTGCGCAATATTAATCGTCTTCGTCCCTCTCTTTCCACCCATTCTACTTCTATCCTTGT
>QNUK01000603.1:10000-57500 GCA_013621035.1 Clarias magur
TGTAAGACTGTATGGATGTGTTTATTATTATTATTATTATTATTATTACTGTGTAAATATGTTTTATACTTCTACCGTGAAGTGAATGTTTGGAAATGGGTCATGTTTGTGAGGATGTTACCAGTTTGTCAGACGATGTGCAGATGGGTTGGACCTAAAGCCAGGACACAGCAGAGCCAGAGGGTGATTTAGAAAGTTTTTAAAAAGTTTAAATGGAATACACGTGATTGACGAGATGTGAGAGCAACAGGAATGCAGTAACAGCTGATAAGCAGATATTCGCTGATGGATCACACACACAGGGAACTTGGTGACAGGTTTGGGAGTAAACTGTGACAGAGAACTGGAGAAGGAGGTGAGCAGAGAAGGTTTGCAAGCCGAAAGTTCTTCATGTTGTAGTTAGGCATCTGGAAATTAAGTGAAGGCCACCTGTGACTCGCGTCAAGTGGGAGGAGGTTCCTTCAGTGGAAGCTGAAAGGCCAACATGTAGCGAGAGCAGTCGTGGTTGCTAACGCTAGACAGGATGAGGTCTGAGCAGATTCACCAACAGGGTCAGAGCAAGATAGTTATCCCAAGTGTTCACGGTCTCAGGCAGGCCAGAGTCACATCAGTAGTACTGGATGTAGGCAGATCAGGTTTAGGTTGAAGTTTACAGACATCAGTTGGATCCGCATTCACTGAAGTAGTTTCCAGCACACTCAGCTTGCTAGCAGCTAACATAAAGTCAGAGAAAGTGAATTACTTGGTCTGTGTAACCCGGAAGGTCCAGTAATGAAGAGACAGGCAAAAACAGGACACTGCGGGGTCTCAAAGGTAAGGGAGTAATCGCACAAGGAACCAGGAGAACACCAGGAGAACACCAGGAGAACACCAGGAGAACACCAGGAGAACACCAGGAGAACACCAGGAGAACACCAGGAGAACACCAGGAGAACACCAGGAGAACACCAGGAGAACACCAGGAGAACACTAGAAGAACACATGCTCCGTAGCTTCCTTTCATAGTGGAGTTCAGACAAGATGGCCTCTGACCTGGAAATGCAAATCATGACATTGTTACCGTGGTTTTCTGTGTAAATCCCTGTTCCTAGTGTTATTCACAGATCTGCCAAGTTCGTCACATTTCTGTATGAACTCTGTATTGAGAGAGCTCTGAGTTATCTCTCAACCATGCACAACAATACACTGTCCCTTAATAACTATTAAAGATTAAAGAGTAACTGGTTTATGTCTCCTGAATGATAAAATGATAAGACAATAAGACTGACACTTGTCTCACTACAGGTTTCTTCCGCAAGGTTTCTTGATGATCCTCTGGCAGAAGGACGGAGAGGACGTGCACGAGGACGAGGACAATAAACTAGAGCTGTAGAGAGTGAAAGCTGATTTCTTGCTGCAGCAGATAATAAAGACTCTGTGCTGATTTAACAGGTGGAGCACCGATTGCTATCATCGCTGCTGTAGTCGCGGCTCTCGTCGCTCTTGTCCCCGTTGTTCTTGCTGGAATTGTGGTCTTATAAGGTTTTATTCTAACTGTCTGTCCATCATCTGGGTTTCAGGCTTCACACCTGTTGCATAAAACTCCACTCATGGTAAATTTGTCTTCAGTCTGAATGCGATGTGAATGTTTTACAGCCTCTGAAGGAGATTCTTCCTCCAACAACTCTTAAAGTGTGACTGTGTGACGTCCTGCTGAAGGGAGAGAGAAAGACATGATGGAGTTTACAGTGTGATATGGAATAAACATCTGTGTGTGTGGAGGGAAAATCCAGCAGGAAAAGCCTGAACTAACATTCAGTCTCAGCTCAGAGCTCATCCTGATTCTGTGACACACACACACACACACACGACACATACGAAGGAAGATCTTCCTGTTTGGAGGTGGCGTGAGATGATTAATTAAGAAACTAAAAAGAAAGTAAAGAAAACTAAAACTAACAGAGCTCTGCTGTCTCCTCAAGACCCGACTGGCTCTGAAACCTAAAGTCCACATTATTGTCCTCTCTGGACGAGTCGACCGTTACTAAGGCCTTGTGTGTGATTTTATATTTGCTTTTAGCAATTTAACTTAAACTGAGAACTCACGGTTGACTGATGGCATGCGTCTCTCTCTCTCTCTCTCTCTCTCTCTCTCTCTCTCTCTCTCTCACACACACACCAGCTTCTCGTGTAGATGTTGTTCTGAACAGCACAGAATATTTTCTCGCAGCTCTGCCACTAGCAAGACCCACATCGTTACAGTTAATAGTGAAAGTACGAGCATTTCCACATGAACAACAGTCGTGCAACCTTAAGAAAACCACTTATCAGTGAGGCTAATAACAACGGCTTCAGTTTGCTAGGAAACATAAGGTCATGTGACCTGATGAGTCCAGACTGAGTCTGTTCCAGAGTGATGGGCGTGTCAGGGTGAGAAGGGAAGCGCTGTAATGAAGCGATGCTCCCATCATGCATAGCGTCCACTGTACGAGCCTCTGGAGACAGTGTTATGATCTGGGGTCGCGTCAGTCGCTCAGGTCGAGACTCAGCAACGTTATGTGGAGATAAAATGAAGTCACATGACCACCTGAATGTACTGAATCACCAGCACATCACATCTGTGGAGGGTTTCTTCTCCCCTGATGGCACACGCCATATTCCAAAATGATGGTGTCAGGATTCATGAGGCTGAAACTGTATAAAGTGGTTCAGAAAGCACGAGACATCATTTTCACACATGGATCGTCCACCACAGAGTCCAGACATTAACTCCATTGAGAATCTTTAGTGTTTAGACTTTCTGAGAAATTAATGCGACTCTGGATGCAAATAAGCATTGTGACGTTTCATAAACTCATCAAAACAATTCCTCGGCCGTCATCCAATCAAAAGGAGGTCAAATGAAATATTCACGTTTTATTTTCGTCCGGCGGTGTGTAATAACAGTGTTCTTCTGTAGATGATGTGAGGTGTGTTGGTGGTGTAGGAGAAAGAGCAGCTCAATATCTTATCAAAACCATTTCTGAACGTATGGGACTTTCCACACAATGCTCAGTCTCTCTCTCACTCACACACACACACGTTTGGCAGGAGTTTCCATCGCAGAGAGTTTACAACCTGTGTACTGAACATTGTATTTTATTAAACAGATTCATTTATTCTACAAACTCCAGTAAACACTTTATACTGGGGAAAGTGGGGATTCTGGGCTTTATTCTGGGAGTACTGGATGTGTGTGTGTGTGTGTGTGTGTGTGTGTGTGTCTGTGTGTGTGTGTCTGTGTGTGTGTGTGTGTGTGTGTGTGTGTGTGTGTGTGTGTGTGTGTGTGTGTGTGTGTGTGTAACACAAACAGGAGTCAGTCTGAAGCGTCTCTAGTCAGCAGAATCCTCCTCATGTTCTCATCTGATCCCTGAAGCTTCACCACTTCAATAGTTTCTTTTATTTCATTCACCAGAAAACCTGAAACATCTCCAACAGTCTCTCTGTGTCTGAGTAAAGCTGCCCAGGTCGACTCCCCAGCAGGAGTAGAACTTAACTTAGTGTTGTATAATAAATAAATAAAATATTAAGATGATATAATAAAGTGTTAGATACACAGCGTGCAGATGGAATGACCCGGGTTTTCCCCGTCACTAAAACACTTTCAGTTCAGTTACTAACCTGCTGCTGTTCTTTTGTCCTAGTAACTGATGACGCAGTGTGTGATTTTGTGCTGCTACAGGCGGAGACTGGAATGGTTACATGAAAACACACACACACACCCTCTGGTCTGACTGAGAGTGTGTAGTGTATGCGTATTTATCTGTGATTAACATGGGATAAGAGTGAAATAATGTATAATTCGAGCTCTGTGATGGTGTAGGTTATGAATATTACTAGACATATGGGGATGAGTTCTGTTTCTTTATGTTTATGGTTTATGTTTTATTCCAGATTCACACAGTTTTAAGGAAAGTCTGTGACCCATTCAGGATGAGCTCTGTTTCAGTAGTTACACTTTAAATGAGGTTTGGCGTCAGTGGTGGCTCAGGTGGTTGAGGCTCTGGGTTGCTGATCAGGGGGTTGTGGGTTCGAGCCCCGCCAGGTTTCCACTGTTGGTTGATCCCTTGGGCAAGGCCCTTAACAGTATCCTCAGTGCCAGTTCAAAGCCTGGAGCAGTGGGTGGGTTGAGGCAAGAAGGGCGTCCAGCGTGTCCACCATATTGACTTGTGTCAATAACATAGATAAAACGATCTTATGGGCCAAAGAAGAAAAAAAAAACATATTTAAATGTAGTTTGATCTTCATTTGGATCATCAAAAAACACGTTTCAGGTTGTGAACCACTTCCCCGACATTCTCCTGTAATTGTCTAATGTTTGAAAATGTCATGCTGTTCAGGTGCTGAAGTGAGAAACCTGCTGTAACCCACAGTGCTCCCACCACCATGCTTCACACTTAGGGTGCATTGTTGGTGTTGCTGTGCACGCTCCTGTTTACTGCAGAAAAAGATTCAATTGTTGTCGTTGTCTAAACATGAATGACATGTTTTTAGCCTTTTTCTCTTAATGCTTCGGTTAGTCATGTTGTATTGAGGAGAAAACAATACAACTGTTGTGTGCCATTAGTTTAGAGAGGGTGTGTTTGCCTGTGGTGTTCGTCAGCATGGGAGGATCTGGATGGAGGTCAGATGAAGAGCAGTTAATCATGTAAGCAGAGAGTCTGACTTCATCAGATTTCACTAGTGTCCAAAGTTTTACAATTAGAAGAAGGTTGATGATGAGCTACTGCAGTAAATTAGACTGATATCACACATGGAGACAGAAACAGAGTCGGTCTGAAGCACCATCATTTCCATCTTCTTATCTGACCCTCCACCCAAACCCCCGTCCCTCTCCACATTAACACCTCAACTCACCTTCTACACTCTCAGAAAAAAGGTACAAAACTGTCACTTTTAGGGTCCAAGTGGCTGGTACTGGGGTGGTACCCTGGTAATGTTACCTTTTACCTTTGTGCATTTAATGGATCAAGGAACAGAACTATGAGCAATAAAGGTACAAAAGTGTCCCCTTTAAAACAAAAACAAACACCCTCAGGGTACTGCCCCAGTCACTGTGATTAATCAATCAACCAATCAATCAATCAATCAATCAATCAATCAATCAATCAATCAATCAATAAACACAGTCACATCTTGGCTAACATAGCTGCACTTTTATTTAAAAATCATCCTTCTTTCATTACATCTCATTTAATTCATTAAATCTCACAACTGTGGTTGTTCAAAAAAAAAAATAATGATGCACCGAGTATAAAACAGTCATTTGAAACAGTAAAACATTTAATAGTAAGAAAATGTGCAATAAATCGTCCAGTGTACAAATTCAGCATGTCAAACACAACAAAAACCCCAACTGTTAAACTGGTGCTAATGAATAAGTGCTAATCAATACTGTAGACATCGAGAATCTGGTGATCAAGTCCTCACCTGGTGAGAGAACAGTGTGTTCATTCTCACATCTCACACAGTATGAATAATAATGAGGATAAAAGGAAACAGGAATCAACAGCTTGCCACACAAGAACCCGTCTGTGTTAAGAATGGACTTCATCTGAACAAACGCTGGAACTTCTTCTGCATGCACACGACCCACAGTAAACACATCTGTAACACAACATTTCACATCATTTATCTCTGCTTCTGTCACTCGCCCAAGTTTGTTGCCTTCTAAATGCACATTGCTAAAGACTGAAATGGTGCTCGAACAACATCCAGCAACTCTCTCAGATTCCCCCAACATGTTATCAGAAGACATTTCCCAACATTGTCTCTGTTCATGTCGGTTATTTAAGGGAATGAAATATTAACATGATTTCTACATGCGCTAGCGACCTGATAAAATACTGATGTTTTCCTTCAAACCTCAAACACCATAAAGAACATAAAGGACCATAATATAACATCAGACCAGAGTAATGGATTAAATAATGACATTTTGTAGTAAAAACATCAGCAACTTCTTTGACTGTACATGATAAAAACTCTTTTTTTTTTTATTATTTTTTTTATAAAACCGATGCCATCATACAACCCCTGGCAAAAAGTATGGAATCCCCCCTCTCAGAAGACGTTCATTCAAATGTTTAATTGTGTAGAAAACAAAACAGGCACATACAGTACATGCCACAAAACTATTTTCACTCAACAATCCAAACTTCTGGCTGTATAAAACACTTTAAAAAACAAACAAACAAACAAACAAAGATAACTATAGTCAATGACAACATATGGAATCACAGAAATCTGAGGAAAATGATATGGAATCACCAAATAAAAACACGACTAGTACTTTGTTGCACCACCTCTGGCTTTTATAACAGCTTGAATTCTCTGAGGCCTGGATTTAACTAATGACAAACAGTATACCTCATCAATCTGTCTCCAGCTGGGTCTTACTACAGTTCCAGATCAGCTTTGCAGGTTCGAGCCTTGTCGTGGACCATTTTCTTTAATTTCCATCGCAGATTTTCAATTGGATTGACAGTCCGGACTGTTTGCAGGCCATGCCATTGACCTTATATGTCTTTCCTGCAGGAATGTTTTCACTATGGAACGATTCATTATCATCCTGAAAAATTATGCTACCATCACCAAACATCCTTTCAATTGATGGAATAAGAAAAGTGTCCAAAATCTCAACATAAACTTGTGCATTTATAGAAGATGTAATGACTGTCATGTCTCCCAAACCTTTACCTGACATACAACCCCATATCATTAATGATTGTGGAAATTTTGTCTTTATAGATTTCATTGGAATGGCACCAAACAAAAGTTCCAACATCATCACCCTGTCCAATGCAGATTCATGATTCATCACTGAATATAACTCTCATCCAGTCATCCGCGGTCCAAGATTGTCTTTCTTTAGCCCACTGAAACCTTGTTTTTTTCTGTATAGATGTTAATAATGGTTTTTGTTTGGCTTTTCTGGATGTAAATCCCATTTCTTTTAGGCGATTTCTTACAGTCCGGTCACAGACATTGACTCCACTTTCTGCCCATTTGTTCCTCATTTGTTTCGTTGTGCATTTTCAGTTTTCAAGGCGTATTGCTTTAAGTTTCTGTCTTGGCGCTTTGATGTCTTTCTTGGTCTACCAGTACGCTTCCCTTTTACAACCTTTCCATTTGGTTTGGACTTGGTCCAGATTTTAGACACAGCTGACTGGGAACAACCAGCATCTTTTTTTTGCAACATTCCGTGAAGATTTACCTTCTTTAAGAAGTTTGATAATCCTCTCCTTTGTGTCCACTGACATCTCTCGTGTTGGAGCCATGAGTTATGTCAATCATCTTGGTTCAACACATCACTAATGTGTGCAAGAACTCTTTTTAACTGAGACTAATTAACAGTTGTAATCCGATACAGGTGTTTGTTTTAGAAATGCGTGACCAACACTTTTATTAATATCAACGCTATTACCCTCAACGTCAAGTCTGTTTGTTTAAGGTTTTCCTTTAAAAAAAAAATCATTATATGTATTTTATTGTTAACAAAGTGATCAGAAGCTGATTAGCCTAACTAGTACTCTTACTACGTGAAACATTACAGAATTTCATAATTGTTTAAAGCTATGCTTAGAGAAAATGTGCACCAGCGTGGCAACTTCTTAGTTAAATGTGTTGATATTTTTACTGCAAAACAAAAAGTTTATATCTTATTGGTTAAATTTAGTTCATTTAATGGATGAAGAGACAGATGTTCTCTTAGGGAAGAGCGGGTGTTAAATTGTATCACATTTGTTAACTGTATATATTTGATCCATTTTGTCTAAGACTTGACAGATTTTTCTGTTAGCACATTGATGTTTAGAAAATGTAAAAAAAATCTTACAAGTGTAAGATCAAGAAAATGTTAAATTTGAAGTGTGCCCTATAAAAATAAACTAATTTAACCAAAAATTTCTCTAGTTGAAATGAACCCACTATTCTGTTATTAGTCAAAATATATATATATATATATATATATATATATATATATATATATATATATATATTAAAAAAAAAAATATATTATATTTCCTGTGTACTGTAAACACACACACACACACACACACACACACACACACACACACACACACACACACACACACACACAGTGTACACTCTCAGCCATTTTACAACTCAAGCTTTATTAATATGATTATATACTACATACTGTACTGTAGTGTCACAACACTAGTTATTAAATGAGTACAGCACGTATTTAAAAGTAACATATTTGTTTTGTAGTTGATATAATGTAAACTAACTTATTTTCTTTTGTTATAACAATAAAAATAATAATGTATATATTTAAAGTCTTCTTATCTCAAGAGAATGTGTAGCGTGATGATGATGATAAACTCTTTCCTCCTCCATCATCTCCTGCTTTTACTTTCAGTATAATCCTGCGCTGCTGAGTTCAGCTCAGAAACTGATGACGCGCCTGAACCCTGAGTTCTGATTGGTCAGAGCGCTGAGTTCTGATTGGTCAGCGCGCGGGGTATAAAAGCAGATGAGAGCGGCTTATTCCCAGTGAACGCCAGAGCACGACAGAGTGTGGATGTTTACACCAACTAGAAACTAGAGTTTAATATCTGTGAGACGTTTTTAAAGATTATTGTTATTTTTCTCTCTAATCGGATCGGAGTTTGGACTGAGAGATGTGTCGCTACAGTACAGTTATGAAAGCTCTGATTTTCCTCACAGTTTCTCTTCATCTTTCATCAGCAGGTCAGTTCTGTAATGTTTACTCTCTTTTTTATTATATTTATTTATTCTCTAATGTTAATGTTTACTCTCTTTATTATATTTATTTACTCTATAATCAGACACATGTTTGTCTTGTTCAGAATCAGTACTTAAGTGAGTCTTTGTGATCTGATCTCACACACCGCGGTAAAGTTAGTTTTATATTCGCGCATTCAGAATTTCGACAATTCCACAATAAATTCTCAAAAGTGCACAAAACCTACACGGACAACCTACTACACCCGTTTCCCCTTGAAATTTCCTGTTAAACGGTATAATTTCGAAGTGAATGTAAAAAACACACCGCTTTTCTCCACGCGGATGAGGGACCGTCTACAAAGTGCAGCACCAGCCCGTTAACGTTAAACTCAACCAGAGCAACTGCGCGGAGCTGTTCGCGCATGCGCAGTATAACAATGCTTTTATAGTTTTGAGTATAGAATATAAACTTATGCAATATTTTAAATGATTAATAATAAATCTCAGAAATGTAAACTCCAAATAAATCTTATTATTCAAAACTCGTGCAATGTGAATATAAGCACGCTGTTGTTTATCTCTATATAATACTCATAAAAGTCATAAAGATGCCACTTGTATATACACTAAGAATATTTCCTTCTGTTATATATGCACAGTATATTAACCAGCGGATACGGACAAATGCCATTCAGCCACCATACAGTGCCCCCATCATCTACATACTACACCCTTTTAATTTTAGGGTCTATTCATTTAATTTTGTTGATTTTTTTAAATAAACAACAACAACAACAACAACAAATCAATAGCTTCTTTAGTAAAGGGTATGAGCTGATGCCACTGCGTCCCCTCTACAGTACTACATACTGTACTACACCCTTTAATTTTAGAGATTATTCATTTTTAATTTTTTTAAACTTTTTTTTTTTTTTTTAATTCAATAGCGTCTTAACCATAAGGCATGGACAAATGTTGCTCATACCACTATAAACTGGACCCCTCAGCTACTTACTACACCCTTTATTTTTGGAATTCACTCAATTAAAAAAAAAAAAATCTAATTTTTTTATAAAAAAAAAATTCAATAGTTTCTTATTCAAATGAGAAGGAGAAATGCTGCAGTTCCCCCTCATCGTCTTACTATGAGCAGCATTTCTCCATCTCTTTTGGTTAAGCTATTGAATTTTAAAAACATAAAATTTAGAAACAACAAAAAAATTGAGTGAATTCCAAAAATAAAGGGTGTAGTAGTGTATGTAGATGAGGGGGCGTGGTGTATGCTGGCCTGAGTGCTATCTGTCCATGCTCCATGGTTAAAAAGCTACTGAATTTTTGAAGAATAAAAAAAGTTAAGCCCAAATGCACAATTAACTTCTTTTGATTATTAAAGCCCTATAGTTTTAAATATATTTACTAATTTAAAAAAATCATTCCAATGTGTATGCTGATGTTTACAATGAAAAATAAAATGTTGCTGTAATTGTTAAAAAATAACCTTTTATTAGGCAGCACTAGTCTGGTATTTCTAGTTTACAGTGTGGCAATGAACTCGCTGTTTGATCCTTATGAACGGCAATATCTTACGCTTTTTGTTGGTGTGAAGCATTTAGCGATGATCACTAAATCATTTGTCACGCCGTAGGGAATAATGGGGTTTATGCTTTCAAAAATGTACACGTTAAGACTTAATCGAGAAAAAAAGTGGGTGTGGCTTAAAGACTACGTAGACGGCAAATATATGCACATGTTATTTTATTTCTGGGTTTATTTAATCAGCTGTTGAAGTCGGAAATGCGAATGAATATAAAACTAACTTTACCTCGGTCTCACACACACACACACACACACACACACACTGTTGGAGACCTACAGTACTGTACTCCCATGTGACTCGCAAAACCTTCCGTCTACAGTTACATATAAATATTACAAGTTTCATCATCATGTTATTTAGTTTAATTTAATGTTTTAGCTTCATAAATAAGACAGTCGGTTCTACATTCAACCCCTTAAAATGTCACAGCTACTAGACTATTCATTATTTAGGTTTTCCAGTTAAAACAGTAACATGATGATGGTTATATAAAGTAGACTAGAGGTTCATAGAGGATGTGTTAAGAGCTTCATGTCCACTAGAGGAAACAGCTGGTGTGATGAGGGTGAACACAGAGAAAACTTAGTAACTGATTAATCCCTCATGACATTTAGTCAACTGTGTTTATGAGACAGAACTGCACTGATGTAGATATAACAGTTTATAATAAACACACACAGCTTGGCTTAATCCTCGCTCTGTGATGGCGAAGGGGACAGAAAGGGGTCTTTCGCCTGCTCCTGGGTCGCCACAGCGGTTTGGCACAAGTTTGTACACCAGATGCCGTTCTGAACACGACCCTCCCGTTATTATCTGGGTTTGTGACGACACTTCATCCCGCGGCTGGGAATCGAACCCGACCCCTTCTCATGGCAGGCGAAACTCCTCCCACTCAGCCTCCGGTGCTCTGCTACTTTAGGGTGCTCAGAGTTGTACAGCATCATGTGAAGACAGAACAATCCACCGTCTTGGATTTCAATTCAGTGTGTGTGTGCAGGTCACATGTGTACTGATGACGTCCGACACAAAATCGCTCGACTGAAAGAGTTGAAGTTGGTGGAACTTTAAGGCGACAGTTACTGTGGCTTCAAATATCAAACAAACTCATAAATCCCAAAAAGTTCTGAATCCTCGTCAAGTGTCTATGAATGTGAACTAATTGTGATTATTTAAGTTAACAGAACTCAGAGTGTTTAATTACTTTGAGCTTTAGGGTTTACAGTGCAGGGGAGATCCGACCAATTTATAATTAAATTAATTAACTAATAATATATTACTGTGTGAAACATGAACTAAGTATGCACTCTATTATTATTATTATTATTATTATTATTATTGTTATTGTTATTGTGGTAGAGTGGTGAGAGTGATTTATGAGCGTGTGATGTCACTCTTACCTACGAAACGTGAACAAACCCATCAGTTCATGTCTCTTTCTCTCTCTGTGGTGTTTTATTGTGTGAGTGTTTAGTAAAGTGTAAGTGTTGATTATTTACTCAGCTCGTGCTGCTGTAATGTGTGATGTTAAACACTAGAGGCGCTGTGGAGTGAGAGCAGACTGTAGAGATCAGTCAGGATGAGAGAGAGAGAGAACACACACACACACACACACACACACTACAGAGTCACTCAGGGTTTATTAGTGTGTTAATCTCTTTATTTACAGTTAATGTGTGAGTAATGAGTACGGGAGGTTTAATATGTGGTGAAATGATTTTATCTGTTATAAAAATAATGTTTCATGTAATAAATAAGTAAATAAATGATGATGGATGTTGTGAACTTTCCTCTTTAATATATGATATAAAGTTAAGGACATGTTGTGACAGACAGATTAATGAGTTTAACCTGTGTGTGTGTGTGTGTGTGTGTGTGTGTGTGTGTGTGTGTGTGTGTTTACACTGTTACAGTCACACACTCTCTGCAGTACATCTTCACTGCAGTTACACCAGGAATAAATTTCCCAGAATTCACCTCTGTGGGTCAGGTGGATGGACAGCAGATTGACTACTACGACAGTAAGATCAGGAGAGACATTCCAAAGACGGAGTGGATACAGAAGAATGTGGGAGACGATTACTGGAGCAGCGAGACACAGCGCTGTCAGGGTACTGAGGAGACCTTCAAAGTCGATGTGGGTACACTGATGGGTCGTTTCAACCAGACTAAAGGTAAACACACACACACACACTGCTGATATACACACATTCCTCTCAGCACTGTAAACACACACACACACACACACACTGCTGATACACTGTAAAGTGTTAACGTTGTGTAGTTGAATAAGTGAGTCGCTCGGTCTGTCTGCTGTGGTTTAATAAACTTACTGACACCAGGACACACACACACACACACACACACACACACACACACACACACACACACCCAGAAAGGTGTGTGCTTATTAACAGTAATAGAGTGTGTATGTGTGTGTGACCTAGCGTGTGTGTCGTCCTCGTACAGAGAAGATATTGAGTGTAAAATGTCCTGTGACATCCTGAAGGACAGAAGAGTGGACGTGAGACAGGTGTTCAGCAGAGACACACCAGGAGGTGTTGGGTGGAGTTAGGGGTGTGTGTGTGTGTGTGTGTGTGTGTGTGTGTGTGTGAGTATGAACACTTTAATAAGAGGAGAAGAGGAGACAGGACGTGTGTGTGTGTGTGTGTAAGAGAGAACAGCTGTGTGAGTCACTGCAGGTGCAGATGTGTGTGTGTGTGTGTGTGTGTGTGTAAGAGAGAACAGCTGTGTGAGTCACTGCAGGTGCAGATGTGTGTGTGTGTGTGTGTACTGTAGGCCACGCCCCCCACCCTCCTGGGGTTTAAACTTCTCTCCAGCACCGTGAAAGAGTGAGTGGGCGTGTCTGTAGGCGGAGTGAGAGAAGCAGTGACATCACCATCAACACGGTTTAGTCTCTCACTGAGTGTGTGTGTGTGTGTGTGAGATCACCGACGGCAGGGGACGTGAACTGTCCAATCAGTGCTTTAAAATGTTCCCCATTATGGCGTCTCTGTGGAGACGGAGGGCGTCGCCCATCACTGTCACCAGATCAGTCAGAGTCTTAACTACAACTGCTGCGTTTTATTTTCATCTGAAACACGTCGACTCGTTTATAAAACCTGTGAAACAATCACAAGCGTGTGTGTGAGATTTCTGACAGGTGTGTGTGTGTGTGTGTGTGCGTGTGTGTGCGTGTGAGATCAGTCTGTAAACACTGAAGTGGTGTGAGGGGCGTCGACAAGGCGTGGTGTTTAACGCGTCGTCTTTAGACGTCCACTCGTCTCCTTCATCAGCTCGAGCGTCACCCGGAACCTCCTCACACGCACCAGACACACGACCTTTGACCTCCGCTATAACACTATATGCGACGTGAGCAGACCGGCCTGTAAAGAGATGAGGGAGCAGATTAGCGTGTGAAGACGTTAGCGCTGTGAGACGAACCTTCTGCAGGATCTGGAGGTCTCCACTGAGGACACGCCTCCGTCCCCCAGACCTGATCGTCCACGAGAGGGTGAAGAGAGATTCAGATCCTCGATGGTACGTCCAATCACGAGGAGGAACAGACTGTAGCAGCGCCGCGTCACGTCGCGTCAGCACGTTAGCGTTAGTCAACAAACCCAGCGTGTGTGAGTGAAGAGCAAAAACGCTAAGATCAGTGAGTCACTTTAATCACAGACCAGTTCAACATCTACATCACCAGAGTTTATGTTTATATATTAATACTGTAAACAATACTGTAAACATAAACAACCCTGTGCTTTATAACACTAGACTCAGGAGTGCAGTAGCTCCGCCCCCCTGACACCACGCCCACTGAGTGTGTGTTATTGTACCTCACTGTTCCTCTACAGCAGGAGATTACACACACACACACACACACACACACACACACACACACACACACACACACACACACCTCAGTCACACACATCATTCAGTTATAAACCAGAGTGTATTATTATTTATTGTAAACACACCTGTAGTAGACGTGTGTCTCCTGTAACGGGACGCGGTGTGACGATGCAGTTTATCCGTGACGTTAGCGCTGCGTGTGTTTTTAGCTTGTTGCTAACAGCGCCGGTTCAGTTCCAGTTCAGATCTAGTTTTATTTATTTATTTATTTATTTATTGATGAGTCACGATCACTACAGACACTTTAATTCTAATCGATTCATCAACCAGAGT
The DNA here is from genome assembly GCA_013621035.1 of Clarias magur. Classification (NCBI taxonomy): domain Eukaryota; kingdom Metazoa; phylum Chordata; class Actinopteri; order Siluriformes; family Clariidae; genus Clarias; species Clarias magur. The sequence goes on from QNUK01000603.1 coordinate 24,516, forward strand.
CACATCGAGTGAGACGTCAGACTGGAACCAGTCAAGACCAGCAAAGTGTTCATTACAAACACACACACACACACACACACACACACACACACACACACACACACACACACCAGTTTATTACAGAACTGAAGTTTCCTTTTCAAAGTAGAACACAAGAGTCAAAACGTCTCTGATCAAAGAAATAAAATAACAAAGTAACGTTTAAAGTAACATTTAACACTTCACACTTCACTCACCTTCTGTAGAGACGAGACGAGACTGTAAAGTGTTAAAGTCGTGTAGAGAATAAACGACTCGCTCGCTCCGTCTGCTGTGCTTTAATAAGCTTACTGACACACACACGCACACACACACACGCACACACACACACACACGCACACACACACACGCACACACACACACGCACACACACACGCACACACACACGCACGTCGTCTATCAGAAAGGCCTGTGCTTATTAACAGTAAAAGACTTTTTATAAGTTTGACCGAACGCCTGCGTCGTCCACGTCTGTCACTACAGAGACGATAAACGTCTGTAAATGTCCTGCTGAGACCCTGAAGGACAGAGAGAGAGGACGTGAGACACGTGTCCATCCAGAGACACACCGGGAGGTGTTGGGTCGAGTTAGAGAGAGAGAGAGAGTGTGTGTGTGTTTGTGTGTGTGTGAGTGTTAACAGTAGTGTAAGGACAGAGACCAGAGGAGACATGAAGAGGAGACAGTGTGGAGGATTTAAGACGTTCATATCAGATCTGTGAGGAAGAGACGAGAATCAGCTCCTTTATATCTAATAATAATCTCTCACGGTCTCAACTTCAACTCCGACAGAGTGTGTGTGAGTGTGTGTGAGAAACGCAGAGAGACGAGATCAATGTGGAGACGCAGAGAGACGAGATTAATAAAGTCAGTGAAGAGAATCATCACATCAGAGTTTATACAGAGTAACATCACGTGGGGAAAAACTCCATCTGATACAGAGCTGAACCTGTGTGTGTGTGTGTGTGTGTGTGTGTGTGAGAGTGACGAGCGTCCCCTGTCGAGGCGTCCTCAGGACGTGTGTGTCTCCACGAGTCCCTCGGTGTGGACCAGGAGATCCTGTGAGGTCGTGTGATTATTTCAGACAGTCAGAGACGTCTGTGGAGCTTCTCCACACGTCTGGAGAGAACAGCAGTGTGTGTCTCTGTGATGACACACGTGTGTGTGTGTGTGTGTGTGTGTGTGTGTGTGTGTGTAGACAGCGTCCGCCGCCTTCCTGGGGTTTAAACGTCTCACCTGCGCTGTATCACCCGGGATGAAAGAGTGAGTGGGCGTGTCTGTGGGCGGAGTGAGAGAAGCAGAGGCGTCACCATGAACACTGTACAGTCTCTCACTGAGTGTGTGTGTGTGTGTGTGTGTGTGTGTGTGTGTGTGTGTAATCACAGACAATCACGTCCAGGTCACCTGTAAGAGACACGCCTTGTGTCGTCCTGTTATAATCTCTAATGGTGAGAGTTTGTGTGTAGAATGTGGTTGTGGTTCTGATGTCACACAGACGGTACCAGGTCGACCCAGTTCTGACTCGTCTCCATCAGGGCTTCGGTCCGTCTGTCTCTGATCGTCCTGTTCGTCCTGTCTACCACAGCAGGACTCTGGGGACGGTGGGGGACGTGAGATCTACACTCAGTGCTGATGAATCTACACCGTGTCTGTGTGTGTGTGGGGACGGGGGACGGGCGTGTCCTCATCACCGTCTGTAGATGTAGAAGTCCGTCTCTAGGAGTTATTACATCATCCAGAATTATTTTATCTCCTGTTGTTGTTGTTGTTGTTTTTGTTGTGTTTTCTCCTGAGTGTGGAGACGTCTCTACACATTTAGAGAATCCGTCCACAATTACAAGCGTGTGTGTAAGATTACTGACAGCTGGTGTGTGTGTGTGTGTGTGTGTGTGTGTGTGTGTGTGTGTGTGTGAGAAATCAGTCTGTAGACACTGACATGGTGCAGTGGGCGTGGTCAAGGCGTCGTGTTTAACGTGTCGTCCGTGTGTCTTCACTCGAGCTCAGATCAAACACGAGTCTAATAAAACTAGTGAAGACTGTCTGATATCACGAGTGCAGAATCTGTCCTCAGTCTCACGGATCAGTCCTCTGTTTAGAGACGTGTGAGACACCATGAACATGACGCTCTGATTAGTAACGGGGGGACAGATGCTGGGAGACCTACATGTCCTGTCTCATCAGGTATTAACACATTGGGGCAGAGCGAAGACTTACAGAAGACCAGACACGTAGATCTTCAGGTGAAGAACGGGTTTGTGAGACGGCCGTGTCCATGTCGGGGGACAAACTCGGGACAGAGACGTGGGACGTCAAAGAGGAGAATACTGTGTCCCTTCAAACCTGTGGGGACAAACAGGTGTCTTTAGAGACAGACTGTACACCAGGAACAGAGTACACACACACACACACACACACACACACACACACACACACACACACTACAGATACCTCACTGAATTACAGATGTCATTAAATTATAAACCAGATTGTAGAAATTATATAAACAACTGGAATTTGCAAGTGTTTAAACCACACTTGAAGCAGTGTGTCTCCTGTAACAGGATGCAGTGTGATGATGTGGTTTATCTGTGACGATAGTGCTGTGTATGTTTTTAGCTTGTTGCTAACAGCGCCGGTTCAGTTCCAGTTACAATCTAGTTTTATTTCTTCCAATCAGACACAATCACTACAGCCGCTTTAATTTTAAACCATTAATCAACCAGAGTACATGTCAAATACGACATGAGACAGGAACCAATTAACACGAATAAAGCTTTTTCAAAAATATACCCCCATTTATATATTTATATATTTTTCAAAGTAGAACACAGGTTCAAAACTTTTCTGACCAAAGAAGGAAATACAATAGCACTGCTGATACACACACACACACACACACACACACACACACTCCTCTCAGCACTGTAAATAACACACACACACACACTGCTGACACCGTCATCTGTATTTGTGTGTGTGTGCAGGAGTTCACACATGGCAGTGGATGTACGGCTGTGAGCTGGATGATGACAGCAGCACCACTAGTGGATACATGCAGTATGGTTATGATGGAGAAGATTTCATCAGTCTGGACCTGAAGACCGAAACCTGGACAGCAGCCAACGCTAAAGCTGTAATCACCAAACACAAGTGGGATCCTTTATCTGATGCTAATTACCAAAAGAACTACCTGGAGAACACCTGTATCGAGTGGTTAAGGAAGTACATGTCTTACGGCAAAGAGACTCTGGAGAGGAAAGGTAAAGTGTGTTTTGTATAGTCTGTGGATTTCATATTAAAATATCAACATGAAAATTACTTTTATTCTTTAAAAACGATACATTTAGAGATGTTACTTGTGTGTTTACAGACCTGCTGATTTTTACATTCTTTGTAGGACCTCTGCATTGTACAATTAGGGTACACTGCCATGGGTTATCTTTTAAACATGCACAAAAATATTTCTCGTTCAATAAAAAAAATGATGAGAAAAACAGTACAGTGGAACCTCGGATTGTGAGTAACGTGGTTTGCGAGTGTTCCGCAAGATGAGGATGTTATGTTTACTATAACACACGTGTGTGAAGTAAAAGCAAGCCTCATTAGAGAGGTTAAAAATCCATTTGCTCTCTGCTCAAGGCTCAGCCTGCTCTTTGTGTATGTGTGCATGCGCATCATTGGACACTGTGCCACACACACACACACACACACACACACACACACACACACACAGACACACACACAGACACACACACAGACAGACCACTCCTACTTTTGCCTTCACACACACACACTCTGCTCTACACAGAAACACTGCTCTGTCGTGATTCTTTTTAAAGGTAACGTGCAGGTTAATTTGTTTTATTTTTACTTTACAGCAGTGCTTCCGTTAGTGTGTCGCTCAGTCAAGTGTCATTAGAGAGAGTTCTTGTTTATTTTTCCAATAAAACAATGTTTCCATTGTGTGTGAAAGGAGTGGAGGGAGGGTTACTGTGTAAGACGAGAAGGGGGAGAGGGGAGCTTACACACACACACACACACACACACACACACACAGCGCCTGCGCGCATAAACGGAAACACTTATCTGTCTGGATTTATTTTTACTTTTTTTAAAGGTAAAGTGCAGGTTAATTTGCTTTATTTTTACTTTATATATTGTATTAATTATTTTTATGTATTTATTTTTTTGGGCTGTGGAGTTTCAGTACCAAGACCTCTATCACAGGGAATGAGGAATGATTTGAGTTCATGAATGTTTGTGACTTACAGATAGCCCTAGACAAAAAGACTTTTTAAAAGATTTTTTAGACAAAGGACAGAAAAGAATAACAAAAAGTAAAAAAAAAAATTGAATAGGACTATAAGGACGTGTTGATTCTAACAGTTTGGTAATGGTAATGGTAAGCAGATGCTTTTTAACAGCGAGGTTAAACTCATTCCAGGAGAATGTGGAATTTAACTTTTCAACTGTATGTACATGGTCTCTTAAACAGAAGAGCATCATTTCAGTAACCTGGCGTTTTACTGTTCACACACACATGCGCACACACACATACACACACACTTTTTTTTTTAGTAGAATTGGCGTTAAAGAAAGTGAGAACTTCCACTATAAACTTTCCTTCTTTTCTGCAGAAACCACTCTAGTGTCTACATCTTCACTAAAACATATAAACTACTGAAAGAATGAGGCTCCTCATCTTGAATACATATTATAAATAATTGAAGAAAAACTTTGAAAAAATGTCTCTGTGTCTCTGCAGTTCGCCCTGATGCATTAGTGTTCCAGGAAGAAGCCACTTCTCCAGAGGTGGTGTGTCACGCTACAGGTTTCTTCCCCCAATCAGTGATGATCACCTGGCAGAAGGACGGAGAGGACGTGCATGAGGACGTGGAGCTCAGAGAGACGTTACCCAACCAGGATGGAAGCTTCCAGAAGAGAAGCATTCTGAAAGTCCCAGCTGAGGAGCTGCAGAAACACACCTACACCTGCGTGGTTCAGCACAGCAGCTTGGAGAAGGACATCGTCCTGCCTGTGAGCGAGCGCCGGATTTTCGGAGGTCAGAGAAACACATTCCTAATAAACTAAAGATGTAAAGAAGGAAAGTCGATTTAATAATATATGACCCCAATTACAAAAAAGTTGGTACAATATGGGAATTGGCAATAAAAACAAAAAGGAGTCATCTGTAAAGTCTCTTCACCTTGTACTACACAGTGAAAACACCATAGCAACTCATTAGTTTATGAATTACCATGTGAATTTAATTGTTTGTGGAAAATATACACTCATTTCAATTCTGCTAGATGCGACATCCTCCAAAGAAGAACATCACCATTTCTGTTAACGGTTATTAAGCATTTGGACACTAAAGCCACCAGTTGGTCAAAATTAGATGTCGGGTGTTTCCCCATTCTTCCATTATGGTCTTTAGCTGCACATTCTTAATAGGAGACAGGTCAGGAATGCAGGCAGGCCAGTTTAGCATCCATACTCTGTGCCTAGCCATGGCTATGCAAGTGTACAAAACACATTTCCTTTGTGCCACAGTCCATCACAGATGAGATAGAGCCCAGAGAAGTCTTTGATGCCTCTGGACAGTATTGATGTATGTCCTTTTCAAGGCTAAAGTTGCATTTGTAAATGCAGAGACACATTGACAATGGTTTACCAAAGTGTTCCTAAACTCACATCATGTCTGAGGGATCAGAGATTACACATAATCAGAAGTGGTTTTCCGCTCTGCCGTTTAAGCATCAACATTTGATTCATAGAGATTTTGAGGCATTTTTCCTTAAATTTATTGCAATTTATTATACTAACTATTGTGAACTAACTAAGTATTGCATAACTTGCTGTTGCATGTGTTATCTGTGCTCTGAGTGTTTAATTTTTCAAAAGTTTTAACAATGGTTGTTTTCACAAAGCAGGTTTAGAATAAAAAGAAAATTATGGAAATGTGTATGAAATGTGAATGTGTATGAATGAGAATGATCAGATTATCCCTGATGAACAAGCCGAGGGAAAAACTCACTGAGAGGGCAGTAGGAAGAAACCTTGAGAAGAACCAGACTCATAATCTGTGGTACTGACAGGCAGCCTGCATCCTTTGATGGAAGTAGGCGTGGCGGATCGTAAGACACTAACAGTTCACTCAGATACTGCGGCGCGAGAACATTTAGTGCTTTAAATGTCAAAAGTAGTATCTTGAAATCGATGCGAAATTTGACAGGGAGCCAATGCAGTGTAGATAAGATAGGGGTGATGTGCTCGTATCTTCTGGTTCTAGTGAGGACTCTCGCTGCTGCATTCTGTACTAACTGAAGCTTGTTTATACACCTAGTTGAACAACCAGACAGTAAGGCGTTACAATAGTCCAACCTAGAGGTGATAAAAGCATCAACTAGTTTTTCTGCATCATTTAGTGACAATATGTTTCTTATCTTGGCAATATTTCTAAGGTGAAAGAAAGCTATCCTGGTGATATTATCTACCTATTATCTATTATCTACCTATGGTCCTATGACTAGAACTTCTGTCTCATCAGGATTAAGCAGAAGGAAGTTAATTAGCATCGTTTCTTATGTCCTGCACACGTTGCTTAAATTAGTAAGCTGGTTTTTCTCATCTGGTTTTGCTGAGATGTATAACTGTATGTCGTCAGCATAACAATGAAAACTAATATTAGTTTTCAATATAGTACAAGCTGAAGTGACTTTACAGATAATTTTTATTTTTATTTTTATTACTAATTTCCATGCTGTAAATGCATTGTAGATGCACATTTTTGAGATTGGGTGTATTTATACATCAGTAAATAAATTATATGCAGCAAATTATAGAGAGTCTTTTAAGTGTAAAGTGTAGTGTGTCCTGCTTTAACAGATGGATCAGGTGGAGCACCGATTGCTATCATCATTGCTGTAGTCGCGGCTCTCGTCGCTCTCGTCGCCGTTGTTGCTGGAATTGTGGTCTGGAAGAAGAAGAACCCTGGTGAGAGGAGGAACGAGGCAGATGTGAAGTTTTTATATATATAATGTGTATTTTTTATACTAACTGTCTGTCCATCATCTGTGTTTCAGGCTTCAATCCTGTTCCAGCCAAACCCTGTAAGTGAACCTTTATGATCCATAAATGATGTTTAAAACCACTACAGTATTTATACACAGTGTTTAGTCACTTTGTGATGATGTGAATGTTTTACAGCCTCTGAAGGAGATTCTTCCTCCAACAACTCTTAAAGTGTGACTGTGTGACGTCCTGCTGAACTGAGAGAGTAAGACATGATTGAGTTTACAGTCTAATATGGAATAAACATCTGTGTGTGTGGAGGGAAAATCCAGCAGAAAAACGTGAACTAACATTCAGTCTCAGCTCAGAGCTCATCCTGTTTCTGTCTGTCTGCTTTTTGTAGGAGACACGAGGAGAGGGAGGAGGAGCAAACACACACACACACACACACACACACACACACACACACACACACACACACACACACACACACTATTCCTGTGGGTAATCATGGTGTAGGATTTGATTATGAATCTGTTATTGCTGTAAAATGGGATTTTTAAGAATTGTACATTTTTATTTTTTTGCTCTGTAAATTGTTTTGCTTGAGTTTTCTCTGTACTTTGGTTTGTGTTCACACTCTGCTGTTCTGTTCTCACTGAGCTCAGTGCTGTTGGATCTGCTTTCAGGGAAAAACTGATTTAGGAGAAAACATTGTCAGTGATGATGTCATAATGATGTCATTTTCCATTCTTCCTCTGGGATTTCTGTCACTCACAGCTACAACACACACACACACACACCAGATTTAAACCTGTTTTCTTCATGATGAATTCAACATTACATTTGATTTACTTTACAATCTCACACACACTTTATTATAGAAGATGATTTTCTGTAGAGTTTAATGTAGATGATGAGGTCAGTACCTGACTGGGTTCTTCAGATGTGAGAGGTGTTGAAGAGATGTGAGTAAAGTGTAAAAGAACTGGACAATCAGCAGAACAGAGCACATTCTAGCACTGATCACATTATTTATTATTCAACTCAGTTTAAAGATAAAACCATCCATTAAACACCTGTTCACATCTGTACCACCCAAATCTCTCCCACAATGCATCTGTTCTGTCACTCTAACAATCTGAATGAAGAATAAAGTGGAGTTTTTAAACTCTGTGCTCTGAGCTTTATTTTATATCTCTGTAGATTTATAAAGTATGTGATCTCAGGATCAGCTGTAGAAATGCGCGCACACACACCTGTCAGTTATTAAGATGTATTACTTAAATTTATTATCAGGGACAGTTTAAAATTTTGAACAATTGTGTTAACTTGTTTTTAGATAAATAGATATAATTTTATTGTCGTCACACAGCGCAGGTTCTCAGCAACAAGATGTGGTTTAGTTTCTACCAGAAGTGCAAATACTAGTGTATATAGTACATCAGTTCAAATAGTGCCATTGTGCAACTTATAATGTGCAGGTTAAACAAGTGTGTACTTATACTTTTATAATTTTTTTCTGCCTGGACAAAAGCAGTCACCACCTGTATGTAAGCAATTAGTTAAGAGCCTTCCACTAGATAAATACTACAGTGATTAATACGGTAAAGCTGCAACGAATTATTTAACCCTAACTGACGTAGTGAGGAGCTTCTCATTTCTTAAGCAACCCTGTCAGAAGACAGATCCTGTGGGCATGGCCAAGATGTTGGACAAATTATCAAATTATTGTCTTGAATCATGCAAAGAAAACAAGGATAAGGAAAACAAGGATATTGCTGAAACTAATAACATTGGGTTAAGAACTGTAAAATGAATTATTATAACATGACAGGATAGTGGTGACTCGTCATCTTTAAGGGAGAAATGTGATCAGAACAACATTCTGAATGAGTGTGATGGAGATCAATTAAACTTTTAGTGAAATCAAAAGATAAAATGACATCATTAGAACTCATGGGAAGTGTTATCTAAGGAATCTAAGTTCTAAAAGCTCAGGGTAAGAAGAGAGGCAGAAGAAGTGATGCACACTGTGAAAGAATGGTTCAGGGAGCATGAGACATCATTTTCACACATGAATTGTCCACCAAAGGGTTCAACTGAGAGACCCCATTAAGAATCTTTGTGAGTTTACACAGCGACGCTGACTCTCTCATCATCAACACAAGATCTTACAGAGAAATGAAAGCTAAGGAATTAAATGTTGTGACGTTGCATAAGCTTATCGAAACAATGCCTTGGCCGAGATCAAAGCAAAAGGTGGTTTGATGAAATATTTGAGTGTGTGTGTTTGTGTGTGTGTGTTTATGTGTGTTATTTACAGCGCTGAGAGGAGTGTGTGTGTTTGTGTGTGTGTGTGTGTGATTACACCATTACAGTCAAACTCTCTGCAGTACATCTACACTGTAGTTATACCACAAATAAATTTCCCAGAATTCATCACTGTGGATGGAGGACAGTTTGACTAGTATGACAGTGAGATCTTTGTCCCAAAGACAAAGACAAAGTAGATACAGAAGCATGTGGGAGAAGATCACTGGGACAGAGAGACAGATTTTTTCAGGATATTAAGTAGACGCACAAAGCCAATATAGATACAATAATGAAGCACTTTAACCAGACTAAAGGTAAACACACACACACACACACACACACACACACACACACACACATTACTGTCATTGCTGTTTATACACACACACTGCTGATACACACAAACACACACTTCTCTCAGAGATGTAAATACACACACGCACACACACACACACACACACACACACACACACACACACACACACACACACACACACACACACACACACACACACACACACACACACACACACACGCAGTCCTTCCTGTTGTCTGTGTAAGTCCCACATGCACCAAACTTCATGGTAAGCAAGTCTTTTAGGAGCTTTGGACTTGTGTAGAAATTGTCCATGTACACATGGTACCCTGAACCTAAAACTTTACAGTCCAAGAGATACGTCACAGCATCATATGATAGTCCATATGGCCTGTGGGAAAGTTGTTCTTTCCTGTGTACACAGAAAAGTCCGTAGTGTATCCATTTGAAGAATCAGCAAGAACAAGCAACTAGTTGGCTTGGCTTTCATGTACTGCGTCATTCCTGTGTGTGCTTTGCAGGCCACCATTCTCTCATCCACAGCTAAATTTCTTCTGGGATGATAGACAGTTTTGCGAGCATGACGGATAGTGTCCATAAGAGGTCTAACACTGAACAGACGATCATGTTCGGATGTGCCCCTCTTCCTGTCATTCTCCTTGTCTGCATCTGGGTGACTCATGTGCACATTCCAAGAAATTGTCCGGTATCTGTCCCTTGACATGACGGTAGCTGGAAAAGGTACTGTCAAAATAATGCTCTGTCTCCAGTAGTCTGTGGTAGAGGACAACTTCACCATGGCCATGTAAAATAGGAGTCCAATGTAGTGGTACATCTCAGTGATGCTGACGTCTGTCCATTTATATTTGCGTCCCTTCGTAGTTGCCTTGACAGCCTGAGCATTGGTGTTGTGGCAAAGAGTTGACACAGTGTTCTCTGAAAAAAAAAAAAAACAGTTTGAAGAGACTCATGGGAGAATAGGAGTTAGCAGACAGCAGGTGAGATCCAGGTTCCCGTGCGGGCAGGAATCGCAGAATCTGTGGAACTGTGTCGTCATCAGTCTGTGTTTTCCATGATTTTGTCTGCATCTTGCATTTTCACTGTCACAACTATTTTGAAAAAAGAAGGGAAAAAAATTATAAAAATATGAGCATGCTGGTAACACAATAAAAGAAACTAATGCACATCATCATACACACACACACATATATATGTGCACTTACTCAGTATGATTCTCGATTGCCTTTAAAACTGAACGTCGCTTATGTGTCCCGGTGCGAGGTGCTGGTGAAGGCAAGGGTGATGCAGACACATTCCTAAAAAAAATAATAAAAAAAATGTTAGCCTGTATTGTTCCAAGTAAACTAACAAAATTATACAGAGAGGCCCCAAAAATGCATACTGATATCTTTGGAGGAAACATAACACTACTCTGCTGACATAATTCAATCAAGTTTTAAAAAGAGCACTGATAATAACTGTCAGGGTATATACACTTTTGTGCCCCTCTGTATGTGTTGATGGGCAATAGGCTGGACAAATATCTATTGATGGGCTACAGACCATGTAGTGCATCTCAAACATTTACACCCGAGACATTAGCATGATGCCATGCACCAGGCATGTTTTACATACACATTTAACACATTCTAAACATTTACACCTGAGCAGAGATTGTAAATATCTGCTAAACTAAAGCTACTGTGAAGATTTACACCACAGACAATATTCATAAACATCTCTTAGCTGCATAAGGCATTATTTTAGCAAGCTGTAGCTAACATGCTTGTGCTAAATAACATTACAGATAGCAGTGTCATAAGCTAACCAAAACTGAGCCAAATATATATTAGCAACCACAATCTAAAGCTATCCAAGACGAGGTGAAATACATTGGAACATTTACAAACGTCTGTAAACTCCAAAAGTTTGAACTAACCTGAACTAACATGTTTGTGCTAAGCTACATAAAGCAGCACGTTAGCATGATTACCATGCTGACCTAAACCATGTATATGACATTGAAAGACAAAGTTTCACATAAGCTAACCGAAGTGAGGAAAAATATAATATTAGTTTTATATGATCAGAATAAGAGAAAGACTTAATAACTTACCCATTGTCATAACAGCTTGATTGAAAATCCTCTGCTGGATCTATTCTCTCTTCAAAATGTTCCCGTTCGTCGTCGGAGTTGTAATCTTCTTCTGAGGAAAAGGTCAATTCTTCCTCACTGTCCAAAATCATCTGAAGAGCTTCGTCAGCTGTGTAGCGCGTGCCATCTTCCAAACGAGCAGAAACCTCACTGAATCTGTGTGGAAACTGTGTGTTCAAGCCGGGCTGTTTTCCCTGTGAATAGCGTGTGGTCGTGGCCTTGCCTGTAGATTACCCGGACTGTTTTCCCTGTGAAGAGCGTGTGGGCGTGGCCTTGCCTGTAGATTACCCGGACTGTTTTCTGTGTGAATAGCGTGTGGGCGTGTCCTGCCTCAGTTCATTATCGGATAATGAAGTGCGAAAGAAATTCTGTGCCTCTCCTTGGTTTCACATGGATTACATAAACTGAGAATGTTTTTTGAGAAAATAACTTACATCATTTAAAAGTAGACCCTTTAAGCTTTCTATAGACATATTTCTCATGTCTGTGTGTGCAGTATTCACGGAGTTTCAGTTCATTTTAACGACGTGTTAAATTTTTTTTTCGCGGAGACTGAGACGGCTGAAAGCACACCCTGTTTATTTTCTTTATTTTACAAAAGCACAACGTTTTGTGGATATTGTGAGTGTTCATCAATAGAAGTATACCCTTTACAGATTCAAATGATGTAATACACTTATGTGTAGGATCAAAAATGACAGAGTATTTTAAATTCTTTTCACGGTTACCAGAAAAAAAATGCAAGTGGGTCCGCCGGCGGGTCCGCTGACTCCTAAGGGATATTATTAAAGTCGCTCTTTGAGAAAGCTGGCTGTGAAAATGCAAGTAACCTGTGCAATGAAAAGTGTGTTGTTTTGAATGGAGTGTTGTATCTGCAAACAAACGATGTGATGCGTTTAGCTGTTCCAACTTGCTGCCGTCAAATTGTTTTACATTTGGCACACACTGTCCCCTGGGCTGGCCACCTTTGCCAGCAGAAAACATACGCAGGCATTAGTTCACGCTTTTACTGGCCCACACTATTCATTGATGTACAGACATATTGCAACACATGTGCCATCTGTCAAAAGAACAGTGTTGTTTCCCAGCGGGGAAAAGCACCCCTGCATCCTCTCCCTGTGATCTCTGCTCCCTTCAGATGCATTGCCATGGCATTGTAGGCCCACTCGAAAGGAGTAGTGCAGGACATCGGTACATCCTGGTGGTCAGTGATTACGCTACAAGATATCCAGAAGCCTTCCCATTACGATCCATTACCACACCTAAAATTATTCATGCTCTCGTTTTCCAGGGTGGGCATCCCAGAGGAGATCCTGACGGACCAGGGAACCAATTTTACCTCACGGCTAATGGGGCAACTGAACCGTCAGCTGGGAATTACCGCCATCAGAACAAGCCCTTATCATCCACAAACGGATGGACTGGTGGAGAGGTTTAATCAAACCCTGAAGAGCATGCTATGTAAGTTTGTTGCAGACACAGGACGTGATTGGGACAAATGGCTGCCTTTTGTATTTTTGCTTACAGGGAAGTACCTCAAGCTTCAACCGGTTTCACCATTCGAACTCCTCTATGGCTGGCAAGTCCAGGGGCCGTTGGACCTACTAAGAAACGCCTGGGAAGACCCAGCATCTAGACCTGAGGGGAGTGGCATAGTGCAGTATGTGCTAGAGATGAGGGATCGACTTGAGCAGTACCGGGAACAAGCAAAAGAAAACCTAAAAGAGGCACAACAAGCTCAAAAACATTGGTACGACAAGCATGCAAGTGTTCAAGAGTTCCAGCCGGGGCAGAAAGTACTACTCCTACTACCAACATCATCAAACAAACTGTTAGCAAAGTGGCAAGGACTGTACACAGTGGTCCGCAAGATGGGGCCGGTGACCTACGAGATTCATCACCCTGACAAAGGTAAAGCGAAACAGACTTACCATGTGAATTTACTAAAAGAGTGGAAAGAGTCGACCGGTAAGGCGACAGAGAAGGTGGAAGATGGAAGACGTGGAGGATGATGGTTCATAGATAAGAGCTCAGAGACAACCGTCAGTGGTGAGCTTGGACCACCTGGATGACGCAAAAAGACAAGAGCTACAAAACCTCTTGAACCAGTTTCCTGCTTTGTTCTGCCAGAGGCCTGGGCGGACCAAAATGATCCAGCATGTCTTACACCTGACCGACCCAACACCTTCAAGACAACGGCCCTACCGTGTACCAGAAAGGCTGGTGGAACCTTTAAGGGAGGAAATCAAGATGATGTTGAAGCTAGGAGTAATCAAGCTCTCGGTGAGTGAATGGAGCGGTCCCATGGTAATCGTCCCAAAGAAGGATGGGACCCTGTGTGTCTGCATCGACTTCCGTAGATTGAATGCCCAGTCAAAGTTTAATGCCTACCCAATGCCACGTATTGATGATCTGCTGGAGAAAATAGGGCGAGCCCAGTTTATCACCACCCTGGATCTGTGCAAAGGTTACTGGCAGGTGCTCCTTGATCCAGCCTCCAGACCATACACAGCGTTTTTGTCGTGCCTTTTGGCCTGCACGGGGCACCTGCCACGTTTCAGAGGCTGATGGATTGAGTTCTCCAAGGCTGTGAAGTATGGTCTGCTGCTTATTTGGATGATGTAGTCATCCACAGTAACTCCTGGCCTGAGCATCTACAACATGTGCAGCAGACCTTGAGAAAGATACATGCAGCAGGATTGACACTGAATGTAAACAAATGTGAGTGGGTGCATCAGGAAGCTAGTTACCTTGGATATCACCTGGGCAATGGCCAGCTGCGACCACAAGTGGACAAGGTGGAGGCAATTCGGCGAAGCCCAAGACCCAGAACAAAAAAGGAGGTGAGGTCTTTCCTGGGGTTAGTGGGCCGGTACAGAAGATTTATGAAAAATTTTGCCTCGATTGCAGTGCCCCTGACAGACTTATTAAGTAAATCAGTGCGCAATCCAATTTCATGGACGGAGAGCTGTGAAACAGCATTTAATACTCTAAAACAGAAGATGTGTTCTAGCCCAGTCCTACAGAGCCCAAATTTCTCACAGCGGTTCCTGGTGCAAGTAGATGCCTCCGCCACAGGACTTGGAGCAGTGCTGGCACAAGGAGATACAGGAGAAGAAAAACCTGTTGTTTATCTCAGTCGCAAGCTGTTGCCGAGGGAAACCCGATATTCAGAAGTAGAGAAAGAGGGTCTCACCATCAAATGGGCCCTTGACAGCTTACGTTATTACCTCCTCGGCATAAAGTTTGAACTTGAAACCGACCATAGAGCACTGACCTGGATCCAAACGATGAAAGATCACAATGACAGAGTTACAAGGTGGTACTTAGCCCTTCAACCTTACAAGTTTAAAATACTTAATCGACCAGGCAAGCAGAATGTAGTCGCCGACTACCTGTCCCGGTTCCCGGCCAGTCCGCGGCTTGGAGCGGGGGGAGGTAATGTGACAAAGCTGGCCTAAATGTCACCACTGGACAACACTGTACACATACACTCTCGCTCACACTCACGCACACACAAACACACACATACACTCGCTCTCTCTCTCTCTCTCTCTCTCCCACACACACACACACACACACGCACACGCACACGCAAGCTTACAGCTGGAAAAAAATAATCACGTTCATTCCCCTCCCGCTGTTTATGCCGCCGGCAGCGCGGGTGCACACGCGCTTCTAATGGCACATGGACATTGTGTTCATTCCTCCGTTTTTACACCAGTGTTCATAAATCCCGTACATTTCACACTCATATGTTTTTTTTTTTTTTGTATTGTAATATCTTTGTTTGTTTACTGTGTGTAACCAGGCGTGTGAGGGCCGGCACTCCGGTGTGCAATGCTGAGTCGACCAAACAGAGCGACCGGGCGGCGGGCAGTTAAGACGTCACTGACCGCTCCGCGCCGGTGCCGCGCACCGGAGTCCGGCCAGAACATTATGTTATGTCAGGAGGGGTGCCTGACTTTGGGAGTTTGCGAAAATGCATTTATTAAATGGAATGATGCGTAAGGGAATGTTTATGTTAATTTTTTTTGTGAAACTTGTGCCAGTTTGTGTGTTAAAGGTGATGAACCAAGTAACAAGAGTAAAGTAATGTGGTCTTGATGAACTGTACTTACCTATAAATGAGAAGTCCCAGGAAGGGGCGGAGTCTGGCCTATAAAAGAAGAGACCAGACTCCAAATAATTGCTTGTTTACCAAGTCGAAGCGAGAGTGCAACAGTGGTGCCTCGAGCTAGTTTGTTTATATCAGTATATTGTGGATACAGGTTGTATATACTTTTGGATTTGTTCCCCCCTTTATTTTGCTGTTTTTTTTTTTTTTTTGGTACTTTGTTTTTTTTCCCCCTCTCCTTTGTTTTGTCTTCACACCTGTAAATATACTGCACCCGTGGACTGTACATTTTACTGTGCACTGTAAATAAATTTCACTTTGCACTGAAGTGCTATTGTGGGTGGAGCCATCATTTACCACCTTTTTAAGAACATTTACCACGTCTGTAAGCAACTGGTGGTTCTCGCTTTACCACAGATGTTTTCTTTGTTATTATTATTATTATTATTACTGTGTAAATATGTTTTATACTTCTACCGTGAAGTGAATGTTTGGAAAAAAGGGTCATTTTTGTGAGGATGTTACCGGGTTTGTCAGACGGTGTGCAGACGAGTTGGACTCAAAGGCAGGGCACAACAGAGTCAGAGGGTGATTTAGAAACTTTTAAAAGAGTTTAAATGGAATACACGTGATGGACGAGATGGGAGAGCAACAGGAATGCAGTAACTGCTGATAAGCAGATATTCGCTGATATATCACACAGGGAACTCAGTGTCAGGTTTACAGAGAACTGGAGAAGAAGGAGGTGAGCAGAGAAACTTAGTACACCTGTTTGCAAGCAGAAAGGTCTTCATGTTGTAGTTAGGGCATTTAAGTGAAAGCCACCTGTGACTCAGTCAAGTGGGAGAAAGTAACTTCAGTGGAAGCCCAAAGGCCAATATGTAGCAAGAGCAGCCGTGTTTGCTAGCACTAGCCAGACTGAGGTCTGAGCAGATTCATTAAACAGGGTCAGAGTGAGTTAGTTATCCAGAGTGTTCACAGACTCAGGCAGGCCAGAGTCACATCAGTAGTACTGTATGTAGGCAGATCAGGTGTAGGTTGAACTTTACAGACATCAGTTGGATCCGCACTCACTGAATATCTTCAAGAAGGCAGAAGAAGAAGTTTCCAGCACAAGTCAGAGAGGGTGAATTACTCGGTCTGTGTGACACAGAAGCTCCAGTAATGAAGAGACAGGCAAAAAACAGGACACTTCAGGGTCTCAAAGGTGAGGGAGTAAGCACACAAGGAACCAGGAGAACACCAGAGAACACCAGAACACCAGGAGAACACCAGGAGAACACATGCTCCACAGCTTCCTTTCATAGTGGAGCTCAGACAAGATGGCCTCTGACCTGGAAATGCAAATCATGACATTGTTACCGTGGTTGTGTGTAAATCCCTGTTCCTAGTGTTATTCACAGATCTGCCAAGTTCGTCACATTTCTGTATGAACTCTGTATTGAGAGAGCTCTGAGTTATCTCTCAACCATGCACAACAATACACTGTCCCTTAATAACTATTAAAGAGTAACTGGTTTATGACTCCTGAATGATTAAATAATTGACTGACACTTGTGACCGCTGGACGTTCTGTCTCTTCCCTCCATGTCTCTGTTGCTGTGATTTTCCTGACTGAATGATGCAGCACGCTGATGACTAACAGTAAAGAAAGAGCTATATGACCTTTTATAGTTACCAATATCTATTAAAGAGTGACCACACACACACACACACACACACACACACACTAGTGTCTACATCTTTATTAAAACTGATAAACGTCTGGACAGAACAACATTAAACGTCTCCTCATGAGATACAGACATTATTCCTCATCAGGTTTAGCACGAGGCTTTTATTAATGAAAAGTATTTCAAGATTTATGTCTCCATTTGTCTCTGCAGCTCATCTAGAGCCGTCACACTTTCCGAAGGAGTCTTCTTCAGAGGTGGTGTGTCTCACTACTGGTTTCTTCCCCAAGGTTTCTTGATGATCCTCTGGCAGAAGGACGGAGAGGACGTGCACGAGGACGAGGACAATAAACTAGAGCTGTAGAGAGTGAAAGCTGATTTCTTGCTGCAGCAGATAATAAAGACTCTGTGCTGATTTAACAGGTGGAGCACCGATTGCTGTCATCACTGCTGTAGTCGCGGCTCTCGTCACCGTTGTGTGCATAATTTATTTTTAAATACTGTCTGTATATCATCTGTGTTTCAGGCTTCAAACCTGTTGTATAAAACTCCACTCACGGTAAATTTTTCTTCAGTAAAATTTTAAATTGAATAAATTATTTGGTTAAAATTCTAACTCTGAATGTGATGTGAATCTTTTACAGCCTCTGAAGGAGATTCTTCCTCCAACAACACTCAATGTGTGACTGTGTGACGTCCTGCTGAAGTGAGAGAGTAAGACATGATGGAGTTTACAGTGTGATATGGAATAAACATCTGTGTGTGGAGGGAAAATCCAGCAGAAAAGCCTGAACTAACATTCAGTCTCAGCTCAGAGCTCATCCTGTTTCTGTGACACACACACGACACACACAAAGGAAGATCTTCCTGTTTGGAGATGATTAATTAGGGAACTAAAAAGAAAGTAAAGAAAACTAAAACTAACAGAGCTCTGCTGTCTCCTCGAGACCGTACAGGGCTTTGGAAAAAAAATTATAAACTTTAGATCATCTCGGGTCATTCGCCTTTATCGAGGATTTATGTGTAATTTTTATATTCTTCATACACTTAAACTCAGAGCGAGCATAAAGCCAGTCTGAGTCAGTCATGCCTTTGTCTTGTCTTTGACCCTGATACTGTACCTGTACTGGTGCTACCTAATGTTCGCTAGGTATCAGTGTCCTTAAGTAGACACACTGTCACGCTTTCACCCCTACACCCCAACACACACACACACACACACACACACACACACACACACAGACACACAGACTTCAGAGCTCTTTATGAGCTTGTATATAACACTTTCTCTTGTGCAGTTCTTTTCGCGTGTCACACACATTGGTCACACCTCCCTTCTCTGCTGTGTTTTGTTGCCCTACCATCACGTGACTCTAAAACAAGCAGCTGCAGTGAGAGCAAGGCGTGTGCCTGCCTTGATATCATGGAGCTGGCAGATAAAAAAACGGAGCGCTGTGTGGAAGTGTGTTACTGCTGTGAATGAAAACACAGCGAATTACGACGTCTGTAAAAAGGTCATTCACTACTGTCGTAACACCACCAACTTACACAAAGACATGACAAAGAGAGCTCGGAAGCACAAAACGAAAGAAAGCGAGGAGGCAAATCTTTCAGACAGAGCCCCGTTGGCAGCGAGACAGAAGTCACTGGCAGAGTCCCTTCAGCTCCAGAAATATCCACGTAGCGAGAACTGGTAAAATATGTTTTTAGTCATATTGGATCTTCAGCATGAAGTGTCATCACCATAGGTGACGTCGTGAAGGGTTTGAGTTGTGAGATGTGGAATACCGGGTGGATCCGGAGCTCCGCAGGCAGCTGGAGCCGGTAGGTGACAGGATTGACACGGAGGGTGATACGATACGGGCCGATGAATCTGGGTGAGAGTTTTTTGGATTCCGTGTAAAGGTGTAGGTTTTGTGTGGACAGCCATACCTTGTCACCTGCGTCGTACAATCGTCCCGGAGGGTGTCGACGGCGATGTTCTAAGGTGTAGCGGATGTTGGCGTGCTGGATGGCCTCCTTGGCTTGAATCCAGGACCGTCGACACCTTCGGACCAACTGTTGGGCCGAGGGTACTTCAACCTCCGGTTCTTGATGTTCGAACATCGGAGGTTGGAAACCCTGGCATAACTCAAATGGGCTCAACTTCGTGGCGGAGGAGATGTGGAGGTTGTGTGATAGTTCCGCCCAAATGAGGTAGCGGGCCCAGGAGCGCTGGCGGTCAGCAATGAAACATCTCAGGTAGCGCTCCAGTTGTTGGTTGGCCCGTTCTGTCTGACCATTAGTTTGGGGATGGTAGCCCGAGGAGAGACTGCAGGTAGAATTGATACATGCTCTAATATCAGCTCGGCTGTCCTTTTAGCTGACGGGAGTCCGGTGAGGGCCACCAGGTGCACAGCTTTGGAAAACCGATCCACTATGGTCATGATGACATTCTTTCCCTCGGAGACCGGCAGGCCCGTGATGAAATCAATGGCAATGTTCCCCTGGTGTTGGTTGGTTGGAGGTCTTGGCCCTGGCGCACACTGGGCACGCCTGGACGAACTCCTCGATGTCCGTGGCCATTGAGGGCCACCAGAAAGCGCGCTGAATGTATTTTAGGGTGCGCTGCGTGCCTGGGTGCCCCGACAGCGGCAAGGAATGGCCCCACTGGATGACGTCGGCCTTGATGTTCCCGGGTACGTAGAGTCGTCCAGGCAGCACACCTGCCAGTTCGGTTTCCGTGGCCTGTGCCTGGCGAACCCTCATCTCCAGTTCCCAACGGAGCGGGGTGATGATCTTAGAAGATGGCAGGACAGGCGCAGGGTCCGCCCGGGGGACGTCCTCCTCATGTTATGATAGATGGAAGTCATAGTGCTCGAAGAACAGAGCCCACTGCGCCTGCCTTGGGTTGAGTTGTTTCAAATTCCTTATGGTGATGAGGTTTTGGTGGTCGGTCCAGACGATAAATGATTCTCTGGCGCCCTGGAGCCAGTGTCGCCATTCTTCCAATGCCCACTTTATGGCCAGCAGCTCGCGGTCCCCTACCCTGTATCGCTGTTGAGTGGGGTCAAATTTTTTGGAGAAGAAACTACAAGGGTGTAGTTTCTAGTCTGGACCCTGTTGGGAGAGAAGAGCCCCAGCGCCCACATCTGAGGCATCCACCTCCACAACGAACTGTTGGTTAGCATCTGGATGGAGGAGAATTGGAGTGGTGGTGAATCGATGGCAAAGTTCATGGAATGCGGTGATGGCAGTGGAGTTAAGTTGAAAGTGATAAGATGATGGGCGAGTCAGTGCGGTTAAAGGTGCTGCGGTACTGTAGTCCCGGATAAAGCGACGATAGAAGTTCGCAAACCCAAGAAACCGTTGAAGTTGTTTGAGAGTCTTGGGTAGGCGCCAATGACGTACAACCTCCAGTTTCTGTGGGTCCATGGCCACACCCTGGGGCGAGATGACAAAGCCCAGGAACGTGGTGGAGCGCTTGTGAAAAGCGCACTTCTTCAACTTACAGTACAGTCGGTGGGCGAGCAATCTCTTGAGGACCGCCCTGACGTGTTGGGTGTGTTCTTCGGCAGTGCGGGAGTAAAGCAGGATATCGTCTAGGTAGACGAATACCCATTGGCCCAACATGTCCCTGAGAACGTCATTAATGAAGTGCTGGAAAGCTGCTGGAGCGTCCAAAAGAGATGACCAGGCTTTTGTAATGTCCAGTCGAGGTGATAAACGCTGTCTTCCACTCATCGCCCTCTCTGATACGCACCAAGTTGTAGGCGCTCCGGAGGTCCAACTTTGTGAAAATGGTGGCACCAGAGAGGGCGTCCAGGGCTGAGTTGGTAAGAGGCAGCGGGTGTCTGTTTTTTATGGTGATGTTGTTTAGCCCCCAATAGTCGACACAAGGGCGTAAGTCGCCCGAATTTTTCTTTACGCGGTGGTCATGAAAGCTGGTGGTTGAGGCGTGGAGTGTGAGAAGGATGGCACGATGGGCGGCAGGGTGTGGGGAACTGGCCTCGGACGAGAGAGCAGGCGCTGGTCAATCCGGAGAGCGAGTTGAATCAATCCCTCCAGCGTGGTCGGAAGCTCTCGTCCGGCGTGCTCATCCTTGATGCGTGAAGCCAGTCCCTCGTAGTAGGCCGTTCGGAGGGCGGCGTCCCCCCAGGTAGTCTGCACAGCAAGGGTACGGAAATCCGCGGTGTAGCGGCTCACGGACGACCCACCCTGCCGCAGATGGTACAGTTTGCTGTCGGTCTCCACCTCAGCAGCAGGATGTTCGAAAGTCAATTTTAGTTGGTGGGTGAACTCTCTATACGAGTAGGCCGTGTCCGAGTCTGATCTGAGAACCGCCGTGGCCCACTCAGCTGCCTGCCCGGATAGCAACGAGATGAGAAGCACAACGCGCAGTCGGTCTGTGGCGTATCTGGTGGAATTGAACTCAAACACAAGATCCAACGCAGTTAGAAAGACACTGCACTTCCCATCAGTACCATCCCATTTATCTGGCAGGGCTATGAAAACATCAGAAGGGGGGGGGGAACGGCGCCGCAGCCGCTGCGACGGGCGTGTGGGCCTGCGACGGGCGTGGCAACAGCCCACGGAGGGTCGCGTTCTCCTTCCGTAGCTCCGCCACCTCGCTGCGCAACGCCGCGACGTCTTGGAGGTCCTTTTGGAGAGACACGACTTCTCCACGGAGCTTATTGATCAACTCGGCATGCTGGTCAACCACATCACGGAGGCGAGCAAACTCCGCTGGGTTTACTGCTTTTGGCTCAGTCATTCTGTCACGAGCTCAGAAGCCTTAGCAGTTAGCCTGTGTAGCGTGGATGGTAAACCCAAACGCGGAAGCAATGCGAGTAAGCAGGATAACCACGCAATTTATCTAAGAACTCTCTTACACGAAGAGCTAGGATCTACACAAATAAATCCGCGTTCTAGAAACACACACTCAATCAAAGAAGCAACCCAAATAGGTGAGTACTCACAGAATAGTCGGCGAAGCGTCAGACAAGGCATGGGCGAACTCAATGACTGAGCAATGTGAAGCGTCATTTTGTCTTTTTTTATGCTTCCTGGTTCACGACCGTCCTACTTCCGGGTCCTAGTGCCGGTCGTGTTACGAGTGTGCATGACATTTTCATGCAGTTTCATGTTTGTATATTGAGTTTATTACAATAATAGATTTGTTCATATTTGAAAATGTCCTGTTTTTTTATTAACCTCACACATGACTAATTACAGGCACACTAAGAGCAAATCACATCACAAATCACAGATGTATTCAGATTTAGCAAAATTATGCAATCACTTCATAAATTGTGATACAGTGATATCCCCTATGCAAGAAAGTAAATGTAATTTATGTTGTGTGCTAAAAAAAAAAAGAAATATTGGTATCGGTATCAGTATCGGCGATATTGGCCCTGTATTTACTTGGTATCGGATCGATACAAAATTTTGCAGTATCGCCCACCTCTAGTCTTTGTCTCATCTTGAACTAAAAAAAAAAAAAAGACCCGAGTGGCTCTGAAAACTAAAATCCACATTATTGTCCTCTCTGGACGAGTTGACCCTTACTAAGGGCTTGTGTGTGATTTTATATTTGCTTTTAACAATGTAACTTAAACTGAGAACTCACGGTTGACTGATGCCATGCGTCTCTCTCTCTCTCTCTCTCTCTCTCTCTCACACACACACCAGCTTCTCGTGTAGATGTTGTTCTGAACAGCACAGAATATTTTCTCGCAGCTCTGCCACTTGCAAGACCCACATCGTTACAGTTAATAGTGAAAGTACGAGCATTTCCACATGAACAACAGTCGTGCAACTTTAAGAAAACCACTTATCAGTGAGGCTAATAATGAAGGATTTAGTTTACTAGGAAACATAAAGTCTGGACTGTGGAGCGATGCAGAAAGGTCATGTGACCTGATGAGTCCAGACTGAGTCTATTCCAGAGTGATGGGCGTGTCAGGGTGAGAAGGGAAGCGCATGAAGCGACGCTCCCATCATGCAAAGTGTCCACTGTACGAGCCTCTGGAGACAGTGTTATGATCTGGGGTCGCTTCAGTCGCTCAGGTCGAGATTCAGCAACGTTATGTGGAGATAAAATGAAGTCACATGACCACCTGAATGTACTGAATCACCAGCAAATCACATCTATGGAGGGTTTCTTCTCTGATGGCATGCGCCATATTCCAAAATGATGGTGTCATGATTCATGAGGCTGAAACTGTATAAAGTGGTTCAGAAAGCACGAGACATCATTTTCACACATGGATCGTCCACCACAGAGTCCAGACATTAACTCCATTGAGAATCTTTAGTGTTTAGACTTTCTGAGAAATTAATGCGACTCTGGATGCAAATAAGCATTGTGACGTTTCATAAACTTATCAAAACAATTTGGCCGTCATCCAATCAAAAGGAGGTCAAATGAAATATTCACGTTTTATTTTTTCCGGCGGTGTGTAATAACAGTGTTCTTCTGTAGATGATCTTATCAAAACCATTTCTGAACGTATGGGACTTTCCACACAATGCACAGTCTCTCTCTCACACACACACACACACACACACACACGCACACACACACACACACACACACACACACGTTTGGCAGGACTTTCCATCGCAGAGAGTTTACAACCTGTGTACTGAACATTGTATTTTATTAAACTGATAGAGATTCATTTTCTCTACAAACTCCAGTAAACACTTTATACTGGGGAAAGTGGGGATTCTGGGCTTTATTCTGGGAGTACTGGGTGTGTGTGTGTGTGTGTGTGTGTGTCTGTGTGTGTGTGTCTGTGTGTGTGTGTGTGTGTGTGTGCGTGTGTGTGTGTGTGTGTGTGTGTGTAACACAAACAGGAGTCAGTCTGAAGCGTCTCTAGTCAGCAGAATCCTCCTCATGTCCTCATCTGATCCCTGAAGCTTCACCACTTCAACAGTTTCTTTTATTTCATTCACCAGAAAACCTGAAACATCTCCAACAGTCTCTCTGTCTGAGTAAAGCTGCCCAGGTCGACTCCCCAGCAGGAGTAGAACTTAACTTAGTGTTGTATAATAAATAAATAAAATATTTAGATGATATAATAAAGTGTTAGATACACAGCGTGCAGATGGAATGACTCGGGTTTTCCCCGTCACTAAAACACTTTCAGTTCAGTTACTAACCTGCTGCTGTTCTTTTGTCCTAGTAACTGATGACGCAGTGTGTGATTTTGTGCTGCTACAGGCGGAGACTGGATTGGTTACATGAAAACACACACACACACCCTCTGGTCTGACTGAGAGTGTGTAGTGTATGAGTATTTATCTGTCATTAACATGTAATAATATTGAAATAATGTATAATTCGAGCTCTGTGATGGTGTAGGTTATGAATATTACTAGACATATGGGGATGAGTTCTGTTTCTTTATGTTTATGGTTTATGTTTTATTCCAGATTCACACAGTTTTAAGGAAAGTCTGTGACCCATTCAGGATGAGCTCTGTTTCATTAGTTACACTTTAAATGAGGTTTGGGGTCAGTGGTGGCTCAGGTGGTTGAGGCTCTGGGTTGCTGATCAGGGGGTTGTGGGTTCGAGCCCCGCCAAGTTTCCACTGTTGGTTGATCCCTTGGGCAAGGCCCTTAACAGTATCCTCAGTGCCAGTTCAATGCCTGGAGCAGTGGGTGGGTTGAGGCAAGAAGGGCGTCCAGCGTGTCCACCATATTGACTTGTGTCAATAACATAGATAAAACGATCTTATGGGCCAAAGAAAAAAAAACATATTTAAATGTAGTTTGATCTTCATTTGAATCATTAAAAACAGACAAACACGTTTCAGGTTGTGAACCACTTCCCCGACATTCTCCTGTAATTGTCTAATGTTTGAAAATGTCATGCTGTTCAGGTGCTGAAGTGAGAAACCTGCTGTAACCCACAGTGCTCCCACCACCATGCTTCACACTTAGGGTGGATTGTTGGTGTTGCTGTGCACGCTCCTGTTTACTGCAGAAAAAGATTCAATTGTTGTCGTTGTCTAAACATGAATGACATGTTTTTAGACTTTTTCTCTTAATGCTTCAGTTAGTCATGTTGTATTGAGGAGAAAACAATACAACTGTTGTGTGCCATTAGTTTAGAGAGGGTGTGTTTGCCTGTGGTGTTTGTCAGCATGGGAGGATCTGGATGGAGGTCAGATGAAGAGCAGTTAATCATGTAAGCAGAGAGTCTGACTTCATCAGATTTCACTAGTGTTCAAAGTTTTACAATTAGAAGAAGGTTGATGATGAGTTACTGCAGTAAATTAGACTGATATCACACATGGAGGCAGAAACAGAGTCGGTCTGAAGCACCATCATTTCCATCTTCTTATCTGACCCTCCACCCAAACCCCCGTCCCTCTCCACATTAACACCTCAACTCACCTTCTACACTCTCAGAAAAAAGGTACAAAACTGTCACTTTTAGGGTCCAAGTGGCTGGTACTGGGGTGGTACCCTGGTAATGTTACCTTTTACCTTTGTGCATTTAATGGATCAAGGAACAGAACTATGAGCAATAAAGGTACAAAAGTGTCCCCTTTAAAACAAAAACAAACACCCTCAGGGTACTGCCCCAGTCATTGTGATCAATCAATCAATCAATCAATCAATCAATCAATCAATCAATAAACGCAGTCACATCTTGGCTAACATATCTGCACTTTTATTTAAAAATCATCCTTCTTTCATTATATCTCATTTAATTCATTAAATCTCACAACTGTGGTTGTTTCAAGAAAAAATGATGCACCGAGTATAAAACAGTCATTTGAAACGGTAAAACATTTAAAAGTTGTACAAATTCAGCATGTCAAACACAACAAAAACCCCAACTGTTAAACTGGGTTGTGTTTTGTCTTCAGTAAGAAAACCCAGTGCTAATGAATAAGTGCTAATCAATACTGTAGACATCGAGAGTCTGGTGATCAAGTCCTCACCTGGTGAGAGAACAGTGTGTTCATTCTCACATCTCACACAGTATGAATAATAATAATAATAATGATAAAAGGAAACAGGAATCAACAGCTTGCCACACAAGAACCCGTCTGTGTTAAGAATGGACTTCATCTGAACAAACGCTGGAGCTTCTTCTGCATGCACACGACCCACAGTAAACACATCTGTAACACAACATTTCACATCATTTATCTCTGCTTCTGTCACTCGTTTAAGTTTGTTGCCTTCTAAATGCACATTGCTAAAGACTGAAATGGTGCTCGAACAACATCCAGCAACTCTCTCAGATTCCCCCAACATGTTATCAGAAGACATTTCCCAACACTGTCTCTGTTCATGTCGGTTATTTAAGGGAATGAAATATTAACATGATTTCTACATGCGCTAGCGACCTGATAAAATACTGATGTTTTCCTTCAAACCTCAAACACCATAAAGAACATAAAGGACCATAATATAACATCAGACGAGAGTAATGGATTAAATAATGACATTTTGTAGTAAAAACATCAGCAACTTCTTTGACTGTACATGATAAAAACTCTTTTTTAAAATAATTTTTTTATAAAACCGATGCCATCATACAACCCCTGGCAAAAAGTATGGAATCCCCCCTCTCAGAAGATGTTCATTCAAATGTTTAATTGTGTAGAAAACAAAACAGGCACATACAGTACATGCCACAAAACTATTTTCACTCAACAATCCAAACTTCTGGCTGTATAAAACACTTTAAAAAACAAACAAACAAACAAACAAAGATAACTATAGTCAATGACAACATATGGAATCACACAAATCTGAGGAAAATTATATGGAATCACCAAATAAAAACACGACTAGTACTTTGTTGCCACCTCTGGCTTTTATAACAGCTTGAATTCTCTGAGGCCTGGATTTAACTAATGACAAACAGTATACCTCATCAATCTGTCTCCAGCTGGGTCTTACTACAGTTCCAGATCAGCTTTGCAGGTTCGAGCCTTGTCGTGGACCATTTTCTTTAATTTCCATCGCAGATTTTCAATTGGATTGAGGTCCGGACTGTTTGCAGGCCATGCCATTGACCTTATATGTCTTTCCTGCAGGAATGTTTTCACTGTGGCACGATGCATTATCATCCTGAAAAATGATGCTACCATCACCAAACATCCTTTCAATTGATGGAATAAGAAAAGTGTCCAAAATCTCAACATAAACTTGTGCATTTATAGAAGATGTAATGACTGTCATGTCTCCCACACCTTTACCTGACATACAACCCCATATCATTAATGATTGTGGAAATTTTGTCTTTATAGATTTCATTGGAACGGCACCAAACAAAAGTTACAGCATCATCACCCTGTCCAATGCAGATTCGTGATTCATCACTGAATATAACTCTCATCCAGTCATCCGCGGTCCAAGATTGTCTTTCTGAAACCTTGTTTTTTTCTGTATAGATGTTAATAATGGTTTTTGTTTGGCTTTTCTGGATGTAAATCCCATTTCTTTTAGGCGATTTCTTACAGTCCGGTCACAGACATTGACTCCACTTTCTGCCCATTTGTTCCTCATTTGTTTCGTTGTGCATTTTCAGTTTTCAAGGCGTATTGCTTTAAGTTTCTGTCTTGGCGCTTTGATGTCTTTCTTGGTCTACCAGTACGCTTCCCTTTTACAACCTTGCCGTTTGATTTGGACTTGGTCCAGATTTTAGACACAGCTGACTGGGAACAACCAGCATCTTTTTTTTGCAACATTCCGTGAAGATTTACCTTCTTCAAGAAGTTTGATAATCCTCTCCTTTGTGTCCACTGACATCTCTCGTGTTGGAGCCATGAGTTATGTCAATCATCTTGGTTCAACACATCACTAATGTGTGCAAGAACTCTTTTTAACTGAGACTAATTAACAGTTGTAATCAGATACAGGTGTTTGTTTTAGAAATTCGTGACCAACACTTTTATTAATATCAACGCTATTACCCTCAACGTCAACTCTGTTTGTTTAAGGTTTTCCTTTAAAAAAAAAAATCATTATATGTATTTTATTGTTAACAAAGTGATCAGAAGCTGATTAGCCTAACTAGTACTCTTACTACGTGAAACATTACAGAATTTCATAATTGTTTAAAGCTATGCTTAGAGAAAATGTGCACCAGCGTGGCAACTTCTTAGTTAAATGTGTTGATATTTTTACTGCAAAACAAAAAGTTTATATCTTATTGGTTAAATTTAGTTCATTTAATGGATGAAGAGACAGATGTTCTCTTAGGGAAGAGCGGGTGTTAAATTGTATCACATTTGTTAACTGTATATATTTGATCCATTTTGTCTAAGAGTTGGCAGATTTTTCTGTTAGCACATTGATGTTTAGAAAATTTTTAAAAAATCTTACAAGTGTAAGATCAAGAAAATGTTAAATTTGAAGTGTGCCCTATAAAAATAAACTAATTTAACCAAAAATTTCTCTAGTTGAAATGTACCCACAATTCTGGAATTAGTCATATATAAAAAAAAAAAAAAAAAAAAATATATATATATATATATATATATATATATATATATATAATTTTTTTTATTTATTTAAAATTATATTATATTTCCTGTGTACTGTAAACACACACGCACGCACGCATACACACACATGCATACATACACACACACCACACACACACACACACACACACACACACACACACACAGTGTACACTCTCAGCCATTTTACAACTCAAGCTTTATTAATATGATTATATACTACATACTGTACTGTAGTGTCACAACACTAGTTATTAAATGAGTACAGCACGTATTTAAAAGTAACATATTTGTTTTGAAGTTGATATAATGTAAACTAACTTATTTTCTTTTGTTATAACAATAAAAATAATAATGTATATATTTAAAGTCTTCTTATCTCAAGAGAATGTGTAGCGTGATGATGATGATAAACTCTTTCCTCCTCCATCATCTCCTGCTTTTACTTTCAGTATAATCCTGCACTGCTGAGTTCAGCTCAGAAACTGATGACGCGCCTGAACCCTGAGTTCTGATTGGTCAGAGCGCTGAGTTCTGATTGGTCAGCGCGCGGGGTATAAAAGCAGATGAGAGCGGCTTATTCCCAGTGAACGCCAGAGCACGACAGAGTGTGGATGTTTACACCAACTATAAACTAGAGTTTAAAATATGTGAGACGTTTTTAAAGATTATTGTTATTTTTCTCTCTTATCGGATCGGAGTTTGGACTGAGAGATGTGTCGCTACAGTACAGTTATGAAAGCTCTGATTTTCCTCACAGTTTCTCTTCATCTTTCATCAGCGGGTCAGTTCTGTAATGTTTACGCTCTTTATTATATTTATTTACTCTCTAATGTTAATGTTTACTCTCTTTATTATATTTATTTACTCTATAATCAGACACATGTTTGTCTTGTTCAGAATCAGTACTTAAGTGAGTCTTTGTGATCTGATCTCACACACCGCGGTAAAGTTAGTTTTATATTCGCGCATTCAGAATTTCGACAATTCCACAATAAATTCTCAAAAATGCACAAAACCCACACGGACAACCTACTACACCCGTTTCCCCTTGAAATTTCCTGTTAAACGGTATAATTTCGAAGTGAATGTAAAAAACACACCGCTTTTCGCCACGCGGATGAGGGACCGTCTACAAAGTGCAGCACCAGCCCGTTAACGTTAAACTCAACCAGAGCAACTGCGCGGAGCTGTTCGCGCATGCGCAGTATAACAATGCTTTTATAGTTTGAGTATAGAATATAAACTTATGCAATATTTTTAATAATTAATAATAAATCTCAGAAATGTAAACTCCAAATAAATCTTATTATTCAAAACTCGTGCAATGTGAATATAAGCACGCTGTTGTTTATCTCTATATAATACTCATAAAAGTCATAAAGATGCCACTTGTATATACACTAAGTATATTTCCTTCTGTTATATATGCACAGTATATTAACCAACGGATACGGACAAATGCCATTCAGCCACCGTACATTGCCCCCATCATCTACATACTACACCCTTTAATTTTAGGGTCTATTCATTTAATTTTGTTGAGTTTTTAAAAATAAACAACAACAACAAATCAATAGCTTCTTTAGTAAAGGGTATGAGCTAATGCCACTGCGTCCCCTCTACAGTACTACATACTGTACTACATCCTTTAATTTTAGAGATTATTCATTTTTAATTTTTTAAAAACTTTTTTTATTCTTTAAAAATTCAATAGCGTCTTAACCATAAGGCATGGACAAATGTTGCTCATACCACCATAAACTGGACCCCTCAGCTACTTACTACACCCTTTATTTTTGGAATTCACTCAATTAAAAAAAAAAAAATCTAATTTTTTTATAAAAAAAAAATTCAATAGTTTCTTATTCAAATGAGAAGGAGAAATGCTGCTCATAGTGCCATGGACAGTTCCCCCTCATCGTCTTACTATGAGCAGCATTTCTCCATCTCCTTTGATTCAGCTATTGAATTTTAAAAACATATAAAATTTAGAAACAATTAAAAAAATTAGTGACTTTCAAAAAAAAAAAAAAGAGAGAGCAGTAAGTAGATGACGGGGGAACTATCCATGGTACTATGAGTAGCATTTCTCAGAATAAGAAGCTACTGAATTTTTAAAATTTTTTACATTTTGAAAAAATAAAAAAAATTGAGTGAATTCCAAAAATAAAGGGTGTAGGAGTGTATGTAGATGAGGGGGCGTGGTTTATGCTGGCCTGAGTGCTATCTGTCCATGCTCCATGGTTAAAAAGCTACTGAATTTTTGAAGAATAAAAAAAGTTAAGCCCAAATGCACAATTAACTTCTTTTGATTATTAAAGCCCTATAGTTTTAAATATATTTACTAATTTAAAAAAATAATTCCAATGTGAATGCTGATGTTTACAATGAAAAATAAAATGTTGCTGTAATTGTTAAAAAAATAACCTTTTATTAGGCAGCACTAGTCTGGTATTTCTAGTTTACAGTGTGGCAATGAACTCGCTGTTTGATCCTTATGAACGGCAATATCTTACGCTTTTTGTTGGTGTGAAGCATTTAGCGATGATCACTAAATCATTTGTCGTGCCGTAGGGAATAATGGGGTTTATGCTTTCAAAAATGTACATGTTAAGACTTAATCGAGAAAAAAAGTGGGTGTGGCTTAAAGACTACGTAGACGGCAAATATATGCACATGTTATCTTATTTGTGGGTTTATTTAATCAGCTGTTGAAGTCGGAAATGCGAATGAATATAAAACTAACTTTACCTCGGTCACACACACACACACACACACACACACACTGTTGGAGACCTACAGTACTGTACTCCCATGTGACTCGCAAAACCTTCCATCTACAGTTACATATAAATATTACAACTTTCATCATCATGTTATTTAGTTTAATTTAATGTTTTAGCTTCATAAATAAGACAGTCGGTTCTACATTCAACCCCTTAAAATGTCACAGCTACTAGACTATTCATTATTTAGGTTTTCCAGTTAAAACAGTAACATGATGATGGTTATATAAAGTAGACTAGAGGTTCATAGAGGATGTGTTAAGAGCTTCATGTCCACTAGAGGAAACAGCTGGTGTGATGAGGGTGAACACAGAGAAAACTTAGTAACTGATTAATCCCTCATGACATTTAGTCAACTGTGTTTAT
This sequence comes from Clarias magur, assembly GCA_013621035.1. NCBI lineage: Eukaryota > Metazoa > Chordata > Actinopteri > Siluriformes > Clariidae > Clarias > Clarias magur. The sequence goes on from QNUK01000603.1 coordinate 56,779, forward strand.
GAGACGGAACTGCACTGATGTAGATATAACAGTTTATAATAAACACACACAGCTTGGCTTCATCCTCGCTCTGTGATGGCGAAGGGGACAGAAAGGGGTCTTTCGCCTGCTCCTGGGTCGCCACAGCGGTTTGGCACAAGTTTGTACACCAGATGCCGTTCTGAACACGACCCTCCCGTTATTATCTGGGTTTGTGACGACACTTCATCCCGTGGCTGGGAATCGAACCCGACCCCTTCTCATGGCAGGCGAAACTCCTCCCACTCAGCCTCCGGTGCTCTGCTACTTTAGGGTGCTCAGAGTTGTACAGCATCATGTGAAGACAGAACAATCCACCGTCTTGGATTTCAATTCAGTGTGTGTGTGCAGGTCACATGTGTACTGATGACGTCCGACGCAAAATCGCTCGACTGAAAGAGTTGAAGTTGGTGGAACTTTAAGGTGACAGTTACTGTGGCTTCAAATATCAAACAAACTCATAAATCCCAAAAAGTTCTGAATCCTCGTCAAGTGTCTATGAATGTGAACTAATTGTGATTATTTAAGTTAACAGAACTCAGAGTGTTTAATTACTTTGAGCTTTAGGGTTTACAGTGGAGGGGAGATCCGACCAATTTATAATTAAATTAATTAACTAATAATATATTACTGTGTGAAACATGAACTAAGTATGCACTCTTCTTCTTATTATTATTATTATTATTATTATTATTATTATTATT